>CM060968.1:125769510-126152010 GCA_030765045.1 Tenodera sinensis | reverse complement strand
ATCTTACGATTTACACTTATACAAAAGTTATTTATAATGAAGAGGACTTCAGAGGTATCTACAGAAAATTCTGGATATTCATTTTGTCGTGAAAATATCTCGAACATAATGTATTTTAATAAAAGTAATTGCTGCCTCTAAAATAATGTGACGTCAGCCATCGGCCACCGTCGAGAGCGCCAAGGTCAGGCTACCTCATACCAGTGGGCGGTGAATAAACACGTAACAATGCAACGGTTAGAGCAAAGACAGATTATTCCAGGCTGTTTGTTTAGATAAGACGAATTTGGGAAAAATCCGTGCTGCGTCATTCTCGGCTTTATAAGAGAGTCGAGATGCCGAAAGCACGACAGCTGTTAGCAGCTTTAAATAAGTGCACAGTCAGTGTTGAGAGAATGCGTGCATCCTCAGAGACAGTTATAGACATTTAGTCCTCGCGTCGGAGCAGGTTTAGCGAGTGTGATCGAGGAAGAGTTTGTGAGGCAGAGAGATGGAACTGAAAGACTGTGAAGTATGTGTCAAAGTTGCGATAAGACGGAACAACTGTGAGATATAAGGTCATGACGAAGTGTAGATTCTGTTATCGAGCTTGATTTTGTGCTAAAAGAGAGAGAAAAAGTAACTGGTCAGTTTGTCACTCTGGTGTCAGGAGTGGGTTTGGTCACATTGCCATTTTGTTACAATAATTATTACATATTCATCCCAACACAGGTATAACTAACCAACCACGCGGCACACCAGCTCTTTGTGGGCCAAGGTTCACTGCCCGGCCGCTGCACCTTCCAGTTCTCCCACCACAGGTGTCATGAGTGGAGTGTAGTACTGGAGGCGGGACGTGGTCAGGATTCCAGTCCCTCCCTGCCGGTTATGCGAATGTGCTTCGTAAACTTCAATAACAGTTCAATTTTATTTCCTTTCACTGGATTTTATGCGTAGAAATTCCCTATCCTGGTTTTTATACAGGACTATGCGACCACCAGAACAGGTAGTAATTGTGGTGCGGAAATTTCACGAGAAATGTAGGTTACCCGCGTGGAGAGCTCTTATACTCGTATGTAGTGGAAATCGAAAGAGCTCCGTTTCAAAAGAGCGTTGAGCACAGGACTGTGTTTATTTCTTGGTACTTTTGGTACTTCTTGGATTGTTAACTGTTGAGAGAATGCAGACATCGGAGTGTGGAAATTAAAGAGCACCAACCACTTCCGCATGATAGACTGGTCGATATTTGCAGAACTGCAATAGAACTGAGATTAGAGGGAAATGATTTTCCTGGTCGAAACTACATTTTGTAATGCACGTGCCGCCTCTACTGTGTTTGTTTATTTAACCCTGCCACAAACGCTGTCTGACCGCTCGTGCAAAATGATCGAATGCGCCTTACTGATTGGGCTTGGGGTGGGGTGGGTATGCAGGAACCCATTCATGGAAATCTGAAGTATGGAAACGCTAGAACATATTCTCTCACCTCCACGGGAGCATCATCCTTAAACTACTGCGTTCTTCTTACTAAGGCACTATAATTTTACAAAAGTTTTGGGCTTCTCAACAATTTTTCCAGACTTTTATATTTTGTACGCAAACAGGCCATTTTTTTTTTCATATGCTTAATGTCATCAGGTACATCATCTATATATTTTTGGGACGGCCACCTTAATATTGGTTTCATTGGGGTCCATTTATATATTCGTTTAGCCATTCTATCATCCTGGGTCCGATTTATGTGTCCAAACCATCCTAATCCTAAGGATTTTATGTTATTAATGATATTTTCAGTTTTATTAATTCATTCAATTCGCTATTATAACCTATTCTCCATGCTTTATCATTTTGTTTCACTGCTCCAAGTATAGTACGTAATATCCTTCTTTCGAATACCATTAGCTTTTGTTTATTTGTTTTGTTAAGGACCCAGGTTTCACATTCATATGTTACAATAGATCTGATGATGGATTTGTATAATCTTATTATACTAACTTACTCCTAAATAGAAATTTGTTAGCATGGAATGCTCTATTACCTACAGCAATTCTTTCTTTTATTTCATTATTTATGACATGGTCATCATTGATTATAGACCCAAGGTATTTAAAAGAATCCACTCCTTATAATTTCCTATTTTTTATTATATCTTTAGTCTTTTCTTTCTTTGCAGTACACTTTAAATGTTTACTTTTAGCAATATTTATCCTTAGGCCATATTCCTTACAGTTCTACCAGTTTTTTTAATGTTTCAATCAGGATAGCTTTGCTTCTCGTTGTAAATTAAACATCGTTGGCATAAGTCAAACATTGGAACTTGTGCTTATATTTCCTCTGACATCCAATTGTGAGATTATTCAGTCGATTATTATGCTAAACAAGGTGGCAGAAAGAGGATCCCCTTGCTTAACTCCTATTTGAACTTTAAAACTATCGCTTATATTTGTTACCAATTTTACAGTTGTATTCAACTCCAAGAATTACTTTCCTGGGACCTTTATATTGGAGAAGACATTCAGTAATTTTATTTCTGTGTACTGCATCAAAAGCGTATGCATAATATATAAACATATTAAAGAGGTCAATATTATGTTCGTGACATTTCTCTATCAACTAATTATAAGTAAATTATCTATAAACTACTCCGTTACAGCAGAATAGTCTTGGATTCATAATTATTCATTTCCTTTTTCCTGATAAGGATGGATGACACCAGAAGTGTTAGGAGGATTTTCCTGGAGAACTAGAAGGGAGAAGAGATAGAGATCGGCCAAGGTTGAAATGGTTGGATTGTGCCGAGCAGAAGGCTGAAGACTTGACTGAATGGACTGTCATTCTGAAGGAGGCGTTTCCTAGACTCTAAGAGCTGTTTCGCCCAAGAAGAAGAATCTTGGATCCATTGATGCACCAAGACCCAAAACTGATTTTCGCAGTACACGACTCTGAAGTCACCAAATTTCAATCCAAGGGTACGTGTTTGGTGAAAATGAAGAAGAATCTTTCTCGGGATCCCAAGTTCAGGTCTAGTGTGATACAGAAAACACTTCATAGTTACTATCAGACGTAATCGGTTGTTTTAGGAAACTGGTGTATCCCATGTTCCAAAGATTAGGGATAGTGATGAAAAATAACACGAGGTATACGACACAGCGATGTACAACCTTGTCTCTTTGGAGACGCTTACGTGATAAACCGCTACTTTCCAAACTCCTCTTTGAGTGCCTGTGACGTTCAGAAACACACCAGACAGTCAGTATCCAGTGACGGACAAAACAGATGATTCCATGGCACTTTCTAAGCTATACCTTGAACTTTCTGGAAATTTCCTCACAAATCTTCTTCATTCTGGATGATTTTTGCATAAATGGTAGAGAGTAGGAGGTAGATAAAAACTCACTAAACAAAAAATGTAGATCCCGTTAAAACACACAATTTATACTAAATATTTCGTTTTCTTTTGAATGGATAACTTCCCAGAGATTCTTTATTATTCATAAAATCCCCATGCTGATACCGGGGATCGAACCCGGGTTTACCACGCCAGAGGCAAGCAATAAGAGAATATAGCTCTACATATATTTGCGAACGGAGTTTCTCCAAATTGAACTATATTAATATGTTACGCGACGATCTTTTGGTGTATCTTCTACGGCTATGCACTTCGACTTTGTCGCCAAATATAGACTTTGTAAACGTAAGCAGTGCCAAAGAAGATATGTTTATCGCATAAGATTTGAAAGTGCTTTCGTAAATCAAACGCAACGTACATATAACCAAATCACTACTGCAACTCAATAGAGTGTTAAATGAGGGGCACAGTCCGCCTAAAGTGTAAGGAGATAAATCCAACCACCCCTCTTTCGCAAACTTTGGACATCGCTGATACATCGTATTAAAATCCTTTCTTTTTATCTTCGTTTTATCGCTCTTGTTTGTCTACAAAAACTACCCGAGTCAGAGTGGCATATATAATTTTTTTTATTTTTTGTGAGACCATGCATACAGTGTCATAAAACATAATCTTTGTAACTATGATATGTGCAAGAGTAAAAACTATACAGGGTGAGTCAGAATAACACCGAAACATTTTAAGGCCTGATTAAGAAATTATATTTGTGTATCTTCTTACAGTTAATGTATGTCCATAAAGGTATTATTAAAGAGCTACAGAACATTAACGTTTTTCAATTGCCGCGTCGGATTAGATGAAATTCTGTCACACAGATTCTTGTTCCTCCTACGGTATGGGAATATCACTTATGTTTTGTTTTCTTTGCATTTTGGAATACGGCTTGTATTCTGTTTTTAATATTGTTTATATCACCAATTAACTAAAACCTACATTTTGTTACTTAAACGGTAAAGAATTGCAGTGTTTTTGAAGACCACGGCAATCATGACTAGGACGTCATCAGCCATGCTCCGAAGTTCAACGTTGGCGTTTTCAACATCGTTTATAAATATTAATGCGCTCGTTCAATTGGTGTTTCGTTCTATTTTAACTATGTTTGAAGCCCTTTAATGGCGGAGAAAATCTGCCTATTAATGGTAGTATTTTCATATGTTATTGTATTGCCAATAACATGTATTGTAGATCGGTTAAGAGGTTTGATCTGATTCAGAGCACGTGTGTTTAGTGGCATAAAATGAAATCAATATTTAAAACGGCGTGTGGTACTATTGCATCTTTAAAATTCATGGTACGCGGCTATTTTTAATTCAAAACTCTTCTAATGTCTTCTACTTCTTCTTCTTCTTCTTCTTCTTTACCTGATTACTCTCCCCTTATGTAGGACTTATAAGCTAGGGTCTAGGGTCAAACGCCTGTCGGAGAGCACAGGAACCTATGTACCGGATAGAGTGAAGACCTGGAAGTGGGTATGAGAATGAGGAAGAGGATGATATGAAATGCAGGCGAAACCGATTAATCGCAAGATGATGATGGAGCAGTTTGTGGAAGAGTGGTGGGGGAAACCGGAGAACTCGGAGAAAACCCGCACAGACGCCGCTTCGTCCCATATGCGGGTCTCTAGAATCGAATCACCTTGGTGATAAGCGAACGGTCCAACCGCTCGACCACGGCGTCGCCTCTTCTAATGTCATGCAACAATGCGTAAGTGTTCAGCTGAATTTCATGTAATCCGACGCGGCGTTTTAAAACTTTACTACTCTCTAACTCGACAACAAGGCGTTTCTGGACATACATTCCTGATAAGAAAATACCATTATAACTCCTGAATCATGCCTTAAAATTATTCCGTGTTGTTCTGACTCACCTATATAATGCGGATCACCGATTATGAACCCTATGCGCTTTAACACAATGTATTTCAAATCCAGAACATGGCAGTAAGACTTCTGCCAGGAAGAGCTGTGCAGTAACAAACAAATTGGGAACCTAGGATTTGTTTTCTGTCATTCATCTATGCATTTTTCCAAAGAGCCCTTCTATGTATTACCGTCCATATTATCTTATAACATTTTATCTTTCTTGGGTTTATGTAAGTTCGATTAAAACATGTGTGGACGTGTTAACCAAACTACTCGTATGAACTTCACATAGGTCACCGAGCGAGATTGCTCCCTGGTAATGCGTGAGGCTTGCATTTGGAAGGTCGTGGGTTCGATTCCCTAGGTCGAGATTCTTAACCCATGGGTTTTTTCCGGGGTTTTGCAGGTGACGAACCGAATGCTCCCGCATTTTCTATCCCTCCAACTCAATTTAACCTCTTATTTGCGATCTCCCAGAGTCTGAAGTGTTGGCGATAAGTGAGTTTGAGGGCTTTATGTGTGGGGATTTGGCAAACCGAAACTGCTATTCTCGACGGAGGGGTGGCATTGTAGTCACCTAACTTCTAGAGAGGTCGCTGGCAGCGGTCTGGCGGACTCTAGTATCTAGATGAAGAATCTCCAACACACATTTGGGACCCTCACGCTGGCTCTCACTCCTCGCCCGAATTCCCACAGTTTGTAGAGCATGACATACAATTGCTTTGAGTCCCTAGTCTAGCCCAGTCATACATTTCCTTGAGACCGAAGAGATACTTGGAAGTTGCACAGCGCTCAGTCATTTGTCTCACCGGGATCAAAAGCAGAATTGGCCGAGGTCTTTAGCTCACAACACAAAAGGAATAGGAGAGACTCGGAAGGGGTTCGGCTCGAAAGACAGACTTATTGTACCTATGCCCAAAACGGGACACCTTCAGGAAGGATGAAGTGAAAGGAGATACCGGGCAGCCAGCTCCAGAATTACAGCACAAACATTGGCGGAGGTCCTTAAGGTTTATCAATCTTTAGGTCTCTCAGAGGCCTCGTACAGCGATCTCGGCCAGGGAAGATCTTGGACCTCACGGACAACGAGGGACAGAAGGAGTTCCTGTGCCCAGGTCGTGTCTATTAATCTGCATCTAACACCTTCGCCTGACACTTACGACCCTGGAATAATCAACGATATTAAGGACGAATGAAATGATTAATGAAACGAAAAGGAAGGACAGGCAATTCGGGGGATGTATTTTCCTCCGCACCATTCTCTTAGTGACCCGGGGAAATCCCGAAAAAAAAAAATGAATGAGGAAGGTTGGCCACGGGAATCGAACCCACAACCTCCCAAATGCGGGCCTCACAAGTTAGCACGCATCCATCTCGCTTAGTCTCAACATAGTAACTCTCATCACAATTGCATATTTACTAAATTACCATGAATGTTTACATCACCTCATACGTCGAGCAAGATGTAGAGTAACAAAGATGTTGACCTCTCTAAACCCTGTCCATCTACCTAACTCCCAATAATAAGTAACTGGATGCGCAATTCCACAAGAATGTACGAAGATAACAGTTTGTTACTGGTAAGATGCGTAGAGTAACTTATTGCTGACATACCTTCAGTAGTAATTATGAGACATCACACAGGGTTACGAAATAATTAATCACTTAAAAGACGTGAACGAATACTCTTAGCTGCTCTTTCGGACGTGAGGTAAGTCGACAACGTTGTGTTAGGGTTGGTCAGGGAATTGACGTCATTTGTTTATGTAAACAGGTGGGCACTTTCGCTTTCGTGTAATGTTTTGGGAACTAACGCTTGCGATTGACCTAAACTCGCACAGTAAACACAGAAGGTTAAGGCGTGGTATGAGTTTGTTTTGAAGAGGTACCGTCATATTGCTTGTTTATGCACTGAGATAGGGAAAGTAACACCCAAACAATCTGCAGTGTTGCCAAGTTTTTTTCGAAAAAACTAAAATGTCTCCGTAGGAAATTAGGAAATGGCCAGAGACAGAAATGTAAGATACAAAATGTGTTCCAAACAACACATTAAATTAATGTAATAACTTCCCTTCCACACGGTATATATCAAGGTATCACACTAACAGAACTTGAACCTTATATATAAACAATAAGACACAACGACCATACAAACTATATTTTGCACCTCATATCTAAATACATAACAGATATGATGTACCCCCGTAGACACACAAAAAAGTAATGCATTGACGTCAACTTCGTCTATGTGCTACACGGCACAGCGCTTTACTGATCATATGGATTAGAAATACATATTAAGCGTTGGACTTGTTGCTGTCATGGCACAACTATGTTGCGGTTGGTGTAAACAAGGCGCTGTGCCTTGTAGAACAGACGAATTTGGCGTCCAGACACGACCTTTTTCTCCACGGGTATGTACAAGGGGCTATTCACAATGAAAAATAAGCATTAATATAACTACGTGACAGATATAAACTTAACGCATTCACAACGACAAATGGAAACATACGCATCCGCCAATCACCAGAGAGCGGGAAACAGCTGAACTGTATGGTGGGCTGCGAAGCGACAATCGACTAAATAAATTATGTACATATATCGAAATGAACAAAGAGTTAAGCAGCGTTATACTCATAAATAAGTTAGAATGTGTTTTGCAGCGATCTTTATGGACACCCCAGTCGTTCCTCGCCCGTAATATTATATCAAAGGGCAGTTAGCGAGTCAACACGTGGCCACGTAACATCTGATGTGAGATGCCAGAGTGATCACGTGATAAAAATCGCTCTCTAATTGGCTGCTTCTTAAGTTTGAGGTAAGCAAAGTCGAAAGCAAACTTGAACCTTACATGCTTCAGAGATTACGCTTAATTCATTATTTTCATGTTTACATGATTTAGAAAACACATTACAAAACACATCAATTAGGTTTTACTTTCTCTACTGCGTATGGTAAGTAGTGGAAGTATTATATTTGAACCCAAAATTCCATGTCGAGATTTCACCGGAATTCCATGTTTTGAGTCTCCCTGAATCAAAGAAGAAGCATTTTAGAAAAAGGTTCGTGTGTCTGTGTGCATGTCGTCTGTGAACAGCATAACTCAAAAACGAAAAGGCGGTCGAAAACCAAATTTGGTATTTAAGTTTAATATCTATCAAGAAAATGACATCTAGATTTTGAAACTACCATTTACAAAAAAAAAATATGATTTTCTCAAAAATAACGATTTTGATTAAAATGCCATAATATAGCATATTCAAGATATCCTTATGGCAAACGAAATGTGTATTCTGAATTTTCTGGCTTTAGTACATGTACTCCTGTTTACTCCTGGTGACTTTTCCGTAACTGGTAAACCGTAACAGACCAAGTTTTACCGCATGTTGATCTCGTTAAACACATTTTAATCCAAATGCATTTTTTGTGGAGTGAACAATTTTGGAGATAATCATTAATATATTTGAGTTTTGCAATACTTATACTTTCTTGAAATCGAAGATCGTTATTCACTTTTTTATCTGTTGGCCATGCAAGAGAACAGAACTTCAGAGCCTTCAAATAGTGACCAGCCTTAAAATATGTGGCTATCCTTCAAAGGTGACTATTCCCATGTTGCTCTTGCACCTACAAGAAAATTAGCAATAAGACAATTTCTGCAATTGTTTATCTCGACTAACGTGAAGGGGATGGAGAAACAAGAGCTTGTAAGAATAATTAGTGCAACAGTTGATGGTGTGATGACATTGGAGTTCTGACTGGTTCCCCTACAACTCTGATTGCGGCTCCTCCTTTTGGTGTGTGTTTCTTGGATGTCCATGGGGTATAGATTGTGTACGTTACGTTAAGTGGTTTGGTGAGCCTCTAGATTTGCGGGTAGCGTGGGGTTTACAGTGGGATTTAGGTAGCGGGTTAGCCGGAGGGAAAGCTCTCTAGCTAGTTGTCCATCTCACCCATCCTCCCCCCCCCCCCCCCGGGCCTCTCTCACTCTCTCTCTCTCTCTCTCTCTATTGGAAGCACGGAGAAGCCAACTTTAATATCCGCTGCCTGCACTTCCAAGTAGAAGTTACATACGTAACACAGAAGACAGCCAAGAATAGAGGAGAGACGAATGTTCGACCATAGCAGGCGGTGCTTTCTTAATTACTATATAAGGGATTTCCTTCCCTACAGGAATAGAAAACATTTGGTCCTTTTTCACGAGCAGAAAACAAAAATAATATACTTCTCTATTTATTACTTTCTCTACTAGGGGAAAGGCGGATAGTACGGGCCAGCGGGTAGTATGGACCACTTAGTGTTTCTCGGATTCACCACTAGGTAGCAGAGGCAAACATTGTCAAGGTTACACCTCTTTCATCGCTCCATTTTGTTATAGAAGTTGGTTGATGTAAGTGCTTTGTTTTGGCTGCCACAACATATTGTTTGTTTTCGTGTGGCTAGGTTGCTGCTGCGCGTAACTTTTGTGACCATTGTTTGCTGTTAAAGGTAAGGAGTCAAATTACCAAACTAGTACTAACGTTCAGCTGAACTAATATACATCATACAGTGGTAATGTAATTCCGGTTGCTCAAGCCGTTTTCGTTTTTCAGCATGTTTAAGTGCACAATGTTCATCGGGTAGTATGGGCCAAACAAAAGTCGGGTAGTATGGGCCACCTAAGTAGATTGTAAATTTTTTTTTAGAACGCGATGCTAAAGTTCAAGAAGAAGCCTGAAGGTGAGGGTCGTGGAGAGTGGAAAGACGATGCTATGAAACAGGCAGTTTCATGCGTCTTAGCGGGTCAAATGACTACAAGACCTGCAGCTGATAGTTTTAAGGTCCCTAAAACTACACTTCTAAGAAAAATGTCTTAAGAAACCAACAAACCAATGTGAAACCACACATTTGAAGAAGAGTTTGTATAAATATTACTAGAGCATAAGAGATTTGGATTCAAAGTTGAAAAGTAAAATAAGGAACTTGAAGACTGCATTATGAGTGGGGAGAGTTTTGAAGAAAACTGGATCCAGTGCAAACCATGTGAGGGGTGGGCTCATGAACTTTGTGCAGTAATTGAAGACCCTTTGCATTATTATTGTGATTACTGTAAAAACAATAACTGTTCGATAAAGCTTAGTTAAACCCTTATTCTTTTATGATCTGATTTTCGAGATAATTTTTGTTCACAAAAAACCATAATTTGTATTTGTGTGAATACAAATGACTTTTGTCAATTAAAGTTTTATTTTTTTATTTTTAATCGCTTCATATATAGATAAATAAACATTCTGTATGTTATTTTACCCCAAAAGTATTTTATTTACTTTAAAATCCTGTCTTTTTTTGTATGGCTCATACTACCCGACCTTTTCTCTGGCCACCAAATATAAGCCTTTTTTTAAAACTTCAATGTGTGTGTGTATCTCTTGACTATCCTAACTTTTTTAAATAATATATATAAAGGAAGTGTTCAAAGAAACGCTTTAATGTATCTGTGACCTATTTTGTGCAAAATCAAACATATTATAAACGGTTTTCCTTAGGGGGCCCATACTATCCGCCGTTCCCCTACGTATAGTAAGTATCGGAAGTATTGTATTCCACCAAAAAATTCTATGTCCTCATGAACCCAAAAGGCAGTTTTACAACAAAAAAAAAAAAAAAAAAAAAAAACTGGGTTACTCTTTGCTACCTGGGATCTCACACTGCACACATTACTGAAAAACCAGTGTTTTTTCTGATACATTCAGGAGGTTATCGTGTACATTTTTATAAATTCTCCTTTGCTTTTCTTAATCTTATTTTCTTCTTCACTTCATGGCATAGGCAGTCAAGTGCTTATTCCGAGATTTTCTTATTTTTACTTAATTAGGAGATTTTTACTAATTAGGAGAAGTATTGTAGTCGACCCAGAAACTCGAAATCGAGATTTTACCACAAATATAGCTTTTGAATCCAAAAAAAAGTATTTATAGAAAAAGTTACATGAGTGTGTCTATGAACAGCATAACTCAAAAACAAAAATACGGTTGAAAACCGATGTTGATATTCAAATTTAATATCTTTCAGAAGTACGACAAAAATATTCTGAAGGAAAACTCTTCCACCCTAAAACACCCTTTACATGGAAATTTTTTTTGAAAATTGTGATTTTCTTAGAAATGACTAACGATTTTAACTAAAATGCCATATGTTTAAAACATTTTTATGCTAAAAGAAGTGTATATTTTGAATTGTTTGGCTATGGCCCGTGTAGTCCTGTTTACTCTTTGTGACTTTTACATAATTAGTAAACCGTAAGAGATAGCCCTAATCTTACTATACAAAAATTGTAGAACTGGTTAAAGCACACAAGCTATGTGCAAATGACTTTTTTTTTCGTAGTGAACCATTTCGAAGACATTTCTTGTTATTTGTGCGAGTGTTGCAATAGTTATAGTATTCTCAAATGGAAGGTCGTTATTCACTTGTTTAGGTCTTGGTTGCGCAAAATGAACGGAATTTCAAAACCTTTATATTTATAGCGAAGAACTTTGAAAGCAAATTAAAAATACGCCAATTTCTGCCAGTTTTTACCTCGACTAACACGAAGAAATCAGAGAAATAAGAGTTTGTAAGAATAGGTTGCACAAGAGTGAGTAGAGAAACTTAAGATTTTTTCCCCCAACTATTGGTTCAGAAGTTTATTCTTTTATTTACTTCTTTCTCATAGAAATGAACTTTAATGAGACATTCACACATTTGTTTTAGTTATGAGAAGCACAATAGACTGAAGCTATAGTCTGTTCTAAAATGTTATGTGATGACATATTGAAATTCTCCGCTTTTATCATTAGCACAGAAAAAACGAATAGCGACTTATAGTTTGAAATAGAATAACTTTTTGAAAGTTCAAACCGTTAAGAAACGACATCTTGGAATGATTAACATACGGAACATTTACATTTTAACAAATTGTGTTTTAACGAGATGTGCAAGTTTTTGTGTAGTAACATTTTTTATATATGTTAAAATTTACCAGTTATACAAAAGTCTTTCAACGTGAAGAGTTATAAGAAATTTCTAGAAAATTCAAAATAAGCATGAGATTTTTCATAAAATATATTAAACTTATGACTTATCAGTCAAAATGGTATAGCAATTTCTGAGAAATGCTTTGGGTATTTCACCGACTTTTCCTTTTGAGTTCAAGGCGCGCGCACACACAAATAAACATCTTTTTCTAATTTTTGTTTCTGATGAAACGGTCATCTGCTTAGCACGGTGGTAGCAGTGCAGCTTAACAGGCTGAGTTCGATGCCTGGTGCCAACGTGGGGATGTTTTCCCGCTGGTAGACCTGGTCCGGGGTGCACTCAGCCTTGTTAGGCCACTGGGGGTCAATTGGGGAGCTGCTTGTTTGAGAAGTAGCGGACCCTGATTACGAAGACCGCATAATTGACCGGAAGAGATCAGGGTGGTGACCATGTCCCACCTCCAGTACCACACCCCACTCATGACGCCTGCGATGAGTAGAGGTGGAGGACGCAGCGGCCAGGGGGTAGGCCTTATCCCGGAAAAGTTTGTTGCACCATGGAGTTATACAAAGTGCTACTTAATAAAGTACTAAGGGAGATAAAAACAAAATTAACACAAAATCACTTGTATGAATGGTGTGTGTGTGTTTGTGGTGCAAACAGCATAACTCAAAAAGAGAAGTTGACAGAATATATATAACTTTATACGTTCGTCCAACCGCCATCTCTGTATGTTCGTCTATTTATCCATTTGTCGATCTACTTATTTGCTTATTTATCCTAATAGTCTTCTCTTTGGCTATCGTGAACACGAAAAACACGCCAGTATTATAACAATATATAAGAAAGATACTCAAACTCATTAAACAAAATTCAGTAACTATTTGTCCAGGACTCTTGGGAAGTTGCGTCACCCAATCATGTGTTTATTATTAACAAAAGTAATATACACTCTAACTCATAAACTAACATGTCATTTTGGACTCTGAATCTCTAGAATTAGATTACTTTTGGTAACAAATAAAACATTACCAGCATTACATGTCCTTACCGCTGCTGTTTTTGCACTGCTTGTGTCTTCTCGCAGAGTGCTCCGTTTGCATTTGCTCGCTCATACGTCATAAGTCCAATACTTGCTGAGCGCTGCTCTACACTGTTTGCAAAGTTCATCTTGGTTTTAGGGAATCCATTCAAGTAATCCACCATTACGTTAGTTGATACAAGACTGATTTACTATGCATACAAGTTAATTCCCATCGCAAGAAGCTAGTAACAATAATCATAATACTGTCTGAGGCTCCGGTCCGGGTTGCAGACAAGGTTACGTTGAGAACTAATTTACTGAATTCGCTTGAACTTCACATTTCTTGTAGTAGAGAAGTCAGGGCATGAGAGAGTGATGCACAGCTACAGTAACCTGCCTGTAAGGTGACGCGACTGTATCGCCCCTACCCAACGTGTGCTACCTTACAAAACCTCCCCGCAAACATAACTTAAACGCAACCATATGCAACCGAAACCGTAGCGTAGCTATAATCTTCAATCTCTAATGTGATTGGCTCGACTTACTCTTGTAAAAATTTCCTTTTAGCGCCATTTCTCTCAAATTGTGGAAAGTAAGAGATAACAAAATGTATGCAAAGTTTAGTTTTCCGTTGGATGTGTTAAACTTTATTATGGACTTTATTTATGGTAGTAATGTTCCTTCCTTGCTCTATGTCTATTACAGTACACGGAACGCTTTGATAAGGAGACTTGAGATAAAACGCATGCAGTAGCTGATAATACAGAAATAAACTTTCCCTTCAATGAAAGCCTCCCTCTTATTTAGGGCCGCTTCCAAAGTTATTATGGTAGCGGCATTACAAATTGAAGCGAAGACTTTGCCCCTGCCTTTGTTGGAATTAAATATTCGACGTTCTTTCATAATTGGACAGTCAGAAGAGCACAAAACTAAATTCCCGGTTCGCTGATAGTAGGCGCAAGGCAAGGGATGTGGCCAGTCTCATAAGCGCCCAGTGCTAAACGTGACCACTAATACTACCCTGCCCTTTATTAAAGGCCAGCAAAGTCGTTAAGGTTAAGAAGAAACGCTCTGAGGTGGCTGGTGTTTGCCTGGAGCGTGACCTGACCGCTTCCATAGCAGCGATCAACAACAGAAGAACAACGTCAGAAAAACAACGAAATCCTTAATACTCTTTAAGCCTGCATTTGGTGCACGGAATAGTCAGTGAAATAATTCATGGGCTGAAACGTAAAATCAGTATACAAATTGAATACATTTGATACAAAGCAAGGGAATATATATATATATATATATATATATATATATATATATATATATATATATATATATATATATATATATATATATATATATATACATACACATACACATACACATACATACATTCACACGATCTTCTCTACTCGTTCTTCTATGCAGCATTCTTATGTTTGCTTCTTGTAAATTGAAATAAACGTCTTGTTTACCTGATTACCTTCCCCTTATGTAGGAGTTACACCCCCTGAGACTTACAAGCCAGTGCCCAGGGTCAGAGGCCTGTTGGGGAACAGACGAACCTATGGACCGGACAGAGTGAAGACCTGGGAGCGGGTAGTCAGCCAAGCACCAGGTATGATAGTGAGGAAGAGAATGATATGAAATTCAGGTGAAATTGATGATTGGAAAGGTGATAATGGAGCAATTGGTGGAATGGAAAACCGGAGATCCCGGAGAAAACTCGCCCAGACGCTGCTTCATCCACCATGAATGCAGCATGCGGGTCCCTGGGATCGAACCCAGGGATCGGTCCGCCTAGCTGATAGGCAAACGGTCTAACCACTCGGCCACGGTGCCACCTTAATCGACATGAACTTTCATTATGCAATCCTAGCATTAAAACGACTTATTATGAGACATAAGTCGTGCGAAATTACCCTCAGTGTCAGAAAGTGAATGAGATAATTACCATGAATGACGTCATCACCGCCGCAACATAATTTTCTCCAATGTGTGCCTACAAGAAAACCTGAAACGTCACTTTCACAAACTAACGCATTCTTTGTTTCTCCATCCACAAAACTTTTTGTATTGTATTTCGGCACACTTGGCTTCGCTCAAAATGTCGAGCATACTACAATCCATATTCAATATTGGTTTATAAATGTTGAAACGAGAGAAACATCTGCTTAGCAACCATATTAGGTCATACATGTCTGATCCTTCATGCATTATAATTTTGTATTTAGCAAATTTATGAGTCATTTTTATGTATTTTAATGCTAGAATTTCATAAAACCTATGACACTTGTAAACATATACTTGTATCATACACTAGTTACATATATAACTAAAGTTATATTGTGCTAGGCGGGAAATTTCATGCTTTTCAATGAGGAGAGAGAGAAAGAGAGAGAGAGAGAGAGGGAGAGAGAGAGAGAGAGAGAGAGAGAGAGAAGAAATGATAGTTACAGTAGGTTAAAAAAATCAAATCGATCACAAAAATTATCATTTTTTTTTGTAACTCCTAAAGCTTACCAGATATGCTAGATTGTATATAAGATTTGAAACAATAATCAGTGACAATATGAAGCAATAATCAAGAACTTGTACAAAACTATTTACAAGTGAAGCCTATTTCCAGAAAATCCAAGATTTATATTTTATTTCTCATGTGTATAATATCTTAAGTAAATGATATTTTTATTTACATATTTAGAGAACTTTTGCAAAAATAAAATTACCTTTAACATAACGCACGTACGTAATATTCTGTTTTCTCAAAAATGCCGCTAAAGATTTCTCAGACGACCTCTTTATTGTGAGTGAGTGTTTACCATTTATGATAGACAAATCACAACAGACAAAAATAATTCAATAAAGGATGTGAATCTCCTTTACGTCAAATACTTTTTTTCTTTTGGGTGAACTATTTCCGAGACACAGTGTATTATTTATTTGAATTTGCTAATACTTATACTTTTGTCAAACAGAAATGTGTTCTTAGTTATTTTTTCATCTCTTGGCCTTACAAAGAGAACGGAATTTCAAACGCATCGCATAGCAACCATCTCTTAAAACATTTCACTACTCCTTAAAGTGTATTGTGTTCCATATTCCCCTTTGAGCTACAAATACATTAGCAATAAGATACTTCCTGAAAATGGTTATGTCGTTCAAAATGAAGATAAAAGAAATAAGCATTTGGAAGAATAATTTGTATAAGAGTAAGTATAGCTGTATTGCATTTGCGAACAGAATTTGTTCAAATTGAACCAAACTATCGTAAAAGGCTATATCGCAATATGTTACGCGACGATCACTTGGTGTATCTTCTAAGGCTATGCATTTCGACTTTGTCACCAAATATTGACAGGTTTCTTAAACGTAATCAGTAGCAAACTGATGTGTATCGAATAAGTTTTGAAAGTGCTGTCGTAAATCAAACGCAACGTCCATATAACCAACCCGCCACTGTAACACAATGCACATCCGAGCTTTATAGATTGGCAAATTCCGCATAAGTGGAAGGAGGTACATCCAATCTCCCCTCTTACGCAAGCGTTGAAATCGCTGCACTAACAGGAAAACTGCAAAACTCATTAAGGTATTGTGCCGTATAACTGCTCCCAGGGGGAATATTTACATTAACACGTAATCCTCGTTTTAACCTTCAATAATTACTTTAAGAGCTCATATAAAGATCTTGCTTTTCATCACTGTTTTCCATTATGCCTTTTGTAGAGCATTATTTCTGTCTCTCGCCTTGTATCATTAAGACCTCGGCAGCAATATTTTGTTTCTATTTTCTGTTTCCTTTTGTTTTGTCTCCCATGTTATACAATAAAAGTAGGAGTGGGTGAAAAAGGGCGGAGGGGGAAAAATGGATGAAAAGAATGAAATTAAACTTGATGTCAGGGTTTCAGCTGCTTCCAGGATGTAGAATAACTTTTCTTGTTTGTTCCTTAGCAAGAGGCTGTGAGACTGATGTTAGAAGAAGAGGCACTTAGGAAACAATAAAATGAAGAGCATGAAACAGAGCAATCGTTACAAAGGGAATCCAAAGAGTTACATTAATTTCTTGTCTCTAATTTATCTTCCTATTCAGGAATAACGAGTATGTTTGTTCTCTCTTTCTTGTTTTTTAATACAAAGCATGTCTTCATTCTTTACAATACAGCGTTGTTATCTATTGTCTATATGAGCAATCATCTCTCATAGTAGAAAATGTTAACTAAGTAACATGATGTAAACATTTGTTACATTGGTTCACAATTAAAATGGATTATTAGCCTGTATGCAGTGATATTTCTAATTTCTCATTAAAATGTAATTAAAAAAGGAGAATTTCTTGAATACTAAGTTGAATATAAATCCAAGATTGTGCACAATGACGGGAGATGTCGACTGTAGCAGTGTAGTGCGAAGTTCAAGGTACTGGCTGAAAATTCTCTGCTCCTCTTCGCGTCATCGATTTGTTTTTATTGAATTCCGTATATCTGCTTAGCTACTCTTATCTTAGGCCGGGTAATGAAAGTTGGATAAAGACACTGATACTGTTTATCTGGATTTGCTCCATTTAAATAATACCGGAAGAGCAAAAAACTTCCGAACGGGCTGCGCGGTGTTTTGCCTGTCGGCGTCCTTGGTGCTCGTGGCCGTCTGTCGCCTCATAAAAAGGCGCAACACTTTCTAAAACTACTTTTAAAGGCTTTATTTACCACTTTATAAAAAGACATGCTGACATTTGCCACCGTCGTTGTCCATACATTTTTGGTACCTCTTGAGGAAATTATCCATCACTCGCCGTAGTTCACGTTGAGAAATGCTGGCAATTTCCTGACGGATATTTTGTTTTAATTCTTCCAGCATGTGTGGGTTTGTCTTCTACACTTTAAGTTACCCCAGAGACAGACATCGCCTCTTGGAGCTCTGAGAAACCTTTTTCTGTTAATGACACACCGTACACAAATTGTTTCGTCATCAAGGCGTACTTCATTAACAATATTAGGTTCTGAGATATAGGGCCAATTTTTTTTCGAGTCAACAGTAGACGCCGGTACATACGTGAATACAATGTTGCTCTTTTTTTTAATAGAGAGAGAGAGAATTAACAGACAGGGAGCGTGATTTTGCCTTTTTTCAACAAGACTCTGGCCGTCTCGCTCGGAGACATGTTAATTCATTGGTTGCCGTCGTATTTTAATATACTCCCTATGCTCGGAAGTATAACCAAATTCAAATTGAACGTTAAAGCACCATCTATATTATCAAAAACAAAAAATATATTATGACGCTGACCACCAGTTCATGAAAGAGACGCTCAAGGGTAACCTATCTCACACCAGTAAACATGCGGTCTGGTGACAATGGAGCGGTCCTAAGGACAGTGATCACGGCAGAACAAAATGATTCCAGACTGTTCCAGGACGGCCTGTTTACGAGAAGTTCGAGAAAAAGTGTATTTACCAGAGAATTCGCCGGCACTTGACCTGGACTATAAAAGCTAGTGAATCAGCCAGTGTTAGAGCAGTTCTTTAGAACTGAGTATTATGTTGAGTTTTAGCAGTTAATGAGTCTCTAGGTGTTGGATGAGACAGTTGTTAACAGATTTTAGTTAGGCCTGTTTGAATGAAGGTATCGGCGGAAGCAGTCTGTGAGCTGACTGAGAGAGAGAGAGAGAGAGAGAAAGAATTAATTAGTTAAGTATCAGTCAAGATTACATTCTGACAGAACAGCACTGAGTTGCAACGACGCGAAGAATTGTAAATTATGTAAACGATAAAAAAGAGGATTTCGTTTTCGTTATTCAATTTTAAGGCAAATAAAGTGAATAAAAGGTAACTAAAAGTGTCATTTATCACAGTATATCTAGCCTACACAGTTATTATCACATGCCACAGAAATATATAAGTTAATGTGCTTGTCAGCTGTTGTGAGATGAAATGTAATCCTGAAGAAAAGTTGACAAACTTCATTACATCTTCAGCCTTGCTACCATTCAGACTCACTATTAACGATATAGAATTTGTTATCGATAGAACAGTGTACTAGAATTTACTGCAACTACGGCTTAAGTGGAAAGGGTTTTCGAGTTTTAAATTTGATAATAATTTTGACAAAATGTTCATGTCTGTGATTGGATTGTGAAGTTCTCCTGAATTTTGTGACATTTTATATAATGTAATACAATTAATACTTCGTAAGAATCAAACAAAAATGTCATTAAGAAAGAATTTCCATTTCACTAAAATAATTATGGCTGACACAAAACTTAATGGCGTGAGTGAGGTGGAGCTGGTCAGCACAAAATCCAATCAGAGACTTCCCACGACTTGCGGTGTTGTATAGTTGAACATACTGTAAAGCCGGTGGTATAAATATCATTTGCACCCACAAAATATATTTGTACAACAGGAAAGAGAATAGAAGTGGTCAAGTATCAGTCGCCATTAAATTTTGTGTCTGCCATAGTATCAAATAACCCTTCACCATTGCATAGCTAATTTGTGAGCTATTCGCTTTGAGTTTTTGAATTTTCAATTGATCTAGTCAATACTCTTTCAAGTGTGGCGTCGGAAGCATTGTTAATACCAGCAACTTAAACAGTTTAAAGAGGTACAAAATAGGACTAAAATCCTCTCAATCTTGGCCCGAAAGAGAACTAGTGCATTTCAGATGATCAATGTCAGTTGTAATGATAACATTTATCTTGTTGCATTCCTCGTTATTATCACTTAGGGGAGATTGAAAGGGCAAGTTGGTTAAAAAGCTATATTTCTTTTAGAGTGATATTATTTGACACTTTCTGATATAAGGTTTAGGTTAGGGGCGCATTATAAAGATTTTTAATATATTTTTGAAAATGATGCTGTATTTGACGTTCATTTGCATCGTTACAGAGAAAAAAATACCGTAATATTTGGACCAATTGCGCTAAAAGTATGAAATTCAGCTCATTACTATATGTGTAGTGGAATTTACGCTGCAGTGATTGGTGCCACTGTTGCTGAGATGGTTGCTGCTTGTGCAAGGGAAAAATAGTAAACACTGGAATTTTATCTTGTAAAAGTGTGATATCGTATTTTCCTGTGCCGGAGTGTAAAATACATTATCTGTTATAAAGGTACAGTTTTCTCAAAAACTATGAAAGATAAAAATCTCACATTTTAAACACATATCGAGCATACCTGACAAAGCTGTGGATCTAGTTTTGTGTTGATCACTGAAATATTTTAAAACATTTTGTGCGTTTACAGTGAAATTTAAAGAAAAAATTGTTGCTGAAAAGAACTTCTAACAATTACACAAATGGACATTATATTGCAAACTAAGATCCAAGTATTTAAAAACATTGCCTGAAACAGGTGTCAAATTTCAAAGTGATATCTGTAACAGTTCTTGAGAAAAGTGTACCCTAAGTCAGCAGTTTTAACATCGGTTGGATAGGGTTTTTAATCTCCCCATAACAGATAGAACAATGCTCAGCGATAGAATGCACTAAATAGTGGAATCGGGTTTATAATAGCAGAATAGCACACAGTGCATTTTTATATATAGCCTGGATTGCACCAAATGAAACATTTTTCTTCTTTAACTTTCCTCGTTGCACAAGGGAGAATATGGTTGTATAGCAGGACAACAATTAACCTGTATTAATAAACAAAATTTCATTTAGGAACAGAAAGGTGAACGTACTACATGATATCTAAATTAATGTCAATCGAGTTTTCATCAAGGACTGGTAGCACTGAAGGAATATACCTAGTGGATATGTTGTAATTATCGTTGATTTTAAAGCAATTTGTGTTCAAAATGCATCTATTCTGTTCGTTGAATTGCTGTGTTTATACGTAATTATAGTGATTGCAGAATTTACAAGCAATTAACTGTAGGTTTGATCATTATTAATTTCTATTAGCTGGAAACTAGGCAATAAACATTTCTATTATTTACAAATTCTGAGCAGGATCACATTTATTATTGATTTACTTCAGTTGGAGGCGCACTATAGTTATGAAACATAGTAATTAATGAAATCTACAATAACACATTTCATTTAAAAACTGATAAATAGTATAAGTAGAATCCAAGTTATGTTATTTTTATGTCCAGGAAATCTTAGAAAGGACCACCATACAGTGCAGTACAACACAGGTTCAATACAAACGCAACAACTTTGTCTAACACCAAGGCCAAATGACGTTGTCGACGGGATGTTAAACCACAGTCACACACTCCACTCACTCACCCACTCACTTACTCAGCTCATTCGTGCACCTTATTCACACACCTCGCGTCATTTACTCGCTTTTCAGAATCTGTTGTAAAGCACTAAGATAAATGGTAGGTTGATGAAGCGATCTCTAAGTGCTATTGCGAGAGTGAGTGGATGAGTGAGTGAGTGGGTGGGTAAGTGAGTGGGTGGGTGAGTGAGCGCGTGAATGAATGGGAGGGTGAGTGAGTGAATGAGTGAGTGAGTGTGTGGGTGGGTGGGAGAGTGAGTGAGGAGTGAGTGACTGAGTGAGTCAGTGAGTGAGGGGTGGGTGAGTGGTTGGTGGGTGTATGGTTGGGTAGGTGGTTGTGTTGGTGGTCGAGCACACAGAAGATGCCATACTTAACACCAACACTATTACACGAAGCATTTCTCCAAAAGGTCTGAAGATTATTTTTTTTTTTTTCAGTTTATAAACATGTTCCATTACATGAAGCGTAATACTACATGGTAGATTTCCTATAATGCAGAGAATACACAATTATAGTTAATGAACAAGCGATGTATAGTGTTTACATTGTTTAGTTTGCTTTACACTTAACTATTGTACCTGATCTATGCCTATGTTTGTTGACAGGACATTCTAAATTTGGTCAAATTTAAATGGTGCTCTCTAAAAAGCGGTTACTATTACTGCTAAGTCTCTTCAATATTTATATTTTGTGAAAAATATTGGAGAGCAAGAGGATTAATGACTTCATTGTCAGAAATCCAGCATTAGCCAACAACAAATTTGGTCAAATTTAACTGAGTTTACAAATTATAAAAACTCCCTTTTAAAGCTTTTGAGTATATCTTTCTTTTGGATTGGCTGACTGATAGCCTTTAATACATTATCTTTTGTCTCTCCTTATTTATTCTATTACAATCGTGACTCACATGGTCTACATTTTGTCCTGAGTTGCAAGGGCACATTGGATTATCTATAATTTTGAAGGGGTGGTAGCATGCTCTTAGATGCCGTGTCCCGTCACCACCACAGTGAAATTTTGGTATAACATTTTAATTTCTCATGAACTGTGGGGAAAAAGGATTTTGTTATCTCTTCTTTGGAGGTTATTTCCCACTCTTTCTCTCATTTTTTAAATATTATTTTTCATAATTCCTGTTTTATTACAGTTGCTGATATTCTGTTGAATGGGAGGGTCATGTCTTTAGCTGCTTGTTTCACCAGGCTGTCAGCAAGTTCGTTTCCATAGTCGAAGCGGCGTCAGGGCGGGTTTTCTCCGGGTGCTCCGGTTTCCCCCGCCATCTCATTCCACCGGTGCTCCATCTTCATTCCATGTATCATCAGTGTCACCGCCTGCGGTGCCGTAGTAGTAAAAGCGGGCGTTGAGCACTACAACAACAACGTTTCCATAGTACCCAACGTGTGTCTCGATCCAGGAAAAATGCATCTCCCACTGTTCTTGTTGCAGCTCTGCGATTTCATTCCTTGTTTGTTCTATTAAGGCATTGTAGTATATTTAGTTTCTAATACAACCTATTGTAATTTGACTATCAGTATATATAGCTATGGGGTTTTGTTCTTTTCTCGTAACTCCAAGTTCTTTTACTTTCAGAAGTGCCAGTTGTTCGGCTTGATTATTGGAACATTTTGGGTCCAACTTGAATTTTAGTTTGTGTGTGCGTTCTTTATTGATGAAAATGACGATGTCTGAAGAACCCCATTTTCACTCTTACTAACCTCAAAGTTTTATTGTGTGTTTTTGTTAACTTCCCTTACTTTAATAAAATTTCCTGGATGATTCCAGTGTTGTAATCATGTGTCTTGATCAATTTCCTGAACTGTTGATCTTCTTGCAAAGCATAGTCCAGCTAGTGTGTAGGAGTTGTGTGTGAGTGACTTGTCCGCGCGGACTCTTATATATCCGAGAGTGAGATAGCGCCGATATCTCTGAAAACACGTTTCTCAAGTTTCTTGTAACAAGCCGGCAGTCGAGCTTCTTGAACTGTCTGGAAACGCCCTTTGTTCTAGCCCGTCGGGCGTTGCCTAGCAACGTAGTGGTGGGAAGTAGCTCATCTCGAGTGTACTTTGAGGCATGTGGACTCCGTCACAATACTATTTATAGCACGTCAAACTCTTTCGTGGCAATAGGAGTTCCTGAAATGCTTGTGTTTCACAATAATTGCCCCCCTCACATAGCCCTGTGCAGACAGTTGAATCAGAGTAGAAAGGTATGTGTTGCATTCACATGTGTGTGTGTGTGTGTGTGTATGTGTGTGTGTGTGTAATTCATAATATAAACGTTGTAGTAGCAGTTTTAAAAATATACTTAATGCTAAAAACTTGTGTTAAAGAGAAAATTCGTATTTATAGGATTGCCCAAAAACTGAATGGCTGATCCCGTAGCTCAGAGCACCTGCTATGCTAGGGCTCGATTCCCGGTTGGGGTGGGAATTGTTAATAACCAGAAGTACCTTTCTTCTCCAGAGTCCGGAGAAGTAAATGTGTGGTAATAAATGGGGGGGGGGGGGGGGGGGGAAGGAACGAAATATGCCCCCCCCTTTTTTTTTTATATTTAGCCTCTCCTTAAAGGTAGGAGTCATAATTATTATGCCATCATGAGGAGGAACGAAGACATCATAAAATGTTATATATGTATTCAATATTAAGTAAGCAAAATTAAAAACTGTATTTAATGTTCTTGCACCTTTTGAAGCTGAAATCGTGACTGCAATATTAAAGAAATGTCGCTTAACTGCTAGCTTCTAGTGCTGGAAAAATACGATATATTTTACCTACGGGGGAGATTTCGTGAAATATTAAACTTCTACGTGCTCGAAACTTTCGATGTTTAATTTAGAATGTATTATAAAGAAGCATGCAATATCTGCGGGAGCATCGCTTGATGAAGTAACAGACGGAATCTCTGAGCGTTCTGCAGAGATGCAGCAGCCATGAGAAATGAAAGAAAGATAAGAGGAAGGCAAAGGGAACGAGAAAAATAAAATAAATATAGATATAAGGAAAAAATAGCAAGCTTGCTCATATTTGGAGGGAAAGGGTGGGAGAACTCTGTTAAGACCTTCCGAGATGAAAGAGCCCTTCCCCCAACCTTTCTGCTTCCAATCCACCATCATAACTTCTGGCCAGAAACCAGATCATGACGTCATAAAGGACGGGGAAGGGAATCTGCAGTGATGCTTCCCCCCCCCCCCCCCCCCCCCCAACTCCCAAGAAAATAGGACACTCCTCAAGACAGGCAAACATAGCATCGCTAACGAGCTATGATAGCATATCACGTGCTTCAGATTATCCCTCCTTCTCATTTTATCTAGCCTATTGAACAGGACAGGTAGCCATGGGAAATTAGCTAATGAGGCTGTCTTCTCTGCTGCTGATAGCTGCCTTTATTTCACCTACCAATTATCTAAGGTAGAGGAAACAATTTCAGACTTGGCGCCGTGGCCGAGTGGTTAGAGCACTCGCCTACCACCTAGGCGGCTCGGGTTCGAGCCCAGGGACCCACATGTGGTGTTCGTGGTGGACGAAGCGGCGTCAGCGCGGGTTTTCTCCGGACTCTCCGGTTTCTCCGCCACTCATTCCACCAATTTCTCCATTATCACCTTTCCAATCATCGATTTCGCCTGAATTTCATCTCATCCTCTTCCTCACTCTCATACCTGGTGCTCGGCTGACCACCCGCTTCCAGGTCTTCATTTTGCCCTCTGCTCCCCGACAGGCGTCTGACTCTAGGCACTGGCTCATAAGTCCTAGAGGGTGTAAGTCCTACATAAGGGAAGGGGAATCAGGAAAATAAAAAGAAGTAGAAATATATGGCCGAAAGCTCAATGTTTTTAAACCTCACACGGCTGATCACCCGTGAAGCCTTAATTAATAACGCTCGCCGTGAAAGCTTTAAATCTTACAATATGTATTCCTTCTAGGTACCTGAATACAAATAAATACATAATTCTAATAGGTGTGTAATAATAATAATAATAATAATAATAATAATAATAATAATAATAATAATAATAATAATAATAATGATAATGATAATCATGATGATAATAACAATGATAATAATAATGATAATGATAATGATAATGGTGATGATGATGATAATCATAATGATAATGATAATGATAACGATAACGATAACGATAACGATAACGATAACGATAACGATAATAATGATAAGAATTTTATATTAAGGACTATTCCACAATACAACGGCTTTCCTTCATCCTAAAACGATCTCCTGCCTCAATAGGTCCCTGTCCATAGCTTCTTCCTCCTTTAACCCTCTTCTCTACATACTCTTTTTCACTCTGTTCATCCAGCATTCCTTAGGTTTCCCTCTTCTTCTTTTTCCTTCTACTTTCAATTCAGAGTTTTATTGGGTGTTCGGTCCTCTGACATTCTAAGTACGTGTCCATACCATTTCAGGCGTCTTCCTTCTGCAATTTCCAACATGTTTTTGTCGACTGCCATAATTTCCCTTATCCTATTATTCTGAACTTTATCCTTCCTGGAGTTTTTTTGCTATCTCCAAAAATCCATTTCTAATACCATTAATTTGTTTGCTTATTGTTGCCTATGGTACAAGTGTCAGCGCCGTATAACGTTGTGCTTTGGAATATTAATTTTTTATTATATTTTTACTCCATAAAACTGGACTGAACATTCCTATAGTTCTCCTCCCGTCAGTTATTCTTCTTTGAATCTCTAAATTTGTTGTTGTACTCTGTTGAATTATTATAGAATCAAGATTTTTAAATAAGTCAACACGTGCTATTTCTTCTGTATTACATAGTGATGATGATGATAATAATAATAATAATAATAATAATAATAATAATAATAATAATAATAATAATAATAATAATAATAATAATAATAATAATAATAATAATAATAATAATAATAATAATAATAATAATAATAATAATAATAATAATAATAATAATAATAATAATAATAATAATAATAATAATAATAATTAATGATGATGATAATGATAATAACAATAATTACATCAATATTTATATATTGATTATGTTATTATATTATTATTTATATCAATATTTACATTCTAAATAACATTTATTACATCAACACAGTGCTGCTAGTCAGCTGCTTTTGACGGAAAACTTTCACAAATTTACATACCATTTTCTACTTCATGAATAGAAAACTCAGTGTTTGGAGCCTTTTTGGCATTGATTTCATGATCTCTTACAAAGAAACTAACGCTCAAATTTCTATTAATCACTATATACAAGATATGTGGAATGTTTTCACAACCTATGTACATTAAATAACACAATATTCTTTAACAATAACTGACCGTTTTTCACCAATGCTTAAATTACTTAGACGATCTACTAACCTTTCAAATGTTTTAAAGGAAAATTTATTGGTAAATTCACTCAGTGTCTGTAAACTTTTGTCAATAGCTGTCTGTAAACTTCTTGCTTCTTCTTTTTGTTTCTTTTCTGATGGAGATGCTCGATGGGATGTGGAAGTTTTGCTCAAGTATGCTGGGCAGTTTGGAAGCTTGCATGGTACTGCATTTTTAACTAACTGGGGCATGCTGAGTGGTGCACTAAGAGTCTTTCCAGTTTTGGAATCTACAATTTTTGATTCCCACAGAATATCTGTTTCAATAAAATGCAAATGGCAGACCTGCACAACACCAATAAATTGCATTACCACTCAAGTACCTATGTATATTAATTACTAGAAGCATTATTTGTGTGATCAGCTGAATTGTGCTGAAAACATATTAAAACCCAGTATTCTATTGTTAATCAATTTTAGTACATATCATTATTTTTAAGAAATAAGTATGTTTTCATCAAAAAGGAATAATTATTTATTGAACAAACATGTCAGGTTTCTTGAAGAAGTGAAAATAAGTATGTGAGCTCTTTTACTTGGCTGTAGTGTAAAATAAAGCAATCTAAACTATGCTTAGTGACGAATTTAGCACAAGAAAGTAAATCAATGTTCTTAACTTGGGCAATATAGTTTTCACTTTGAACAACACTTTGACACAAGTTCGCTGCTACTTGCCGCCTAGAAGCAGTGACGTCACCTTTGAGTTGGAGGGCCTTGTTATTTAGGAGGCATTGCCTCGTGCATCCAATTTATCTGCTTTCACTATCTATGGTTAGATGGCACAGCATGCCATTGCCGTGTGTTTTTCATGTATACTAATGTTTTAGACTTAAAGTGAAACTTTGGGTCGTGGATATTAAATATGCAATACGGTATTTACCTTGAGCATTCAGGGAAACCACGAAATAACGCCAGTTAGATTGGGCGGCCCACGGAATTTGAACCAAAAGCTCCCGAATGCGGACCACGGATGCACAGTATTACTGGTTTGACATTTTCATATGTCTGCGCTCAATTATTTCTCTTCCATTAAGTCTTTCTCGGCTAATTCTCCAAAACCTTCGACTATCCGGAATTTAGATGCCTTACGTTTGAAGCGGTATTACTGCTTCCTTACTCTGGTTCCGCTATACTAAGTGGAATGCTGTTTCTCAGGTGGTATCTGTGCCGTGGCTGCTCTGCATGGATCTTAATTTCTGGGAATGCGTGAGTATTTTCACATTAAAGCCAGAACGCTCGTCTTATCACTTTTATTCTCAATCGAAGTAATGTTGGAG
Organism: Tenodera sinensis; assembly: GCA_030765045.1. Lineage (NCBI taxonomy): Eukaryota > Metazoa > Arthropoda > Insecta > Mantodea > Mantidae > Tenodera > Tenodera sinensis. Next base: position 126,123,859 of record CM060968.1, on the reverse strand, counting down.
ATTTGCCGATGGCTATTAGAATAATTACGTCGTTACTGCGTCTTTTCTAGGACCGAAGATTATTTACTGTAGAATGTAACGTGATGGCCAAGCAAATTAAAATGCACGTATGTGCAACTCCGACTTGTAGGCAAGTATGAACTGTCTTCACACTCGAGGGTCTGGAAGGCAAATCTGTGACTGGCCTCATCACTCGGGGGTCTGGAAGGCAAGTCTGTGACTGACCTGATCACTCGGGGGTCTGGAAGGCAAGTCTGTGACTGACCTGATCACTCGGGGGTCTGGAAGGCAAGTCTGTGACTGACCTGATCACTCGGGGGTCTGGAAGGCAAGTCTGTGACTGACCTGATCACTCGGGAGTCTGGAAGGCAAGTCTGTGACTGACCTGATCACTCGGGGGTTTGGAAGGCAAGTCTGTGACTGACCTGATCACTCGGGGGTCTGGAAGGCAAGTCTGTGACTGACCTGATCACTAGGGGGTTTGGAAGGCAAGTCTGTGACTGACCTGATCACTCGGGGGTCTGGAAGGCAAGTCTGTGACTGACCTGATCACTCGGGGGTCTGGAAGGCAAGTCTGTGACTGACCTGATCATTCGGGGGTCTGGAAGGCAAGTCTGTGACTGACCTGATCACTCGGGGGTCTGGAAGGCAAGTCTGTGACTGACCTGATCACTCGGGGGTCTGGAAGGCAAGTCTGTGACTGACCTGATCACTCGGGGGTCTGGAAGGCAAGTCTGTGACTGACCTGATCACTCGGGGGTTTGGAAGGCAAGTCTTTGACTGACCTGATCACTCGGGGGTCTGGAAGGCAAGTCTGTGACTGACCTGATCACTCGGGGGTTTGGAAGGCAAGTCTGTGACTGACCTGATCACTCGGGGGTCTGGAAGGCAAGTCTGTGACTGACCTGATCACTCGGGGGTTTGGAAGGCAAGTCTGTGACTGACCTGATCACTCGGGGGTCTGGAAGGCAAGTCTGTGACTGACCTGATCACTCGGGGGTCTGGAAGGCAAGTCTGGGACTGACCTGATCACTCGGGGGTCTGGAAGGCAAGTCTGTGACTGACCTGATCACTCGGGGGTCTGGAAGGCAGGTATCCGCTTTCCGCGTTCGCGGTAATAAGTCACCTTGCAATTTCCCCTCATTTACCTCTTAAGTTTTCACGCCAAATTCAGCGTCATGACGCTATCAATGCCTTTCGCTTCTTAATTGCCTTTTGCACTGGCAGCGGGGTTTCGCTTAAGTACACGTGGCGTTACCTTGTTTCCCTGGTTCAGTGCAGCTGCACTAGCCGATTTCCAAGAAAACTGTTCCTACGGAGTGTTAGCCTGGTTACCTGGTGCTGGCCACTAATTACCTGACTGTAACATTCTGTGCCTTTCCGACTATTTTAATTCTGAATGGTATTCCCATGTCTGTACCTTTTATACATGCGATGATTTTAATATTTCCCGATTATTTAATTTTGCCACTCTTCTCTGATTATTTCCATAACTATGACATTCACAACTTCGGCTTCACGTTGGACTGTGCTATTATATCTGGCCTAGTCCCTAATTACTTACCGTCCACCAAAATATTACTATTTTCCTCTTTACCAGCTAAGTTTCTTACATAAAATATTAATTAAGTTTTAAATAGGGCTGCTTATAAAATATCTAAGTTTATGCAAAAACGTCTTGTTATTAATATTAAATATTCAATTTCCTGCTATTACCATTAGTATTCTGCGTTGCTGTCTTTATACATCATCTATAGACAATTTTAATTTACTTTCTAAGATAGGGTAGGATAGGACGTCGCAAAGGGGATTCACGACAGAACAGAATGCAGGTTCCCTACACTTTGAAACAGCCAGGTGGCGCCTAGTACAACCGGATATAGTGGGAGACGGGAGACAGCCTCGCCGTAGGACTGAGGTTTAGCGAGAGTATATTCCCTGCCATACAACACCGTATCCCCCGCTGACATTACTGCCCTGAAAGAAACTAGCCAGGTGAAAGGTGAAAGAAAACGAGAAGTGAGGAGAAACAGAGGAACAAAAAACTCTAATGAATCTAGCCACCATTCGCCTGGCGACCCGCCTGAGCCTTCGCGCTCGGTCATTTATTTATATTTAATGGTAATTATTTACAAGCGGATTCTACTTCTATTTTATCTATAAATGAGGCTGTTTAAAAGTAAGCAAGCTCGTAAATGAACAGGAGAATTAATCTACACAGTATTGGCCTTAAGATCACAACAAGAATAATTCATGAGAGATTGGCAGAAATTATGACACCTGGTAGATCCTGTACTGATGCAATATTTATTATTAAACAGATCTCAGAAAAAGCGTTAGAATTTAATAGACCAGCATATATGTGCCTTATGGATCTTGAAAAGGCATTCTATAGTTTAGAACTCCATTAGGTTTTACAAATTTTAGAAAATAGCAATCGGAACAGGCACGTGATTGCCTATGGTATGAAGTGAAGAAGAAGAAGAAGAAGAAGAAGAAGAAGAAGAAGAAGAAGAAGAAGGAGGAGGAGGAGGAGGCGGAGGAGGAGGAGGAGGAGGAATAAAACAATGTGCTGAATGAGATTATGTTTCTATAGAAAATACATATCCTAATAATTTTAGTCAAATAAAAATTGCTAGACACTTAACAAAGAAAATCCCAATAAAAAGAGTTATAAGACAAGGAGGTTTTTTAAGTCCAATTCTATTCAGCATCGTGATAGATGCAATAATTAAAGACTTGAGAGAAGAACTGGAATGCAGTATTCGAGACAAAAGGATTAGTATGTTATGCTGTACAGGTGACGTACTTGTATTAGAAACGGAGGATAACCTGCAAAGTTACGAGTTTTTGTAAAATGCAAAAACTCCAATATGAAAATGTCCATAAATAAAACAAAAGTATTAACATTTAGTATAGAACTGTTGAGATGTAAATTGGAAATTGAAAACAACATTATAGAACTGGTAATGTATTTCAATTGCCTGGGTTTTAATATTACTAGAGGAGGAAATTTAGCCCAAAATTAACAATCAAATTGAGGGATTCAGAGCAACAGTAATATAACCCTCCTGATACACAATTTACAATATTGACGCCATCTCTGAGGTTTTAGACCAAAACCCCCTCCGTGTTAAATTGAAGCTACTAATTTTTCCCCTCAGAGACGAAAAAGCACACCAGAAAATGTGTTATATGTCAAAAATATTTTGACACTGATCAACGCATTGTGGTTTTATAAGCTTAGAAAGTATCAGTGAACTTGAAACAAGCTTTTCGTTATCCTAAAAAGAACCACATATGTTTAACTTTAACTCAGTTTTTCTCAGTTTTCAAAACAGATGGTTTAGACCCTTGTTGCACTGACCCATCAGTTGTAGAAGCAACAAAAATGTCTGGATGTTTTAATGAGTTAGTATAGAGAAATAAATATATGAGAAAAGAAACAAAAGTCAAAATTTATAAAGCATTAGTCCGACAAGTATAACTTAAACAAGAACAGAGACCACAAGAACATGACAAATGATGGAAACAATGGAAATGAGTGTTAAGAAAGATGGCTGGAAAAGCAATGTACGATAAAGTAAGAAATGAAGAAATCAGATACGTAAGATCCAACCGTTCTTTTTTTTATTATTATTATTAAAGGAAACTCTTCTGTACAATTAGGTACAATATGGTTGAGCTAAGCTATACACAGAACAACATGAAACGTGTAATTGGGGTGCCATCCAGCGATAGTCCCAACAATATAACACAGAAATAGGGAAAAACAGTTACAGAAAAAGCATTTGTATAGAACTAGATGTTCATTCGTAAATCAGAATGCCAACGGCGCTTCAGTCTTCGTCGTAGAGGTTCAGGAGGAAGATAAATATGGCGGAGCAGAGGATTGTCATGGCGCAGATAGGATTGATGCAGTCTTCTGTAGCAGATGCGGAGGATACACATCACCTCCGGTAGACCTAAATCAGCATGCAGCGTAGAGTTGCGCACGTACCAGGGAGCGCCTGTCATGAGGCGCAGAAAACGATTTTGCGTACGCTGGATCCTCAGGATCTGCGATGGAGCTGCAGAACCCCAAATGGCACAGCTATACTGCCACATGGGTCGAATTAGGGAAGTATATACCAGGCGCTTGTACCGCAAAGGCAAGGGCGAGGAACCAGACACAAGATGATGGACTTCGCGGATACGGTGACGAATCCTCTGCACTAGACTACAGAGATGGGGACCCCATGTTAGCCGGCTGTCCAAGATAAGGCCAAGGTATCTTATGGAAGTCGCTGTGGGTATCTCCGTCCCATTCAGGTAAAGGGGATGATGGGTTACGTTCTTTTTGTAAGTGAACTTCACAACTCTGGACTTGGAGAAGGCATGGTCATATTTTACGGAAAAGGTGCGATTATGCAAATAGGACTGTAGGAGGCGGAAATAGGTGTCCGAGAGATGCGGTTTGAGCTTGAATAACAAACCATTGTGCCAAACCTTATCAAAAGCTTTCTCCGTATCCAGAAACAATCCTAAGCACACAGATAGACGTTCATATGTATCAAGAATAGTGTCAACGATGCGGTGTAGCTGTTGAGAGCAGGAGTGAAGAGGGCGAAATCCAAACTGAGTATCAGGGATAATTGGTGCGAGCTCAGAGAAGAGGCGAGGTAGAAGGAGACGTTCGAAGATTTTGGAGAGAAGGGAGAGTAAACTAATTGGACGATAACTGCGGGGATCGTTTTTAGCTTTGTCAGGTTTAGGAAGAAGGATAACAGTAGCATGCTTCCATTGGTGAGGGATATGAGCAGTGCGGAGAATAGCGTTGTAGATCTGTGTTAACAGGACTAGCGCATTCCGGGGAAAATGAAGTAATAAGGGTTGCACAATAAGATCAGGACCTGGAGATTTGTAAGCTGAGGAGCGGACGATGGTATTTTTAACTTCAGCAGGGGTAAAGTAGTGTCGAAAAGGAGTGAGTAATAAAGTTTGCGTGAGTTCTTCCTCCACTCGATGATTAAATTCCACGTCGAGCACAGGATTGGGTGAAAACTGTCGTACCAGGAGTTCAGAAAACAGGTTGACCTTTTCAAGTGGCGTAGAAAACCAAGTATTGCCAAACTTAAGAGGCGGTATGGCAGCAGAATGGCGTGTCAAAGTTCTAGTCTTCTGCCATAAGGATCCATCGCGGGTGTTTAAGACTCGAAGTTTGCTTTCAGCAGCATTACTGCGTGCAGCACGTAGGGCAGCTTTCAGCTCCCGAGTAGCGCGGTTAAAATTAGTTTTATGAAGTGGGCAATGCGTACGTTCCCAGAGTTTCCTACAGTCCTTCTTGATGGAATGTAGAAGACGAATCTCTGGAGAGTAGAAAGTCACAGACCGAGGACGGAGATTGTGGATATTGCTGCTGGCAAGGTTGGCGGCACACTGTATATTACGAGTCAGGGTAGAAACAGCCACATTAACATCACGGGGTGACTTAAGCGGCACTGTCGTAACAGTGAGACCAGCAAGCAAAGAGGTGTACAAAGGCCAATCAAAAGGATATCGTACCAGGGACGGAAAGAGGTCTTTATACTTCACACCGTCAGAGAGAGTAATCAGGACTGGTAAATGATCGGAGCTCAGATCGTGAATAACGGAAGGAAGGGAACAGTGACGGGAAATATTACGTCCAATGAAGAAATCCAGCACGTCTGGAGTCCCACCATTGTGCGGGTAGAACGTGGGTTCAGTTGGAGAGATTACATCTAGGTGTAACTGATGAATTGCAGTGTGTAAGAGTTTACCTCTAGGATTTGAGAGATTCGAACCCCAAAGAGGATGTTTGGAATTAAAGTCGCCTCCGACTAGAAAGGGGGCCTTGAAGACATGAGTGATACCCCAGAAATCAGCGAGAGTAACAGGATTCTGAGGAGCAGAATAAAAAGATCCGACTTGAATGTTTGCGGAAGTAGTAGAAAGTTGAATCCGAGCAACCTGAAAGGAGTCCTCCAAAATGGGTGGAAGGGCATGGTGAGCCAAACAGGTTTTGATAAGCACCGCAGAACCACCCATTCTAGTCAAGTTAGGGTGATCTGCGCGATAGATATCATAGCCAGGAATGTGGAAATGTATGTGAGGAGCCAATTTGGTTTCTGTGGCCAACAGGAGGTCTACTTCATAAACCGTAAGGAAGTGTAGTAATTCATGAAACTTATTGGTGATACTCTGACAATTCCAAGTGCAGATACGAATTGAAGTGGGGACAAAATTAGCAATGGATACGAAGCAGAACAGGAATCAATTGTTGTAAGGTAGTAAGGAGAGGCTGAAGAATAGCAAAGACAGAATCCAGACGTGCCATCAAGCAATCCAATTGAGAACGGTTTGGTTCACCCTGACGGGCTGTTGCTGCATAGGACTGTGAAGTACCGGCAGGTGAGCCCTGAGAATCTGGAGACGACGATGGAGGCCGGACATTAGATACAGGAGGACGAGGATAGGCAGCTCCAGTAGAAGTAGGTAGGGTAGACTCCAGTCGAGGGAAAGTATGAAGTGAAGGAACAGTAGCAGAGGGTACACCAGAAACGGTACGTTGGGGATTAATGTGAGACCGCTGAGTAGCTTGGAGCCGTCGATGAACAGGGCAACCCTTATAGTTCGCTGTATGTGGACCTTTACAATTCACACACAGAGGGGGCGTGTGAGGAGCCTTAGAGCACTGCGCAGTAGGATGGTTGCCATCACATTTGACACAACGTGGTTGCTTGTGGCAATAATTGCGGCTGTGTCCAAATTCCTGGCAGTTCAGGCACTGAATAACACCCCTTTTGGGTTTCGGTGGCTCCACTTTTATCGTCGTGTAATATAAACGATTAAGTTTATATATGTCGTCATTGAGAGGATTTGGTTTTAGATCCAAGAAAAAGAGGGGCAATTGCACTTTTGTCACGGGATGGTAAACAGGAGTCATTTGGGCAGGGGAATACCTAAGAGACGTTAATTCTTGTATTACCATAGAAGTGTCAATAGTGGGGTGAAGCCCACGAATAACCACCCGAAGATTACGATCCTGACGCATTTGGTAGGTGTGAAATTCTGCCTTCTGTGACTCAAAATAATGTATGGCTGCACGATAACCGTCTATACTCTCGAAAGAGAACTTGACCTTGTTGCTGTCCAGTGTAACAAGCTTGTAGGCGCCTACATTGGACGTTTGTAAGTGTTTTATAACAGTATTCATGTTGAGTATATTAGACACATAAATGGGAGGTGGTTTCTGGGATGAGGAAGTAGAAGTAGTAGGCGCAGGTTCACTACGATCTCCTTCTTCGGAATCCATGTTAGCCAAGGCTGCAAAACGGTTGGCTGTAGCGAAAGGAGAAACAGGAACAACAGAACCCAATTTCTTCCTCTTTGAGTCACGTGGACAATCATCCTGGCTGCGTGGTTTAAAGGCGGCGGAAGGCAAGCTGCAGTCGATAGGCTGCATTTGACCAGAGCAGTGTGAAGAAACGGGTATGGGCTGTCTTTGCTGGTGGTGTGATGAAGTGGAGGCTTCTCTCTGGGAGCAACTAGATGTGGTTTGAGGAGCTGCGGGCGGTGCTGGTAGAGAAGATACCTGATCCTCAGATTGGTAACACGTCTGCATCGCAGAATAAATTAGCTGCCCCGTATCAGTGGGAACAGCCATGGTGTGTAAGGAAAGCGCGTATTATAGAATACTACGCAGTGAACTAAAGTATCACAATTATACACGATTAATAGAGTACCTAGAACACTCACTAAAGTAATTCAAATTTAGTGCAGAAGGTAACTTTTGGTGTTTAACGAACAAGGAGTAAAGTCAAACATTCACTGGTTTAAAACGATAAATAAAGTCAAACTTGTCGTCCTTAACCAACAAAAAGTAGTCACTATTCAGATGGTCCAAAAACCGAAAATCCTCAAGTAAATCACGCTACCATGATTCTCGTTGATAGATCACGTATTAATTGTAAATTATATCACTACACTACCTGTCCGCAGCGCCAGTCTTGTGTAGTAATTATGTGTATTTCGTGTTTGTACTCTTGTGTTGTCTGGCCAGTAGGGATTTTGTTTTATGCGCATTTATTTATACAAGGCCTTGTTTATTTTGTTTAACTTGTATATATATACTGTTTATATATATATATATATTGTTTAGCTTGTTTTACATTGTCATTTGGAAGAAATTATATTTAATGTTATTCAAGTTCGTTTAAATTGTTCTTATATTGTTATGTTCATTAAACAGTGTATGGTATGTTATCACGCTTGTTGATTATAAATTGATTCAATTTTTTAATTTTCTGCTATTTATATATTTGATGTCATCCACAGTTCTGTAAAAATACTGTCATTCATTCAGTTTGATCTACCCTGAGATGTTATTTTGGGGCAGCAGCCTATTTGAAGCCTGCGTTTTGTTCCCTTTCTGTTGGGTTTGTTCCGTGTTACAGCCTCGCCAGCTCCTGTTCGTAACCTGTCCAGAAAGCACCTAACCACCGCAGTTTGGCATTGTGTAATGTTAAGCCTGGCTGTTACCATCTATCTGGAGTGTTACTGCAGCAGTAAGGTCCGCAATGGAGATTTCTGGAGGCCAGGGAGGTGACGATGGAATATGAAGGGGCTTGTATGTGGCCCACGTTTTGGGTTTTGGACTTTCTCAACGCCTGATTGCAACGAGAGGGCATCCACAGGCTCAAACCCAGAATTTGTTAATTTCTCTGGAACAACGAGGGATCGGTACGCCCAACGAGCTGTGCATCGTCTCTCCCGTCCTGGAAAAACAGAATTGTGCTCTCTGATGTGACAGTGGCCAGTGATTTGTAGTGACAGTGTTTGGTGCCAGTGCTTTCACAGTGACCTGTACAATGACCGGGCGGTGTAAGGTGTGTCCTTCCTAATATGATACTTCTCATACAATATCAGTCTGTTCCTTTCCAGAATGGCGAGTGCGTGTTGTCAGATGGGGGCGGGAGTATTGTGCTGATCGCACTTATTTTGTTTTATGGAGGCACCTCCTTTGTTTCGCAACTCTTGCTTTCCCCGCTGGGTTGCGCTAGTGTCTTCCTATGGGTTGCCTCTCGGTCTGACAGTGATAGGAGACGGCAGTCGGAGTGCTCCTTTCGCGCCGTGCGGGGTAAGTTGTTTTGGCTTTAACTAGGGCTCAGGGTCCACGCGAAACATTTAGGCTTTCAGATAGGCTGAAGACTGCCCGACTCCTCGCTTGAGAGGGAATTGACTGGGGGTTATGCAAATTGGGTTGTTTTACCTGTATCTCTGTTGTGTTTCGACTTCCATTTCTGTATAAATTATTGATCCATAAAGGCTGTAGTTCTCGGAATTTTTAGTGGTCTCTTCTTTTCAGTTCCTCCCCCCCCCCCTTTCTCACGATTGTACCTAAGCCCCTATGGTACAAAAATGGTAGCAGAGCGTGGTTGTCTTATGGTCGAGTGGGGCAGTTAAATTGAGCATTGGGTTATTGTTTTGATTAACCATGTCGAGTGACTTTCAGCTGTTGCGTAAGAACGAAATACTATTTGAGTTGGGGATTCGTGGACGTGATGATTTGTCGTCGGCAGACGTTCCGGCCCTATTAGACGCACTTCGTGGCGTGAAGGATAACGATTATGTTGTGTTGCCGGACAAACATTTATTGGTAACTGAATCACCGTCATTATGTGAGGCCGCACGGCTGGAATTTGAAGAGTTGTTCTCCGAGTTGAGTAATATCTCGGGGTTTTCGAAAGCGCAGGTGAGGCGTTTGACAGCCAGGATCTTGCATTATGTGCAGCGGATTGAATATTTCCAAAAATATTGTCCTAAGGTTAAGTTCGGGGTTGACTTAGCCGAGCTGAAGGGGCAGTTTAGGAGATATTTAGAAGTGCTTGCTCAGAAAGGGGATCGGGCCGAGTCGACTACTGTCACACCAACTGTGACGTCTCAAATGTCGGCCTTTAAACCGCTAAAGTTACTTCACCCCTTACAACAGTTGGTTGAACCTTATCAAGTCTTTAAGGTTGTTGATGTTCTTACAGCTCTTGAATTTCTGAAGTTCCTGGTAAGAGCTAAGGATTGCGCTGAATTATGCGAAGTTCCCGGTTTGCAGCTGCTTGAAGTAGTGATGTCAAAAGGGGGTGACGCGGTGCGCAGTATAATTGGGCGTATTAAGGGATGTGTTGATCCAGTCTCTGAATTACATGACAGTGTATTGAAGTGTTTCGTTCCTCGTCGGGAGCTACATACATTAATTCAAGGTCATTATTTGAAACCCCAGGGATCAGGAGAGCCTTTCTTCGAGTACATTAGCAGGGTTAAGTTGTTTGCGCGTATACTACGGTTGCCAGATAGCGAACGGCAGATCTGTGACGTCATTATTACGGGGTTGACCCCGGAGGTACGTTCTCTTTTGGTATTTAGCTCTTGTCCTGCTACGTTTAAAGATTTAGAGGGGCTATTGCCGATCTTGGCAGAGTATGAGGCGTCAAATGCGGCACGAAACCGCGAATCATTGCAAGTGCCTCTGCATGGTGTTCGATTTGAGCCGCGGCAGACTAACCGAGGAGATTTGGCTCGAGATAGTTTTCGCTCGCCAGGGTCTTGTTTTAGATGTGGTTCTCCTGAGCATTTGGTTAGACAATGCACGGTGGCCAGGAAGCGTGGTGGCGTTTTACTGCCCGTGGGGGTAGATGGTCAAAGGCGCCAAGATTGACAACGAGCTCCTTGCGGAATTTCTGCCTGTTGTCGGATATTCCGTCGGATAATAGCCAAGCCCTTTAATTTGAAGCCGACAGTACAGGTGACTGTTGGGAAACGACAGTTAATCGCTCTCTTGGACTCGGGGAGTTCCTGCTCTTTGGTACACGAGGAGTTTTATTATACCTATCTTGGTAAATTCTCGGCCAAACCGCGACAGTGTAGCGTTGGGTGCGTGTCTGTAAATGGTCATAAATTTCAGGTGAATGCCAAGGTTCTGTTGACCATACGTATTTCGCGTTTTACGTGGAAACACTATTTCTATCTTCTGCCGGACCTGCCATTTCAACTGATTTTAGGCTCGGACTTTATGACTAGAGTCGGCCTAAGGCTTGATTTTCGGGATGGGGAAATCACCTTTGCATTTGCCCCTTCCGAACGAGTTGCATTTCAGTGCGGTCAAGTCATCAACAAACCACCTTTGGAGGAGAGTGGCGGGCTACGTCACCATATATGCGACGTCAGCAATGCTTTCCCCCATTTGACAGAAGAGCAGGGCCGTTCGCTGGAACAACTCTGTGCGAACCATGGGTCATTGTTTGCTGACCGTTTAGGAGTAACAAATTTGGTGGAGTATGATATACAACTAACAGACGACACCCCTGTGAAGTTACCACCCTATCGTGTCACCCCACCTAAAATGGCTATTCTTCGTAAAAAGATCGACGAAATGTTACGAAAGGGAGTGATCAGGCCGTCCACGTCTGCTTATAGTAGTCCAGTATTTCTGGTCCCTAAGGGCGAGGACGATTTCAGGGTAGTGGTGGACTACCGGCACTTGAATAAAAAGATAAAGATCGAGGCCCAACCAATGCCACATCTAAATTCGGCAGCGCATTATTTTGCGGGTGCCAAAGTATTTACTAGTTTGGATTTGAATAGCGCCTACTACCAAGTGCCCTTATCGGAGTCCTCTAAGCCACTAACGGCTTTTGCTGTCCCATGGAGGCTTTATGAATTTCAACGAGTACCCTTCGGCATTGCTACTGGAGCTCAGGTGTTGTCGCGGTTATTAGACGAAATATTTTCGGACATCAAGTTTAAATATGTGTATCACTATCTAGATGACGTGGTTGTCTACTCGCCCGACTTTGAAACCCATTGCCAACATTTAGCGGAGGTCTTTGACCGGCTCGAGCGCGCGGGCCTTACCTTGCGCAAAGAGAAGTGTAACTTTGCTGCGGGACAGATTTCTTTCTTAGGTCATATTGTATCTCCGGCTGGGATAACGATTGATCCGGAGCGGACCAAAGTTCTACGTAACTTTCCTCCCCCTAAAACCGTAAAGGCATTGGCCAGGTACGTGGGGATGGTGAACTTTTTCAGCAAGTTTATTCCGCATTTTGCAGCGCGGGCGGAACCACTGAACCGTCTTCGGCGGAAGGGAACGCCGTTTAAGTGGGGTGAGGAACAGCAGCAGGCCTTTGAAGACCTTAAACAGGCCATAATGAATCCCCCGGTGTTGGCTTTCCCTGATTTTTCACGTAGATTTATCCTTCAGACCGATGCAAGCAGGGGATCGGTGGCTGCTGTGTTACTTCAGGATTTTCCTATGGGGCGTAGGGTTATTGGGTATAGTTCACGTACCCTTACTCCAGCCGAGCGGAAGTATTCAGTTTACGAACTTGAAACTTTGGCTGTGGTATTTGGCTTAGAAAAATACCGCGAATATCTGGAGCATGTTGAGTTTACTCTTGAGTGCGATAACCAGGCGCTAACGTGGTCGTTGGCCTCACCGCGATCTACAGGCAGGTTAGCGCGTTGGGGCGTACGCATTTCAGCTTTTAAGTTTGTCCCGATACATATACGTAGTTCAGAAAATTGTGTGGCTGATGCCTTAACGAGAGTATTCGAAGAACCGAGAGAATGTAAATGCGGAAAGGAAAATGTTTTAGCCGTCTGTGAATTTCCGGAGTTGTTCGAGGGTTTGCACACACATCAGAGGAAAGATCCGGATCTGCAGGCCCTTATTGATCGGCTTGAGGCTGGCGAGGTTGTTACTCCTTATTGTTTGAAGGAGGGTGTTTTGATGACCCAGGCTACCTTCGACGGCAAGAACAAGGTTGTTTTGCCACGGGCCTTAATTTCCATGGTGTTTGAATATTTCCATTCATCTCCTGTAGGCGGGCATTTGGGAATAGCCAAGACCAAAGACAAGATTCGGGAATATTTTGTGTGGCCGGGCATGAATAAAGAAATTGCTTCCCGAGTTAGACAGTGTCAACTTTGTGCAATGGCGAAACCGGCGCAATGTACAGTATGGAAAGGTTTAGCATCGGAGGTGGCAAGTAGACCCCTGGAAAAATTATTTGTGGATTTTATCGGCCCTTTTCCTCGTTCAGTCCAGGGGAATACGTATGCATTAGTCGTAGTAGATTCGTTTAGTAAGTTTGTATGGATGTCGGCCTTACCGAAAGCGAATACACGAGGGGTAGTCAAGGTTCTCTCTTCAGTATTTGCGGCTTTTGGAGCCCCTCGTTATTTGGTAACAGACAACGCCACTCAATTTACTTCTTTCGCCTTTAGAAATTTCTGTTTTAGTTGGGGCATTAAAACCATAACTACCACCCCTTATTACCCCCGTCCTTCCCATGCCGAAAGATTTAACAGGAACCTCAAATCAGCATTAATAGCCTTTCATCATGATAATCATACTAAGTGGGACACTAATTTGTCTCGGTTGCAGTTGGCGTTTAATTCGGCTCGACACGAATCACATGGCGTTACCCCTCATCAGCTTATGTTAGCCTATATACCTAACTCTCCGCTGTCTAACCTTTGGCGTTTGGACGATTTGCTTCCCCAGAATATTACTCGCGAGGAAATATGTAGAGTATGGAAGGCCGCTTTTCGGAATTTGAAGAAGTCACTTGCCCAGGTAAAGAAGCGGTATGATGAAAATAAACGGCCTTCACCTTATGCCGTTGGCCAGAAAGTACTGTGTAAGCTGTACACTCAATCTTCTAAGCAAAATGCTTATGCAGCGAAGTTGGCCCCTAGATACGTAGGGCCGTACGAGATTATAAGTATCTTCAAAAATGTTTCTGTGCGCTTAAGGGACCTCCGCACGGGCCAAGAAAGGAGAGCTCACGTCTCACAATTGAAACCCTTCCAGTAGTTTGGTATCTGTTTTCCGTATGTGTATGGGTTTCCTTTGTTTACTCCTGTATGTTTATGTTGTGAATAAAGTGTTTTGTTTTGAATGTGGGTGTTTGTTTATGTTGGAGCGTGCCATGTGTGCGCCGGGCTGTATACCTCTACGGCGCTCCTGTAGTTAGTTTCTGCCTGGCGTGTGGAGTCGGTATGTGCGCGAAAGAGTAGATTTGTTTTCGTGTGTCTTTGTATGGAAGCGGTGTGAGGTGTTTAGTGTGGTATGTTTGGGGAGTATTTGTGGGATATTTGCTGCGTGCTTGCGGTGTGTGTCTTGTGTAGTAATTATGTGTATTTCGTGTTTGTACTCTTGTGTTGTCTGGCCAGTAGGGATTTTGTTTTATGCGCATTTATTTATACAAGGCCTTGTTTATTTTGTTTAACTTGTATATATATACTGTTTATATATATATATATATATATATATATATATATATTGTTTAGCTTGTTTTACATTGTCATTTGGAAGAAATTATATTTAATGTTATTCAAGTTCGTTTAAATTGTTCTTATATTGTTATGTTCATTAAACAGTGTATGGTATGTTATCACGCTTGTTGATTATAAATTGATTCAATTTTTTAATTTTCTGCTATTTATATATTTGATGTCATCCACAGTTCTGTAAAAATACTGTCATTCATTCAGTTTGATCTACCCTGAGATGTTATTTTGGGGCAGCAGCCTATTTGAAGCCTGCGTTTTGTTCCCTTTCTGTTGGGTTTGTTCCGTGTTACAGCCTCGCCAGCTCCTGTTCGTAACCTGTCCAGAAAGCACCTAACCACCGCAGTTTGGCATTGTGTAATGTTAAGCCTGGCTGTTACCATCTATCTGGAGTGTTACTGCAGCAGTAAGGTCCGCAATGGAGATTTCTGGAGGCCAGGGAGGTGACGATGGAATATGAAGGGGCTTGTATGTGGCCCACGTTTTGGGTTTTGGACTTTCTCAACGCCTGATTGCAACGAGAGGGCATCCACAGGCTCAAACCCAGAATTTGTTAATTTCTCTGGAACAACGAGGGATCGGTACGCCCAACGAGCTGTGCATCGTCTCTCCCGTCCTGGAAAAACAGAATTGTGCTCTCTGATGTGACAGTGGCCAGTGATTTGTAGTGACAGTGTTTGGTGCCAGTGCTTTCACAGTGACCTGTACAATGACCGGGCGGTGTAAGGTGTGTCCTTCCTAATATGATACTTCTCATACAATATCAGTCTGTTCCTTTCCAGAATGGCGAGTGCGTGTTGTCAGATGGGGGCGGGAGTATTGTGCTGATCGCACTTATTTTGTTTTATGGAGGCACCTCCTTTGTTTCGCAACTCTTGCTTTCCCCGCTGGGTTGCGCTAGTGTCTTCCTATGGGTTGCCTCTCGGTCTGACAGTGATAGGAGACGGCAGTCGGAGTGCTCCTTTCGCGCCGTGCGGGGTAAGTTGTTTTGGCTTTAACTAGGGCTCAGGGTCCACGCGAAACATTTAGGCTTTCAGATAGGCTGAAGACTGCCCGACTCCTCGCTTGAGAGGGAATTGACTGGGGGTTATGCAAATTGGGTTGTTTTACCTGTATCTCTGTTGTGTTTCGACTTCCATTTCTGTATAAATTATTGATCCATAAAGGCTGTAGTTCTCGGAATTTTTAGTGGTCTCTTCTTTTCAGTTCCTCCCCCCCCCCTTTCTCACGATTGTACCTAAGCCCCTATGGTACAACACATATAAATACATACGAATTATGTCACCTTTGGATGAAATTTGATTCGTATAACACAAGCTATATTAGCCAAATCCAAAGCCTCCAGAACTTTTTTACCATCCAACCGGTGACTGAATGGATAGAAAAAAGGAAGAATGGAATGCAGACATATCCAGGATGAACGATTAGTGAATATAGCGAAAGACTAAATTCCGGAAGGAAGTCCAAAAAAGAGATGGAAAGATGGATCGATTCATGTACATATAAATCAGGCGGTTACACCGTAACGTAAAGAGAAGAAGAAAAAGTAAATGAATTAAAGAGCAGGAACATTTAGTGTAAATTAAGAGAAAGGTTAAAGGCAGACGTTTGTGGTGAGGTTAGTGTAACTGCAGATATTCCAGGCGACATACATTCCACATCACACTCCACGTCCCTTTTCTTCTCATTCCAGATGAAGGTTCCGGTAAATGTGTTAGGAGACTGCCGCCGTCGCTACCGCCTGTGTCAGGTCATGCCCTTTAGCGGTTTAGGAAAGGAAGGCTATATGGAATGTGGGCAGCCTCAACTGACGTCGTGCTCACTGCTTGACCTCTTGCACTAGCACCAAATACGGCTGCTATTTCAAGAAAAACATACTCGTAGTGCAGTGACTGACCTGATCAAGGAGTGAGGCCAGGCAACTGTTGTGTTCGTTTCCACCTAGCTTTCACTTAAATGTTAGTTTTATGGTAAGTAATACTTTTGTTTTTAACCATTTCAAATGCAGCAATTGCTATATGGAGCGTTTCGCGTTGAAAATACCTACACTAAAATAAATTGGAGCACTCAATTGTTCTACTGCGCAATGCGCAGGCGTTCAGATACACGTTACAACAGTAGCCTTACACTAAAAGCTCTACAGAAAGTAGATTCATGCACTGATTTGTTTTTATATCAAAAGTTTATTTATTAAGGAAGATTATCATACTACTAGGTGCTATTTTATTAAGCTCTAGCTCAAATGTCTATCGTTGCCTGTGATTTGGCGATTTTATCCCTACAACTTTTAAACTTAGGTTGCCCATGCCCAATAGCCTTGTTTTCTTTCCATATATTTAAAAAAGATACTTAATGCGCTCAAAGAAGGGTTAATTGAAACTATTGGGATACCGTGAAGAACACAAAATTAACAGAATAAATAAAAACATCGAGACGACACTATGCAAAAACAGTATTGAAGGACCTCAAATAGGAAGAAAAACAGAGAGAGAGAGAGAGAGAGAGAGAGAGAGAGAGAGAGACATGTGAATGTAAGTCGTGCATTTCTTTCTTTATCGTAAAAATTCAGTGTAGAAGAGGGAGCAGAGAATGACATGTGATTGTGTCTCGTAAAAGAAACGTGAATATACTGCATTGGATTTCTATTTCAGCCATAGAAAATGATTTGACTTTTATAATTATATGACTTAAGGGCTAGTAAATAAAGAACTGTGATTGTTTCGTAAAAGAAATGGCGAGTATAGGAAACTGTGTGATTGTAATGCGTTATATTTCTATTTCAATTATAGACAATGGTATGCATTGTAGATTGAAGGGCACTTCGAGAAGGATACCTGAATGTGTTACGTAAAACAAAAGTGAATAGAGAAAACTATGTAATGAAACATGTTGCATAGTGCAATACATAGCAAAAGCGTAATAATCAGTTTTGGAGATTTGGAGATTAGTGGTTACATACAGACACCCATTTTTACTTTCTCTACTACACATAGTAAGTAGAGGAAGTATTGTATTCCAGAAAAAATTCTGTGTTGAGATTTCAGTGGAAATATATGTCTTGAGGCCCCCTGAATCAATAAAAGCATTTTTAGAAAAAGGTACAGGCACGCGCGCACGTGTGTATCTGTCTGTCTCTCTGTCTGTGAGTAGCATAACTTAAAAACGAAAAGTCGGTTAAAAGGCAAGGTTGGTATTTAAGTTTGAAATCATTTAAGGATGCGACACGAAGATTTTGAAAAAAAACTTACTTCACCCTAAACTACCATTTACATGGAAATTTTTTCCAAAATTTTAATTTTCTTGAAAATTGTTCTAACGATCTTTATCATTTCAGTTGTCTTAATGAATGAACAATATAATACCTTACGGAACTAACCAATGCTACCAAAGGAAAACTAACCTATAAATTAGGAACACATCACAATAAAGACACCTTGTTTCCAGGAAACTAATAATTATTTTATATTGACATCATTTGTATGTGCATGGATTGCAACACACATGAGGGATTAGTTCAAGGTTTCGCTTTTATATTCTACACCAGAATTGCAAATGAAAGATACTATTCATGGACTTTTCCATGTGCGTGCTACGATTAACAGCTTGTTAATATCTGTATTGAAATACATATCTACATAGTCATTCATTTTCATTAAACATTGTAAATGGCATTACATTAGGGAAGACAATGAGTGCTACTAGTCAAATGGACCAGTAATGGTAAGCTAATGTAAAAACTTTAATTACGGTAATTGCTGGGAATTACCAATGAAGCATATATCGATGTGCTGAGGCAAAAAGGTGAATTTAAGGATAATATATTATTTGCTTCAGGATTTATTGAATAATATTGTATACTGGAGTTACAGAAAAATGTCACGATTTTCAATGCATTAAAAATTATACCTCATAGATTTAAATTTCGTAATTAAATTAAGTATCACTTTCAAGAGGTACTTATAATTGCACTACATTAAATTGTTATATGTGCATATATTTTTTACAGAGATATTATATAAGAATAATTCACAGCTAAAATTCCTAACACAACCTACTTCTTCACGATTATCTCAATCTGCCTTAGCACACTCCACAAATATATTTCCCCCAGCTACGCAAGATTAGTAACGACTGGCTCTGTGATCTATTGGTTAGTATGTTAGCTTCCAAAACCAGAGGTCTCAGGTTCGATTCTGGCTGAAACATCGGAATTTTTCTTTAGCCAAAATTATATCCCACCGTCCTTAGAGTCTGAAATTATGAAAGTGTGTGTTTGTGTGTGTGTGTGTGTGTGTGTGCGCGCGCGCGTGTGTGTGTGTGTGTGTGTGTGTAAAGACAACCCAAGGCTTAACACCATCAATAATTGATTAATTAATCTCCTGAAATAGGTACTTATTTGTACTTAAATTTTCCTTTGAAGAAGATTAAATTATCTTTGTTTTGCAAACGGGTATAACTGGAAAATTAGACGTTTTCTGTGACATATACACCTGAATATTACGTAAAAGTCGTCGTGTTTACATCAGTTTATCCCTCTTTCCCTAAAGCAACAAGCTGTCAGCTCTATCTTTGCCCTTCCGCACAGTTGCCCTTTATTTGCATGCCTTCTAAACTTTTCCTTCCCTCTATCGGACTAAACCTTTCCGCTTCTTTTCATCGCGCTCCGTGCTCCTGTCCCATAAGGGTAAAGATACTTCTTATGGACTCTTCGATTCTTTTCCTCTCCGTTCTTCGATGAGCAAGTTAGAAACTGTTTTCCGCGATTGGGTCCGATACACAGAGTATCGCGTTTTATGGAGGAGCGGAAAGTTTGCAGCCCAGGAAATGACACTTATGTGGCTCGGAAGCGTCCGAAAACCGTCGCAAAGCAGCAGCGGTATTTTACGCTCCTATAAAGGTTTCTTTCTAACAGTGCGGCTTATTGAAGTTTATACGACAGGCGCGGAAACCCATAGAAACCCATAGGTAAATCTTCCAAGAGTTTTGGCAAAGTTCTTTTAAGTATTTACGGCTCTCTAATTAACAGCTATACAACCACAACCCCCGTAACATATATAACATTTAAATAAGTAAATAAAACCGTAATAGTTATTTATGTAACTAGTGTATAATCTAATGGATTGTGATACGAGTATATGTTTAGTGTGTGTGCGAAAGTGAACTTTGAGTGTCACTATGAAAATACGTGTTACATACACGTTTTATGCATCCTAGCATATATAAATAGTTTCCGTTTTGATTTGTTCACTGGGATGGTTTAGAAAGAAAAACAACATTAGGAAAAATACAAGGAACACCCGAAAAATCTAAAAAAATCTACATTATTAATTTTGTATGGGAATTGTCACTCCAATATATAGCGTTTGTGGCGGACTTATCGTTTTAAAATAGTTTTTCTGGTAAAAATAAGGCAGTGGATTTTCGGAATAGACTTAGTTAAAATTAATTTAATTACATTTTGCCAACATTCATTTCGATCAGGCATTCTATTAAGGTAAATTGACGTTGGAGGCTTAGAAATAAACCAAAAAAGTCATGCAATTTTGTTTCAGGGCGACTCGAAAAATTAGGGCAGGCTTAGACATAGCCACAAAATGTGTTTTAAAGAATCTCGATGAATTAGTTTAATGTTGTAAATTTCTCAAGGTAAGTTCAACAAATTTGAGCGAGTGAGTGTATTTATAATCACTTATGAAGAGTTAGAATCAAATCAATTTTAGGTGATGCGAAGTTCAGCGGGTCATCTAGTAATTAATAAATTTCATAAATGAAAAAATATAATATATCAGTGATCACAGATGTATGACGTAATGCGGTTTTTAAGCAAATGTTTCATTTGTTTCAACATCTATATAGGAAAATGGAAGGTAGTGATAAAACTATCGAAAATATGACTGTTGACATTTTGAACGAAGACAGCGTGCTGAGAATTTATTAATTCCAGAAAATCACAGTATGTTCACGAAAAAGAATATGAAAAGTTTTGTGGATGGGGGAACGACAGATGACGATTTCAGGTTTTCTTATGGGCAAATTTGGAGAAAATTGTGTTGTGGCAGTGATGACGTCATTTCTGTCTTCTTTTCCTGATAATTGCGTTATTCATTAATTTTGCACGATTTGTGCAGTCATAATGAACCGTTTTAATGCTAGGATTGTATAAATAAATGAAATGAAGCTATTTTTGAGCTACAATGGATAATTCTGTATTCTGGACGAGGCCATTTTGTTAAACAACCAAAGGTGTTCCGAGATTGTGGTAGAAAATACACCATATTCTACATTATGCAATTGTCTGCAAACGGTATTTTTAACACACGCCTCAGTGAGGAGGAGTATCTGGGAAATGGTAAGCTACCAAAACAAAGTCATTCACATAATTTGTGTGCTTTAAAGAGAGCAATATTTTTTGCGCAGTAAGATTTAACAAAAGTCTTAAGTATAGCAAACCTCTTACAAATAACCAGGAATATCTACGAAATGGTTCACTCCCCCCCCCAAAAAAAAGCCATTTCCACATATTTTACAGTGTAAGAATTGGTCTATCTCTTGCGGTTTAGCAGTTATGCTAAAGTCATCAAGAACTACATGGGTTACAGCCAAAAAATTGGAAATGTACATTTCATTTTCCAAAAAAATGTCTTAAACATTTTTACCAAACTATTTTAACCAAAACAGTTTGAGCCATTTCTACGAACATAAACATTTTCGAAAAGAAATTCTTATAAAGGGTAGTTTAGTATGGAGGCATTTTCTTCAAAATGTTCGTATTGTATCCTTAAAATGCAATGAACTTAAATACCAACTTTGGCTAGTAATCGACTTTTATTTACACACACAGGTGGACCTTTTGCTAAAAATGCTGTTTTGGATTCAGGGGGTCTCAAAACCTATATTTCGGATGAAATTTCAAATTCGAATTTTTGGGTAGAATACAATACTTTCCCTGCTTAGTATACGTATTAGAAAATCATTTTTTTGTTAAATTCAGAATGTCTCAGAACATATTTCTGGTGAAATCTCAGTTTCAAACTCCACCTATATTACTGTCGGTACCTAGTAGATAAAGTAAAAATGATTTTCTTTTATTCAGGGAGTTCAAAGCGCGTGTTTTAGGTGAAATCTCGGTATCAAATTGTTTGAGTCATAGTACTTCCTCTAAGTAATATACATAGATAGGTATAGAGAAAGTGATCATAGTCTGCTCCTGTAAACGTTCTAATCTGAGCTGGAAGCCTCTGGGCATACGAGGACTTGCAGCATCGGGAAATAGAGAAGGAAGAAATACGTGGATACTAAAAGAGAATATGAGACCCATTATTTATTCGATAATAAATTCCAGATTGTCGTTACACGGTTACCTGCGAATAGGTTTTGTTTTTAATGAGCCATAAAAAGAGACAGATGAAAATTAGACGCCTGACGAAGGCTTATATTCTGAAGTTGGCACACATTTTTAAAATGCACAAAGCGCTCAACTGCTCGGGGCTTTTTGTGCACACTGGTGTACAATAATTATTCATTGAAACGCTACACATCTGTTTGATACTAAGCGCCTCGCCCGCTAATAATTTCTTTCAGTGCAAAGAGCTTTGAAACAAATCCTCCATTGATGCTTGCCAATTTATATACGATGAAAAATATCATTTATTCATAGCAAAGAAATGAATGTGGAAAATCCAAATGATGGAGCTTAACATTGGACGAAAGAGGGAATAGGGGTCACAGGGGTATCCTAAATGGGGCAGATTGTTTTGCAGTGCCAACTTGATGCTTTGGATTGATGATGAGTTGTTCCACCTCGCCTGGAACGCTCATTTGTCACTTGACGTGATGCCTGCCCCATTCCCTTGTCCACGACAAATTACTCTGAGCAAATATTTTGTTTGGTACATAAAGCCCTTTGGACAGCACTGTTATTCAGTGAGAGCACATAAGGGTCTAATCTAAAAAGCTATCAATGTCTTTCGGTATACAGGGTGAACCACGGGGTATTTTATTTCGGAAAATACGACATTAACATTTTAGAGAGGAAAAACATGTGAACTATCATTGAGTTTGGTTTCATCTATCAGCTTTAACCGGGAATGGTCTCAGGACATATCACTTAAAACTTCCAATGGGTGCTAGTTAAAATAGGGACCTCTATATATGACTTGTGTGAATGCGATATGGTTTCACAAAGATCTTTAAAACGTATGAATGGCAAATACGCCATTAATCGTTATAAAAGAGAGATTTTACAATAATCACTGCACTAAATTCCTTTGAATCAAGTATATGACTTATCAGCTGTAGTAAGAATGACGGCAATGACATACGCGACAACGTGCACTTTTGAAGTGGTACCCCACCCCATCAGTGAGGCTATTAATTCAACCCCGTGCTTCATTTTGTTGATTTTGTTGTCTCTCACCCAAAACCAGGTATAAGCATCATTACCTGGGTGACCGGGCTTCATTCGGAGTTTTTTGTTTTCTTTCTTTTTCTATTATTATTTTGTTTTATTTTGTAAAATCATATTGTATGTTGAAGAGCAGGTATAGAAGAATATGTGAGTTGCTACATAAAACAAAAGTGATTAGAGGAAATAGGGTGAATGTAAACGTTGCATTTCTAATTCAAGCATATAGGAAATTGTATGAATTGTGTGTTAGAAGAGCGACCTCTCGTAAAAGAAGAGTGAGTAGAGAAACCATGTGAATGTGATACTTTGCACTTATATTTCAGTCACAGATAATTTTAAGAGCTCTACATTGAAGAGCTAGTAGAGAAGGACATATGAATGTGTTACGTAAAAGAAAAGCGATAGAGAAAGTGTGAAAATAATGTATAGTAAAATGGATGGCATTAAAAACTTCGCCATGAAAAGCTACATATATAGTGTCAAATTTTGCGGTAATCGGTTCGAGATCAGCAGTTATACATATACTTATATACCAGGTGAGTCAGCGGCGCCTTATTTTCTTGGAAGGTAGGCCACCCATCAAACTGCATGTGCGCCTTTGTCCAGTTTTGCGCTTACTAAAATGTATTGTTTGACGTTCTTAAAGTGAGGAATGCGCAAAATTAAGAGCAACAGTGGTTCAAGCGACAAAACGGTACTCCTCGCTTAAGTACACCTCAAAAACATACGACTCGTTTACTAAGAGCGAATTCCGGTTTCCGGCCGATTTTACTTTTTATTAGAGTATACATAGCAACGTAATTCAGTAAACGTCTCGGAAAAGATGGACCTATCATATGAGTACACTAACAACGCCAGTTAAAAAGAAATTGGTGGATTCTTGTACTTAGAGGTGGGGTTGGCTGCCAAAAATTAGGAAAAATTTAGAGACACGCCTCATCCATCATGGACCCGTACAGTCAAAACGGACATATTATTAAACAACAGTTTATTTACATTTTTGCGTGAACTACGCCTCGTGCATCTCAGTTAATATGCATAACAGCTTTTGCCATTTAGGTAATAATATTAAAACGCCCAGTAAATGATTAAAACTGTCTTAAAAGGCTAAATCAAACACGAAAACTTGCGAGGTGGCAATATCATAGCGTCGGGCATACAAGTCCTACTATTGCACGCGGCACGTACTTTCAGTTAAGGCTCAAAATATTTGAATAGGATTGTGACGTGCGCTCTCCGCTAACCCCAATGACACAGGTTCGAGTCTCAGCATTGTAAATATCTTTTTTATGTTCATCAAAACTTGGGAACCGAATTCACAATAATCTAATTATAAAGTTCCCGAGGGTTTAGGACATTATAATTTAAATCGTTTTTGGTTGTCTGCATTTCGTTATTGAACAGATATAATGACTTCTGCCCCATTGGACTGGCATGATGTAGTGTGTTGCGAATGCCGACCCCTGCGTTCTTCACACGTATGCTGTCGCACGATATTTTGTGCCAGTCTTTCATTATGTATTCGACAGACGAGTACGTGGATATACTTTTGATCTACGGAGAGGCAAGAACAAATACACCAGCGGCTCAGCATCTATATCGGGTGAGATATCCGAACAGACGACAACCAACAGCAAACACCTTCCGGAATGCTGAAAGGCGTCTGCGTGTAACAGCGTCACTTGCAAGAATGCCCCCTCATAGACACGCACCAGCAACATCGGGTGTTCATGCAGAAGCAGTTTTGAACGCCACCCAGAACAATCCGCATACTGGTACACGGTCAGTTGCTCAGGAGGTGAACATCAGCCAATGTTCTGTAGTGCGAATATTGAACACTAATAAGTTCCATCCTTATCGTTTGCACCTACACCAAGCACCTCACAGGAGAGATTTCGAAGCTCGATTAACCTTTTGTGAATGGTTGCTGGAGCGAGTAGCAAGTGATGTGGGATTCGCATCCAAGATGTTATTTTCTGACGAAACAAGATTCCACAACAATGGAACAGAAAATCGTCACAATATACGCCATAGGAGTGTTGATAATCCTCATTGGGTAAGGGAGGCAGCATTCCAAGAGCAGTGGGGTGTAAATGTCTGGTGTGGAATCTTGGGAGACCACCTTGTTGGACAATTATTCTTCGAGGGGCATCTAACAGGAGCACGCTATCTGGAATTCCTCCGTACTCACCCCTTATTATTAGGGAATGTGACACTGCAGGAGCGAATGATGATGTGGTTTCAACACAAGGGCACTCCTCCGTATCGGTTCAGGATCGTCTGCAATCATTTGAATGCTGCATATCCTGGTCATTGGATAGGAAGACAAGGACCAGTCGCCTGGCCTGCCAGATCACCTGACCTGACACACCTTGATTTCTTTCTCTGGGGTTATTTAAAAAAACGCATTTATGCAGAGGAGCTGGACAATCCAGAAACCCGTCGTCAGCGTATTACAGTGGCTTGTAGAAATGTTCAACCCGCCATGCTACACCAAGTCAGGGGCTCCATCCAGCAGCGTGCCCAGCGTGCATTATCCAAGAAGGTCATCAGTTCAAGCACTTGCTCATTAGAGGAGTCGTTCCAGGAATAGAAAAAGGGTCATTCCAGCGCCGCAAAACATATCATTGTGAAACATTTTAAATTAATTGTCTGCAAAATTGAGTTTAACTTCCATGTTAAATTCTGACAATGTAATTTCCGTGCTTTCTGTGTTCAAATGTGTATAAATGATCCATATTTCAATTGCACCTACCTATAGGTATGTTTAAAAAACTACATAATTGTAGTTAACCAATAAAGAAACATCAAACAGTGCCATAAAACATAAATAAAAGAATAAAAATGAATATACTAACAGTTTTCAGAATAATAATTTGTAAATTGTGAGGATTGCACGCTAAAAAAATTAATACATGCCGGTGATTCGAACCACCTTCACAGCAGACAGATTACTTTGGAGTCTTGCGCTCGTTCCAACTGAGCTACCTAGTAACGTTCCGTTTAAGATGTATTATTTGCTTGTTCCAGTGAACATTTGCAGAAGTGCAAACGTTAGCTGTCTAATTACGAATATATTAAAAAGCGATGTGATAACATCTATATTAGTACTAATTTCATTGAGTGTTAAACATCCATGTTAAATACGCGGGTAGATGGGACTATAAAATGCAGATTGCATAAAACTCGAGAGTAAGAGGCAGCTGTCTCACCTGGTATAAATAACTAAACAAATATAAATATATATATATTCATCCATAAGATGAATATTTAAAAAGTTACAATATGAGTTTTTCATTAGTCTTATTATAGTATGTACGTTGGACATCTGGTCGCGTGAGTTATATTTTAATGGTTACAACCCCAAGCTAGAATTTGAGTTGCTATTTTCAATATACCGGGAGAGACAATAAACAAATCTGATGTGTTGCACTCACATGACTTTCTCTACTCTTGTACTAACCATTATTACAAACTCTTATTCCTATATCTTCTTCGTGTTAGTTAAAATAAACATTTGTACAAATTATCTTATTGCTTATTTCCTTGTAGGTGCAAGGGGAATATTGGAATACAGTAGGCTTTGTGCGATAGTCAAATCTTTTAAAGCTTTGAGATTCCGTTCTCTTTGTACACGTAACGTATAAAAAAATGAACAACGATGACCCATTTCATGAAAGTTCCAAGTTTTCCGAAACTCACACACATAACAAGGTATATCTCCGAAATGGTTCACCCTACAAGAAACTTTATTGAGACATAAATTGTGTATTTTAGCAAGATCTACATTTTTGTACAGTATAATTTGGTCTATCTCTAACGGTTTACCAGTTATGCAAAAGTCGTCCAGAGTAAATACGACTACAGGGGCTATAGCCAGAAAATTCAAGATATACATTTCATTTGTCATAAAAATATCTCAAATATATGACATTTTAATCAAAATCGTTACAGCCATTTTCAAGAAAATCAAAATTTTCGAAAAATTTTCCATGTAAAGGGTAGTGTAGGGTGGGGCTATTTTCTTCTGAATCTTCGTGTCACATCCTTGAACGACATTAAACTTAAATACCAACTTTGGTTTTTAACCGACTTTTCGTTTTTGAGCTATGCTGTCCACAGACTGACAGACTGACAGACTGACAGACACACAGACACGCACACGGACCTTTTTCTAAAAATGCTTTTTTTGGATTCAGGGGGCCTCAAAACATGTATTTCCGGTGAAATATCGACTTCGAATTTTTGGGTGGAATACAATACTTCCCCTACTTACCAGTAGAGAAAGTAATAAAAACTGGCTGTGTGGTATTTTTCCTGTTCGTGTTGTCGTCGCTCGTTGCCGTCTGCGGTTATGTTAGAATGACGCAGATACAACATCTTTGAAACTACTTTTAAAGGCTTTATTTGTCAAATGTGTGGTATTAAGTACATCAATATGTTAGCTCTTCCCACAGAGCCATAAGAAATACCTGACTGTTGTGAGTCCTGGGGAACGTCTCCAAATAATGACCGTGTCGTCTAATGTTTCTTTGGTAAGAACCCTACTTGGGTTGATAAATTAGATTAATGTTATGAAATATCTTAGTATGAACTGGAGTATTTCATTATTTCAGTCTTTTTTAAGTATAAAATTCCGCCTCTGGTATAAGAGTTCTCTGACTATGCCGCATGTCTGTGGAATAGCAATTACTTAATCTTGAAATGGATCGTATGAGTCAACAGGAGAAGGAGGAATTATGTTCGCAGCTGTTTAGATAGGCAATTAGTGACATTTCGCAGCGAAATTCATATCAGATAAAGCCTTTTAAGCGCATTTCATGCTTACAATGCATTCAAGGTCGCACGTACGGAGTTAAATTGTATACATAAGAGGGTGAACATTTCTGGAGAGATTTCATATTTAGTTGAAACTGGAAACGGTAAATACATTTCCATGCAAAGACTCGTGTGTCGCTCTGGGTGGCTCACATGGTTAGACGCTGGCCTACTCATCCCAAGGTCGCGGGTTCAAATCCAGCCCAGACCGATGGTTCTTAAGTGTGCTTAAAAACTACAGCTCCATGTCAGATTTACTGGCATGTAACAGAACTCCTTCGGGACAAAATTCCGGCCATGCTGATGTGATCCTGGCAATGGCAGCGTCGTTAAACAACAAAATAATGTAAAATAATTTGATCTAGTCATAAAAATGTATTATAAATGGATTATTTCAGTAAGTACAAGTTCCTCATGAATAGTTGGACAATTTCTTAGGTTCAATTCCCTGCGGGATGGTACAAATTTTTCTCCAGCCAAGATTATTCCTTATCCCCTGCAGACTCTGAAAGTATGAATGAGAGAGAGGGAGAGAGAGCGAGAGAGAGAGAGAGAGTGCGTGTGTGTGTGTGTGTGTGTGTGTGTGTGTGTGTGTGTGTGTGTGTGTGTGTGTGCCTGTGCGTGCGTGCGTGCAATGTTAAAACAAATTTTAAAAAAGAACCTAAGGTTAACGCACTGTTAAACGAGCACCACCATTGCCGAAAGACAATTTGTTCCACAGGAGAGGCCGCCGATATAATCTTTGTAGTTAAAGGACAGATATAAATGGAACAATTGAAGAATTTCACAAAACTACACCTTGCCCAATACTGAACGCATGAGCTTACTAAACTGTGCAACATCTGAGTGTGGAATTCAAATGACATTCTCTACTTTCTATTCGCTCTTCTGCAAATTATGGTACGACAGTACAAACTATAGTCGTATTTTTAAAACACAGCTCTTGAAATATTTGGTTATCGCTTAAAGCCGACCGTATTCCCAAACTCCCGCTGCCACAACAAAATAACCAATAAAGCGATTTCTGTAAATGTTTATGTCGATTAACATGAAGTAGATACAAGAATATGCGTTCGTAAGAATAGCTTGTATAGGGGTAGAGAAATGCATGTTGAGTGCAAGACGACAATTTTTTACACTCTGCTGGTAAGTAGGGGAAGTATTGTATTCCACCCAAAATTTCGATGTTGAGATTTCACCGGAAATATGTTTTGAGACCCCCTGAATAAAAGAAAAAGCATTTGTAGAAAAAGGTCCGTGTGTGTATGTGTGTGTGTGTGTGTGTGTGTGTGTGTGTGTGTGTGTGTGTGTGTGCCAATCTGTGCACAGCATAACTCAAAAACGAAAAGTAGGTTTAAAACTAAAGTTGGTATTTAAGTTTAGTGTCTTTCAAGGATGCGACACGATTTTGAAGAAAATAGCACCACCCTAAACTACCCTTCACATGGAAAATTTTTCGAAGATTTTCATTTTCTTGAAAATTGCTCTAACGATTTTGATTAAAATGGCATATGTTTGAGATACTTTTATGCCAAATGAAATGCAATATCTTGAATTTTCTGCATATAGCCCCTGATGTCGTATTTACTCTGGACGACTTTTGCATAACTGGTAAACTGTTAAGAGATAGACCAAATCATACTCTACAAAAAATGTAGATCTTGCTAAAATATATGATGTATGTACAAATAAATTTTCTTGTAGGGTGAACCATTTCGGAGATTTTGTTGTTATGTGTGTGAATTTCGGAAAACTTAAAGACTTTCGTGCAATAGATCATCGTTGTTCATTTTTTTATATGTTAAGTGTGCAAAGAGAACGTAATCTCAGTTTTAAAAGATTTGACTATCGCGCAAAGCCTACTGTATTCTAATATTCCCGTTGCACCTACAAGGAAATAAGCAATAAGATAATTTTTACAAATGTTTATCTCGTTTAACATGAAGTAGGTGCAGGAATAAGCGCTCGTAAGAATAGCTTGACGTTAAATCTTTTAGGCGTGTTTCCGCTGAAATGTTGGCCATTTAACATTGAAGGCAGCTTGATGCTGAAAGGAAGTCAGGTTTACTTACAGAGATAGCGGTCAGTCCCAAAGCCTTGTACGTATATCAACCTCTAGTTTGACAAAAAGTGACAGCTGACCGCCGCAGTATAGCTAACAGAATGCAGCAAACATGATGCAGATACATTTGCATCATTTTACTCTTTAACGAGAGAGAGAGAGAGAGAGAGAGAGAGAGAGAGAGAGAGAGAGAGAGAGAGAGAGAGAGAGAGAGCACGTGCATCATGCACGTCATACAGCTATGTTTCACATAAAATGTTGATGTTTTGATGGCATATTCCGTAAATAGTAGTGTATCGCACTAATGGCAATCAACTGACATTTACATAAACCATAAAGCAGCTCTCTAGTGCCACGCTAACGTGCAAAACCGATGTTTACTTCAAACAGAATGAACAAAGATCCCCAAAACTCGATTATGGCAACACACAAAGCCGTTACAGAAAGCCGGTTTCGCGCCATAGCTTAGCGGCACTGCACTCTGATGTTCTAACCGGACTTAGTTAATTTAATAGTTACAGCCAGAGCCCGAGTGTTTAAACATTTATAACAAGCAAAACAGACAGACAAAAAGTGCGATAAAATATAAGAAAGGGTACCGTAAGAGTAAATAAGACATTATGAATTTTAAGTGGTGGTAATCATTATATATATTCAACCTGAACTTTATCAACCTATGTTAGAAGATTAAACGCATACCGGAAGAGTTGAAGGTAATAATATAGTAGAATCTCGATAACTCGACATTCCATATAACCCGACAACCTTTTCTATTTTTTATTCTTTATTCTTTTATTCCTTATCGCTAATATTGACTTTAGTGATTTCTACGGCATCAATAGTACAAGTAAATTTAAGTGTATCTATACAACCTAGGGTATTCTCCCACACAGTAAAAACGGATTGGCCGCGTAATGAGCATAAGCTGTCGGTAGAACAATATTTTTGTAGTGTTTAACGCCCGCTTTCACTACATACGACAGCACAGGCGGTGACACTGATGATACATTGAGTGAAGATGGAGCACCGGTGGAAGAGATGGCGGGGGAAACCGGAGAACCCGGAGGAAAACCGCCACAGCGCCGCTTTGTCCACCTGAAGTCCCACGTGCGGCTGCCTGGGATCGAACGCGTGCCGCTTTGGTGAGCGGCAGAATATCAAAGCTCGCCGCTAATAATATGGACGCATAGCACAAACACTTGTTGGGAAGGTTTGAGGGTTGATTGATTTTACCCAGTACAAAGGCATTTTTAGGCGAATTGCTCATATGATGGAGTTTACTTTTGTATTTATAAGACCATAGGAGTGTCAGGTTATCTTTTCGACTTCCATGAAACACATAGACACTGCGAACCTTGCGTGATTAAGTACAGTACCATCTCGCAATTACCAGCAATGCCTTATTTATTTCAAGGAAGCAAACATAGACGTTACCCACATAATCAATTTTCATTTTCATCATTTTTCATCAGTGGCACAGATCCTAGCAAGGTTTAAAATACTCCTAGTGGTAAGTTAAACCTTCAGTTACACACTTCTGGTTACAGTTCAGTTTCTCAGATTTCAGGGTAACTGTTTGGATAGTGTTTGGTTGCTTGTGCCAGTGAAAACGTCGAACGAGAAGAAAAGACAAGTTAATATGATAATCGAAATTAAATTGGATGTGTTTAACAGATTGGAAAAACGGGAATATGCTCGTATTCATGCGTAATGTATTTTAGAACATGTTATACTTTTGTTTTCTTTATTGTACTAGAGTATGCATTTATGTAATTTGTGATATTATGTTACGAGTTATGAATAACAGACCCCTTATTCCGTAAAACTCGACACATCGGTAACTCGACACACTCTCAGTCCACATTAGATCGAGTTATCGGGATTCCACTGTAGGTTGTTAGTATCCACATACAAAATATAAAATAATAGCCCGATGGTTAAAACGTATACTTGGTTCATTGTCCTTAAAAGCCCAAAACGGATTTCGTAAAGGTAGGTCATGTATAGACTCTATTCATAGCCTGTGAAAAATAACAGAAAAAAGTCGAGAACATGATTTGGAAACACATGTATTATTCATATATTGCGAGAAGGCCTTCGACTGTGTACAGCGGAATGATTTATGGGATATAATGGGAAAGAAAGGACTACCAGCACATTTAGCAGAAATAACAAAGGAAATGTATGTGGGAACTACTATGAAAGTCTGATGTGTTGCACTCACATGACTTTCTCTACTCTTGTAGTAACTATTCTTATAAACTCTTATTCCTCTATCTTCTTCATGTTAGTCGTGATAAACATTTGCATAAATTATCTTATTCTTAATCTTCTTGTAGATCAAGGAATATATGGGAATACAGTAAGCTTTGAGCGATAATCAAAATCTTTAAAGCTTTGAACTTCCACCCTCCTTGCATAGCTATGTTATGAATAACAATCTTCCATTTGTGGAAAATATAAATATTGCAAAACTGACACAAATAACAAGGAATATCTTCAACATGGTTCACCCATTAAAAAAATCCTTTGAACATAAACGGTTTGTTTTAACGAGATCTAAATTTTTTTGTAGTGTAAGATTTGGTAGGTATATCGATTACGATTCACCAGTTATATAAAAATCATCAAGGGTAAACAAGACTACCCGGGCTATACCCAGAAAATCTCATTTACCATAAAAAGATCTTAAAGTATGACTTTTAATCAAAATCGTTTTCAAAAATTTTTCCATATGAATAGTAGTTTAGGCTGGAAGAATTTTCTTCAAAATCTTTGTGCAGTGTGCTTGAAAGATATTAAACTTAAATACGAACTTGGGTGTTTAACCGACTTTTCTGTTTGAGTTATGCTGTTCACACACACACACACACTACACACACCACACACACCACACACACCACACACACCACACACCACACACACCACACACACCACACACACCAAACACACACCACACACACACCACACACCACACACCACACACACCACACACCACACACCACACACACACCACACACACACCACACACACACCACACACCACACACCACACACCACACACCACACACCACACACACACACCACACACCACACACACACACCACACACACCACACACACACACCACACACCACACACCACACACACACCACACACCACACACAGACATACACACCACACACACACACACCACACACAGACACACACACCACACACCACACACCACACACACAGACCACACACCACACACAGACATACACACCACACACACCACACACACACACACCACACACCACACACACACACACACCACACACCACACACACACACCACACACAGACATACACACCACACACACACACACCACACACACACACCACACACACACCACACACACCACACACACCACACACACACACCACACACCACACACCACACACACACCACACACAGACATACACACCACACACACACCACACACACCACACACACCACACACACCACACACACACCACACACAGACATACACACCACACACACACCACACACACCACACACACCACACACACAGAGACATACACACCACACACACACACACCACACACACCACACACACACCACACACAGACATACACACCACACACACACACACACACCACACACACCACACACACACCACACATACCACACACAGACATACACACCACACACACCACACACACACCACACACCACACACCACACACACACACCACACACAGACATACACACCACACACACCACACACACCACACACACCACACACACAACACACACCACACACACATCACACACCACACACACCACACACACACACCACACACACACACCACACACACACACACCACACACACACCACACACACCACACGCACACACACACCACACACACACCACACACACACACCACACACACACCACACACACACACCACACACACACACCACACACACACCACACACACACCACACACACACCACACACACACACCACACACACACACACCACACACACACACCACACACACACCACACACACACCACACACACACACACACCACACACACACCACACACACACCACACACACACACACACCACACACACACACCACACACACACACCACACACACCACACACACACACCACACACACACCACGCACACCACACACACACCACACACACCACACACACACACCACACACACACCACACACACACCACACACACACCACACACACACACATCACACACCACACACACACCACACACACACACCACACACACACCACACACACATCACACACACCACACACACACACACCACACACACACACACCACACACACACCACACACACACCACACACACACACACATCACACACCACACACACCACACACCACACACACACACCATACACACACCACACACACCACACACACCACACACCACACACACCACACACCACACACACCACACACACACCACACACACACCACACACACCACACACACCACACACAACACACACACAACACACACCATACACACACCACACACACAACACACACCATACACACACCACACACACAACACACACCACACACAACACACACAACACACACACCACACACACCACACACACACCACACACACCACACACACCACACACACATACCACACACCACACACACACACACCAAACACACACCACACACACAACACACACCACACACACAACACACACCACACACACACACCACACACACCACACACACCACACGCACACACACACCACACACACACCACACACACACCACACACACACCACACACACACCACACACACACCACACACACACACCACACACACACACCACACACACACACCACACACACACACACCACACACACACCACACACACACCACACACACACACCACACACACACACACACCACACACACACCACACACACACCACACACACACCACACACACACCACACACACACACACCACACACACACCACACACACACCACACACACACCACACACACACACCACACACACACACCACACACACACACCACACACACCACACACACACACCACACACACACACCACGCACACCACACACACACCACACACACCACACACACACCACACACACACCACACACACACCACACACACACCACACACACACACATCACACACCACACACACACCACACACACACACCACACACACCACACACACATCACACACACCACACACACACACACCACACACACACACACCACACACACACCACACACACACCACACACACACACACATCACACACCACACACACCACACACCACACACACACACCATACACACACCACACACACCACACACACCACACACCACACACACCACACACCACACACACCACACACACACCACACACACACCACACACACCACACACACCACACACACAACACACACACAACACACACCATACACACACCACACACACAACACACACCATACACACACCACACACACAACACACACCACACACAACACACACACCACACACACCACACACACACCACACACACCACACACACCACACACACATACCACACACCACACACACACACACCAAACACACACCACACACACAACACACACCACACACACAACACACACCACACACACACCACACACAACACACACACCACACACACCACACACACATCACACCACACACCACACACCACACACAACACACACCACACACCACACACCACACACACCACACACACCACACACACACCACACACACACACCACACACACCACACACACAACACACACCACACACAACACACACCACACACCACACACACACCACACACACAACACACACCACACACAACACACACACCACACACACCACACACCACACACCACACACACACCACACACAGACATACACACCACACACACACCACACACACCACACACACACCACACACACACCACACACAGACATACACACCACACACACACCACACACACACCACACACACCACACACACAGACATACACACCACACACACACACCACACACACCACACACACACCACACACAGACATACACACCACACACACACACACACACCACACACACCACACACACACCACACATACCACACACAGACATACACACCACACACACCACACACCACACACACACCACACACCACACACCACACACCACACACACACACCACACACAGACATACACACCACACACACCACACACACCACACACACAACACACACCACACACACATCACACACCACACACACACACCACACACACACACCACACACACACACACCACACACACACCACACACACACCACACGCACACACACACACCACACACACACCACACACACCACACACACACCACACACACACCACACACACACACCACACACACCACACACACACCACACACACACCACACACACCACACACACACCACACACACACCACACACACACCACACACACACACCACACACACACACACCACACACACACCACACACACACACACCACACACACACCACACACACACCACACACACACCACACACACACCACACACACACACCACACACACACCACACACACACCACACACACACCACACACACACCACACACACACACACCACACACACACCACACACACCACACACACACACCACACACACACCACGCACACACCACACACACACACACCACACACACACACCACACACACACCACACACACACACCACACACACACCACACACACACACATCACACACCACACACACACACCACACACACCACACACACACCACACACACACCACACACACACCACACACACACACCACACACACACACCACACACACACCACACACACACCACACACACACATCACACACCACACACACCACACACCACACACACACACCATACACACACCACACACACCACACACACCACACACCACACACACCACACACACCACACACCACACACACCACACACACACCACACACACACCACACACACCACACACACACCACACACACCACACACACGACACACACAACACACACCACACACACAACACACACACAACACACACCATACACACACCACACACACAACACACACCATACACACACCACACACACAACACACACCACACACAACACACACACCACACACACCACACACACACCACACACACCACACACACCACACACACATACCACACACCACACACACACACCAAACACACACCACACACACAACACACACCACACACACAACACACACCACACACCACACACAACACACACACCACACACACCACACACACACATCACACACCACACACCACACACAACACACACCACACACCACACACAACACACACCACACACCACACACCACACACACCACACACACCACACACACACCACACACACACACACCACACACACAACACACACCACACACAACACACACACCACACACCACACACCACAAACACCACACACACAACACACACCACACACAACACACACACCACACACACCACACACCACACACCACACACCACACACCACACACCACACACACACACACACCACACACCACACACACACACACACAACACGCAACACGCGCGCGCCGACGGAGCTTTTTCTAAAAGAGCTGCATTTCCGGTGAAATCTCGGCATCGAAGTTTTGGGTGGAATTGAATACTTCCCCTACTTACTATCTGTAATACAGATAGTAAAAATAAAGTACAGTGGGCAGAAAATATCATGAAATGAAACATCCGATTTTTATTGTATGTATAAATAAATATATACCAAACAATTGAATTTACTCATGGAGAGTAAGCGTTACAGATTCAGAATTCATTTGCTTTAAATTTCAATTTACCATTGAATAATTCTTCTTTTATTTATTATGGATTAATTGTTTGTTTTTCTTCTTATTTCTTACTTTACATTTTGAAAGTTTGAATTCTGTATTTATATTTTATAGCAGAAGCAAGTCCAAGATGCAGTTATTACTCTTGAAATTTGATAAATTGGTTTTCTTTAGTGGCATGTTTGCTGTGATTCCTGAATACTTGAATTGTCCATTTCTGTTTTACCATATTATATTTATATCATGAAATATACACCACTCAATATTTATATTTTGATACCAATTTCTTTATGATGACATCTATAGGGCAAGCGATATCACTCCTGGCCACATCACGTGACATTCTTCGCCATCATCCTTAAAAGCCCCTGGTAGAGTAGAAGAGCTTGCATTTAGAAATTGTTTCACTGTTTATCATTAGACATTACTCCAACTCATCTGAGGGAGCTCCAAGAGCTAAACGAACCATTCCGTCCCCACTAAAATCAGAAAATCTTATTCCTGTATTGATGAAATATTAAATCAGGCTTGGGCACGAAAGGGGAGGTAGCGATTGGACTTCCCTTACTAACTCCACGTTCTCTTGCAGAGTGACGATGGTTGTTTTGATACATGCGCAGTGGTGGCTTCGTTCCTCATGCGTAGTAGTAATAATTTGTGCGCTTTATTAACTATTTTGTTTATGTGAAACATATTTTGAATGCAATAATTATTACAGCCAACAACTTTGGCTAGTAAAGTT
Source organism: Tenodera sinensis (assembly GCA_030765045.1). NCBI lineage: Eukaryota > Metazoa > Arthropoda > Insecta > Mantodea > Mantidae > Tenodera > Tenodera sinensis. Next base: position 126,085,439 of record CM060968.1, on the reverse strand, counting down.
ACATAATCTTCAATTTTAATTGTGAGACGTTTTACAAAGGTTGGCTATCATTGGTCTAACACAAAACGGAGCTGAAGGAAGCGTGGGAGATAAGAAAGACGATTTTGTCAAACATTCAGTAAAACGTTGAGGAAAGATGCAACATTTAAGTTACGGTCTTCATTGACTCGCACATAGCCGACTATATATTTTTAAACCATTATTTTAACACAAAGAGTCTCAGTGAAGATGAAAGCTAGTATCTTTCACAGGGTAGAGAACTAATTACATTCTTCATGATGTAACCGGAATTCTCCGAGAGCCGGAAACTAAATGATGATGAAGAGCAGAATGAAAAGTGGCGAGTATATAAATAATGACAGCGAGGTAAAGAGGAACGTGGCAGCAGTTGCCCCGAACTAATATAGGGGACGAAGAAAGAGAGCAAAACAGTGACGAAAAGTGAAACTGGAGCGAAGTTGATGGAAATGACAAGCTTCGAAATGAGTGAGAAGACGGTAAATGTTCTGCAAAATATAGTAAAACGATATAGTGTAATGCAAGTCTACATATATGCGAAATTATTATTATTTACGCTCAGGATGAATCATTTACTATTGTTGATGTCCTTTTAATAAACTACTTATTGCTAAAAAATATTTTTATGAAAGAATGGATCAAAGATAAAATTATAACGATGAGTATTATTTACCAGATTGTTTATACCACAACTATATTTTACACTACAGCTAACATCTATTTAAATAGTGAGTGAGTGAGTGAGTGGTGTTTAAGGGCCCGTCGACAGCTAGGTCATTTGGGCCCCAAGTCAATTTTAAAGGATAAAACACTCGCTAACTTCTGGTTAAGAACTAAGCTAAAATACAAAACTAAAAAGTGCTAAAACGGTTAAAATACTAAAAAGGTTAATGGTAAAACCGTTAAAACACCAAAAGGATTAAAACGCTAAAAAGGTTTAAAATACTAAACAGTAAAACAAAACAAACCTAATTGCAGATTTTTAAATCTTACTCAAAAGTCTAATACTAAAAGCACAAGTTATACTTGTTTGGCGAATCCAATTTCAGCAACGAACCGCAGCACCGTATCTACGGAGACTGGGTCGTCGCCTAGGATGGACCGCAGACTAAAACCCAAGCCAAGCGACTGGCGCACCGGGGCGTATCTCGGACAATCAATTAAAACGTGCGACACGGAGAGTTGGACGTCGCACGTGTGACAGACAGGGGCCGGGTCACCACACAGATGGTGGCCATGTGTGGCGCGTGTGTGACCTATGCGTAACCGCGTTAAAATGACCTCTGCCCGACGGGAATCCCTGCAAGAAGTCCGCCAGGGTTTTACTGAGTCCTTAATTGTCCGTAGTTGGGTGCCAGTCAGCTCTTCCCAAGATTTCTGCCAATAGGAATAAAGATGGCAGCGGAAGTATCGCTGCACATCTCTAAAAGGAAGAGCATATGTGGAAAGCGCCGGCAAACGACATGCAGCCTTAGCAGCCACATCTGCCTCCTCGTTGCCGGGAATACCCACATGGCCTGGGATCCATGTAAAAATAAACTGGTATCCGCGAGTGACTAACTGTGAAACGAGTGTCTGGATTTTAATTATCAATGCTGATGTGCCGAGAAACTGTTGCAACGCCTGAACAGCGCTCATAGAGTCGCAGCATATAATGAAGCTGTCAGGAACCGAACTAGAAACAAAGAGTAAGAAATAAAAAATGGCAAACAGCTCGGCAGTAAAAACGGAAGTGCTGTCTGGAAGTCTGTACGTATGAGCCTCGCCGTTGTACATGAAACTACATCCTGTACCACCCCCCACCTGGGACCCGTCGGTAAAAACCGGGGTGAAAGTCCGGTAACGTCCCAGGAGCTCGGTGAATAGTTGGCGGAACACCGAGTTAGGGGTAGCCACCTTCGCATAGCCCGAAAGCTCCAGGTCAAACCGCGCGCGCTGGAGTTGCCAAGGAGGGTAGCGGCCTATAGACGATCGCGCTACATGGGGCATGCGAAGATCATGTGCAGTGAGCAGTTCACGGAATCGTATTCCACTTGGACGTGAGATAGTGGTATTACGTATATAACGGTGGGCGAGGTCGGGACGTAAGACGCATTGGAACGAGGGATGACCGGGGTGAGCGGCCAACCGTGCCACGTAGGAACTGAGTAAAAACGAGCGTCGGACAGACAGTGGAGGTTCGCCAGAATCAGCATACAGACACGCAATTCGACTAGTTCGGAAAGCCCCAGTGGCCAGACGGATACCAGTGTGATGGACAGTGTCTAAAAGGCGGAGTTTAGAGGCGGACGCCGCGCCATATATAAAACAGCCGTAGTCTAGTTTGGACCGGACCAATGAGCGGTACAACCTCAACATTACCGTGCGATCGCCGCCCCATGATGCCCCAGATAAAACCCGGAGTATCCGAAGCGAACGATCGCAGGAAACACGAAGATGTCGAATATGGTGCTCCCATGTAAGTTTGTTGTCGAGGTGTAGGCCCAAGAACTTCAGGTGCGGAACAAACGGTAGACGTGTGCCACGCAAATGCAGGTCAGGCGGAGGGTGTACGCCACGAAGCCGATGGAAGTGGACACACTGTGTTTTGGTAGCGGAAAACTTGAAGCCCGTACGAAACGCCCACACGGCAATGGATGTTATGATCAGCTGCAGTTGACGTTCAATATGCTCAAGATTATACGAGCGATAATATACAGCAAAATCGTCAACATACAGGGACATCGGTATTCCGCTACGAACAGCACTAGTGATGCTGTTAATCGCAACGGCGAAAAGCGTGACACTCAGGATCGATCCCTGGGGAACACCATTCTCCTGGATCTTCTCCTCGGAAAGCGTGTTGCCAATGCGGACACGAAAACGGCGAATTAATAAAAAGTTAAAAAGAAAAACGGCTAAGTGACCGCGCAAACCATAACCTTGCAGAGTACGAAGGATGCCATAACGCCATGTAGTGTCGTAAGCCTTCTCCAGATCAAAGAAAACACCCACGACATGCTGCTTCATCAGAAAGGCATTTTGGATGTAACTTTCCAGGCGTGTGAGATTGTCTACACTGGAGCGATTGCGGCGAAAGCCGCACTGAGCATTGCTCAGCAGGTTATTCTTCTCTAGCCACCACACTAAACGAGTGTTAATCATACGTTCTAAGGTCTTACAGACAACACTCGTTAAGCAAATAGGGCGGTAGCTAGAGGGAAGTGTCCGGTCTTTTCCGGGCCGAGGGATGGGGATGACAACACCCTCGCGCCAGGAAGACGGGAAAACCTGCTCACTCCAGATGCGGTTATAAACGCTCAGAAGGAAGGACAAAGCCGCAGATGGAAGATGAAGCAACATTTGTCGGTGGATATCATCAGGACCAGGAGAAGAGTCGTGGGCGAGAGATAAAGAATGCTCCAGCTCTGCAACGGTAAAAGGTACGTTATACGCTTCACTGCTGTCACTGTTAAAATCTAGGACTATCCGCTCCGCGGATTCCTTGATGGGTATAAATCCTCTATCGTAACTAATCGTCTGGCTGGTAGCAGCAAAACAATCGGCAAGGGCATCAGCCATACCCTTCTCGCTGGTGTAATGCGAGCCGTTGACGGCAAGACCGGGGATGACCGTCCGGCGACACTTGCCGTACATACGCCGAACAGCAACCCAAACCTGTTGAGCTGAAGTACGACGGGAAAGGGAAGAGGTGTAGGTTTCCCAAGATCGACGTTTTGCGCTGCGCAGTACATATCGTGCTCTAGCGCGTGAGCGTTTAAAAGCGATAAAATGTTCTTCTGTTGGGTGTAGAGTAAACACACGCAGAGCACGTTTGCGAGCTTTAATAGCCACACGGCATTCCTCGGACCACCAGGGCACAGGAACGTGTCGTGGGGTGGATGAACCTCGAGGAATGCTGGAATCCGCTGCAAGCAAGATAGTGCAGGTAAAATATTCCACCATTTCATCGATGGTGTCAAAACCGTTGTCATAAAGGTGAATGAGGGAACGAAATTTCCCCCAATCAGCCTTGGAAATAATCCAGTGAGGATGTCGCGTTGCCGCAGGATGGTGGCACGACAGGTGAATGTTAATTGGGTAGTGATCACTGCCAAATAAGCCGGAAAGGACCGACCAATCAAGTAAAGGTACCAACGAAGGACTACAAAAAGAAACGTCTAGTGCGGAGTGTGTACCATAGGCAGATGATAGAAAGGTAGGGGCACCAGTATTTAACAACAGTAAACCGGACATATCGCAAACGTCTGCTACAAGGCACCCGCGGGCATCGTCAGTGTCGGAGCCCCAAAGGGTATTCTTGGCATTAAGATCGCCTAGAAAGAGGAATGGTGGCGGTATCTGGGCCAAAAGAGCTCGAAGATCAGTTTGTTGTACAACATTGACAGGTGGCAGATAAACATTGCAAATAGACAGGCTCAGGCCCTGCAGCTGTACACGCACCGCTACAGCTTGCAACGGTGTGTTAAGCGGGATGCTAGTGGCAGAGATGTTATGTGTCACCAGAGTAGCAACACCACCGCTTGCGCGTCCGCCAGCTGCAGAGTCATGTCTAAATGCCGAAAAACCACGGAGGTGTAGTGTGTGATGAGGATTCAAATGGGTTTCCTGTAGACAGACGATTGATGGAGAATGTTGAAAAACTAAATGCTGTATGTCCGGAGTACGTGCACGGAACCCATTAACATTCCACTGGATTATTTCCATATTAAAAAAGAGATTAGTGGCCAGTCTTTATCTTTTTCTTTTTCTTCATTTTTACTCTGGCGCACTTGGGACCATATACGCGACGTTCGTCGTTCTCAGGCGACTCCCCTGATGTGCGGGAGTCTGAAGTTCCCCTTTGGCTCACGGAGCGAGAGCGGGACTTCATTGAAGAGGTGAGACTACTAGCTCGAACAGTATGCCTGGAACGAGGGCGGTCATCAGGAGTTGTGGCACTCGTGGACGGTTTGGGATCTGTGGTCTGCACTGCGATTGAAGTCACTGTAGGTGTAGTAGGACGTTGCGCAGGGGGATTCGTCGACCAGTCGGTTTGCGTGGAGGCATCCAAAGCGGGTACGTGTTGCAAACCGACAGTGGCTACAGGAGGCCGGCGTGCAGCTGCTGCATAGCCTATGGTGTTGGCAGGCTTCAGCTGCTCAAAGCGCCGCCGCGCTTCTAGAAAAGTTAGGCGTTCCTTAACGCGTAGCTCCTGTATGCTCTTTTCATCGCAAAACTGCGGACACTGACGAGAGCTTGATGGATGTTTCCCTCCACAGTTCACGCAGCAGGGGTCCCGAGTACAGGCGGTGTCCTCATGTGCTGCCAAACCGCAACGCTCACATATCGCAGGATGCGTGCACGAGCCCCTAGTATGCCCGAACCTCTGGCACTGAAAACAGCGCATGGGATTCGGGACATACGGGCGTACTGCAGCGCGCTCATACCCACAGAAGATGTATTCGGGTAAAGTAGTTCCCTTGAAGGTTAGGAACACCGTTTTTAAGGGAATCTCTTTTCCATCCTGCTTTCGGGATAGGCGGTACGCTTGAATGACCCTTTGGTCTGAGAGGCAGGTGACAATGTCCTCCGTTGACATATCATCCAGGCTGGAGGTGGTAACAACTCCCCTACACGAGTTCAATGATTTGTGTGGGGCTACCCGGACCGGGTAGGAGCCCAACAAACTCGCTTTTAACAACTTTTGGGACTGTTCAGCATTGCACGTCTCAAGCAAAAGCGTACCGTCTTTCAGTCGCGTTGCGCTTTTTACTGAGCCACAGATCCTATCCACTTCACGCTTAATATAGAACGGGCTTAGGTTCTTCATCGTTTTTCCTTCACATGCCAAGGTCATCACCAGAAAAACATCAGTAAAGGGGGTTTTGCGCGGATGCATGATTGATTTGGACCCCCTTCCGGAACCGTCGGCGTCAGCCTGCCATCCGGGGGTCAAGGGATAAAAGACACCAAAATCTCCTCGGTCTGTGCCGCCATGGAGACCCCTCCATGACTGACCTCAAGGCGTACTTCAGAGGAGCTACCCTCCGATCTCCACTGCTTGTCCGCATGGGTAAACCGTTCACCACGTGACACCCCGGTTTTATGCCCCCACCACAGGAATAACCGCCTGTGGCTCCCCGCTTTAGCACACGCTGCCTCAACGGAGTCAGCGTGGATTCAGGGGACTTCGAGTTGATTACACCGGGGTTCCGTCAGCGGTAACACGTCCGGCCGGTGATACTAACCCGACGGCACGCGGCCGTCGGGAGATTAACACCGGCCGTGCCCTCAAGGAGCTACGTGGGTGTACATGACGTGTGGACGGGCTCCGCACCTAAGGCTACACATGGGGGCAGTGTGAAGGGTCCGCACAACCTTCGCGCCTGAGACCTCCGAAGAGCACACAAGTCGGGGGCCGCGCAGAAAACCGTGGGACAGGACCACGGAGATAGGAAAGATCCCTGCTGGTGAGACAGGAGTTATAAATCTAGGAACTTACAAACTAATAAACAGAATAAGCCTAGAAGAGGAAGAGGGTGATATAAAAGGCAACATAAAAGCTGCACGTGGCACAGTTAATGACTATGAAGGGGTGGAATGATGGTGAGCAGCTCGGGGCCCCGGGTACGCTAAACCCGGACCTACCGTGGTCCGGGTTTAGCGTACCCGGGGCCCCGAGCTGCTCACCACATTCCACCTACCGTGGTAGGTTCCCCTGGGGGAGTTTGATTTCGGAGTGCTCTTCTCCTAGATGAGTCGTCGACCAAGACTAACGAGCCTCATCTACCCGTTGGAATGTTCTTAGCTTCCCCTCACCTCTTGCCTACCAGTGGTCACAACGACACACATAGCAGGCCGTCTGGTTCGGGTACTGAGCCCCTCCGCCACGACAAGGCGACACTCCTTCGGAGGGGCTCTATTTAAATATGCTTATCGTTGTAGGATAGGCGTTTATGCACTTCCATTTAACAAACTATAGCTTAGCGACAATAGCAACAATAGAGGTGCACGTAAATTAGGAAAATGTGTATTGGTTTTCCAGAAATAGAGTGATTTATAAAGATTGAACAACTTAAAATGTGCTATATGGACAAGGATGACGAAACCATTATTTCAATGTTGCAACTCCTTTTCTACAACTCTTCAAATACACTGATGTTAGGAAACACAAAACAATAGAAAGTACCAGCTTACCATATGAAGGTTAGGACAGGATAGGACAGTATAGGTTACGACAGAGAGAATGCGGGTCGTTTTCCTCTTTGCACCAGCTCTCGCTTGGCTTAGTGGCGTGCCCGAGCAGGGGGAAAAAGAGTTGTATTGGTTATTGTAGTGTGTATGCACCCCTTTGACTCACAAAATATCGTAAGAAAGACACTCATCATGGCCGGTGACACTACAGTGTGATCTGGGCTTGTGGGCCGTGGTCTAGTGTGCTCCTTCCCAGACGTTTCGTCTGTGACTGCGGCAGACATCTTCAGTGGCGGCGAGGTCCAAGTATCCTTGAGAGTCCTTGTGGTATAAGTTATTACAAAGGGGAACGTAATACGTTGAAGACAGCAACACAGCCTTTGTGTGTGCGTGCGTGCGTGTGTGTGGTCGAGGTGTGTCATCTCGAAACTTGGCACGTATATGTATTTTCTCATGGAAAAGGATTTTATTCATCCATTTTACTATAAAACGGAATATTCACATGATTTTTCCAACTCGCTATTCTTTTACGTTATACATTAACATCACCCTTCAACATACAATTCATACAATTTTCTATGGTTGAAATAGAAATGCAACACATGTAACACACGCTTGAAATGCAAATGCAATCCATTACATTTACATAGTTATCTTTACTATGTTTCTTTTACGGAACACAGTCACATTTTTTTTATCTACTTCTACAAAGAATTCATGTAATTTTCTATATTTTTGATATGGAAATGCAACGTCTTTCATCTACACAGCCTTTTCTATTTGTTTTTCTTGCTGTGGTGTTTGCGGTTATTCGGCAGTGCTTTTGCATAGTGTTTTCCCGGTGTTTTCATTTATTTATTTGGGTTCTATGCTATCCAGCGGAAGTTTAACAGTTGTAGGGATAAAGTCGAAAAACCACGGGCAACGCCGGGTGTTTTAGGTGGTATGTAATGAAACTTACAGGTTCAACTGTGAGCCAAGAGATTAATTTTCCTTCAAACAAGTTCCACTATGGGTTATCTTGATTAGAAAGAACGCATATGTTTTTTCTCTTTCAGGAATTGCTATTGCTTACTGATGTAAATATTAAAACAGAGGGATTTGTTTTAGAGCCAAACTTTATGCCAGGAAATGGGAGCCATTTCTTTGCTAACTTATAGTATCAGAACTGTCATGCTTCTATGTGTGCGGGGCCAAGAGCATTTTTATGCGGCATTAAATTGTTTTTGTCCGTGCTTTATTGCTTTGTTGGCGTGGCGCTTAGAAGCGAAAAGAAATAACTCGCTTGTTTGTGAACAGCTGTTACTCAGTGAGAATTACTTGTCAATGCTTGCAGTACTTCACAGCCTGCTTGTTTCCCATAGTTTGCATCTGTTAGGAAATTTTACAGTAGTGTACCTGGATTTTTGCATACTGGAAATGCGCAGTAATTAGATATAAAAGAAGTAATTTAGTAAAACATCAACATACTGCAGTCTAATTGTATGTAATAGCATGACCACTATTACTACTATAATTTAATAAGCAGTAGCGAAAGGCTTATATAATTCTACACAGTAATTACTGTCTTTGGTCAGAAAATGATCCTCAGGCGTTAATTCAAGGTCTCTATGATAAAACAATTCGAAGCGGATAGAATAGAATAAGCTGGGAAGCTCTATTACATTGTGTTACAGAATTTCGTCATTCATAGTCTGATGAAAACATAATCCTAATGCAAGATGGCGCTCGAACCTACATCTACACATTTAATAACAGAGAGTTTGGCGATCCTGTCATTAGCAGGCTGTTCCCAACAATATGCTCTCTGCAATCTTTAGATCTCAATCTGGCTAACTTTTGGTTGTGGAGTTACCTTAAAGAACGAGTTTTCCTGACACATCCAGCAACTCTACTGCAACTGAAAGATGTCATCCCGCAAGAAATCACCAATATTCCAAGATATTATCTGCACAATGCGCTGCATAGTGTTGCAGACAATGTAATATTTTGGACAAGAGAATAGCAGACATCTTGATGTTTTGAAATCTCCATTGTTTGCCATACAGGTCGTGAAGGCCACATAACTGGTCGGGAGGGCTCGGGGCGACGACCACCCCTCAGTACTGCACCCCACTCATGATGCCTGTAATGGGCAGAGATAATGGACGCAGCGCCCGGACGGTAAGCCTTGGCCCTTCATGGGCTGTTGCGCTGGGTCTTTAGATTTTTCATTGTTTGCCAGAAACTGATTCTTTTGGACATCTTCCCAGCATTTTGTAAACCTCATTGTTTGACCAATACAGCAATTTTCTTAGTTTTTCTCTTCTATCCCAAGTATTATATAATTTATAGTGGTTTAATGCTTGAACTGACTTTTGAAAGAGCCTGTACATTGAATCATTCAAGGAAACAAGAAGAAAAAGAAGGAAAAATAGAAACAAGTGTAAATTAATTTAATTCTAAGTTATTACATAGTAATAAAGAAATATTACAAATAACAAACATTTAAAGAAGAGATAAGAACAAAGGGGAAGATATTAAACGTAATTTATAAATAAATGTAGATAAAAAAGTCATATGTAGATCATAGATGGGGAGAACTGATACAATGTGTCATTTCCCCTACGTCGTAGTTTTAACACCGCCCACTCTGCTACACACCGGTTGGCTGTCAGACCACGCCCCCGATGTGATCTACCTATCTCCGACTACCAGTCAGTCCATCAGATTTTGTGAGTGGTGGAATCATGTCGCATAACAAGGTAAAAACATACTTCAAAGCGGAATGCGTACATAAGTACTTCCGTGTTCCTAGTGAAAATAAAGCGTTGCGTTTGCCATGCCAAAACAAAATGTTCGATTCGTAACCGTAATCACTAAATCAATACATGTTTCTATTCCACCACTGCACGCCTTTAAACGTACCTTGTTTGCATAGACGTGCGTATCCGTAAACAAACAGAACCGGAAAAGAAAGGCGATAGAGATAGTTTGAATCCTCATGTAGTGCACTAGGTTCGATTAGCTAGGTTCGACTTAGCTTCCCACACATAGCGAAGTAAATAGACAAATAATTAAATTGTCAACTTCCGGCTCTCATAATAATTGCATCAGGACGTAAAATTAGAGTCGTTCTTGAAATTTTATTGGTAAAACCTCTAAAGAAGAAAAGAGAAACCAACAATTCTAGCAAATATCTATGTAGTGAAAGAATCCTTGTAACAGAACATTTCAATTCATAAAAGGTTGAAGCTTAAGCAACAGTATAGTATCTCGTGCATATTTATAAAAATATGCTTATAAATAACTACTTTTTAAAACTAAAACTATTCGTTTATTTAAACATTTGCAGACTCTGAATGTATAGATGTAACTAACATTTCCATACCGAGATTTCGCCATAAGTAGTGTGTGTACGTGCGTACGTGTGCGTGCGCGTGCGCGCGTGTGAACAGTACAACTCTAAAATGAAAATTCATATTTAAGTTCAGGTCTTTAATGGATGTAACAGGAAGATTTTTAACAAAATCCCCCAAACCCATATTCAAAACATACTTTATATGGATAATTTTTAGCTATCTTTGATTTTCTCTAAAACTCCTTTAAGGAGTCTAAGGATCTGAAAACATGTATTTCCGGCGAAATCTCCACGTCAGATTATTTGATGAAATACAATATTTCCTGTGCTTACTGTAGCTACACATTGTTATTGTTATTGATGTTGTTATTGTTATTGTTATTATTATTATTAATATTATTATTATTACTGTTATTATTACTATTATTATTATTATTATTATTATTATTATTATTATTATTATTATTATTATTATTATTATTATTATTATTATTATTATTATTATTTATCCAGCAATAGTTTTTGTAAGTTACCTGTGGTTCCTTCCACTCTCTCAATTTAGCAGTCCTTGGCTTATTCACGAAAATATGAATATGATTTAAATTATAATTAATGAGGTTTTTAATGTATGACTTAGAATTTCTTAGTCACGTCTCACAGGCAAGGAGTACTAAAACATTGTGAAAATATTTGTAGCTACATGTACTAAGTTTATTAATGCATTAATTTCCCCAGAAATGCAGCCCCATTAGGTATCTTGTGCTCATTTGCTGAGTGGTTTTCTTCCCAGCTGTCTCGCTCCCAATTTCAATATTGCGTAGAGTGCAAGATGAAGTATGCAGGTGCGGATAACTGCAATTACGGACCAGCTCTATCACCTGCAGGAACACACACACACACACACACACACACACACACACACACACACACACACACACACACACACACACACACACACACAAACACACACACCTACCCTTTCAGCTGAGACTCTCAAAGGCTGACTGCATCGCATGTTTATGGATTACACCCGGTAAAGAACATGCATTATCACCTGATGTATAATACACATCATATATAAAAGATTTTATTAGAGTACGTGATTATTTCGCCCTCTTCATATGCACCTGTCATTCCTGTAACTGACAGAGGGTTGATAAACTTTCTCCAGGCTACTGTTTCTTAATTTCGGGCAGTGTTGTACATCCATAGAAAAAATAATAAAGCGCATTAGCAGAACAGAATGTTTCTATGTCCCACGTCGTGTTGCAGCGCGGTTTACTAAGTTGATATTTCCAACATGCAGCTGAGTTAATTGATAGTCTCTGTTCCTATGTTATTGTCTGTCGAACTACAAATAGGCTGCGTCTTGAATCACCACTCGCATTTGTATACCTTATTCAGAGTCTTTTGGGACAGTGGAAGGGGTACATAGAGACATCGCGTGTATAGCCGGCGCGTGTATAGAAACGAAAGCAACCCAGGCAGACTTGCAAGGCTTATGTAGTCATTCAGACACGAGAAGTGGTGCACACTAGAGATTGCACAAAACTCGTACAAAAGCCTCATATTTATAAACCTGTAGAAATAGGTGGGGGCCATGGGAAACAGGTAATGCATCTGCTACTTATGAAGTTCATTCCTGTCCTATAGGACGTGAAAAACCAGTACATAAGCAGTCGGGACACATTATTAAAAATATATACAATTGCTTTAATAAAGGATCGGGTGAAAGTGTGACTTGCCGATAGCACAACTTCCGTTCCCATAAGTACAGTAATAAGAACCATGGAACTAGATTTCAGAACTATACAACTCCTACAAAATCGAAATGCGATGAGAACAAAACCGTTGGTGATTTTTTTTTATTTCTTCGTCGTTTTCGGAGGATGAGGAAAAAGAAGAAGAACAAGAAAGGTGACACTCTGAGTAGGTGCCAAAGTACATATCTATGTCAATATAAATGTTTCATTTGTACTTTCTCTACTGGTAAGTAGAGCAAGTATTGTATTCCACCCAAAAATTCAATGTCGAGATTTCACCGGATATATGTTTGGAGGCCCCGGAATAAGAAAAAAAGATATTTTTAGAAAAAGGGCCGCACGCGCGCGCGTGTGTGTCTGTGTGTGTGTATATCTGTCAGTCTTTGAACATCATAATTCAAAAACGAAAATTCGGCTAAAACCCAAAGTTGGTATTTAAGTTTAATGTCTTTTAGGGATGCGACAGGAAGATTTTGAAGAAAATAGCCCGGCCGTAAACTACCCTTTGCATGGAAAATTTTTCGAAAATTTTGATTTTCTTGAAAATGGCTCTAACGATTTTGATTTAAATACCATATGTTTAAGATATTTTTTATGACAAATGAAATGTGTATTTTGAATTTTCTGGCTATAGCCTATGTAGACCTGTTTACTCTGGATGGCTTTTGAATAACTCGTAAACCGTAAGAAACAGACAAAATCTTACTCTACAAAAAATGTAGATCTTGCTAAAACACTTAATTTATGCTTTTTTTTAAGCAATAAGATAATTTATACAAATGTTTTTCTCAACTAACACGAAGAAGATATAGGAATAAGAGTTTGTAAGAATGGTTAATACAAGAGCAGAGAAAGTCATGTGAGTGCAACACATAAGATTTTTCTAGTTGTATTTCTCCCTTTTTGTGGGCTCGCATGGGGTAACAACTGTGTTGATATATATATTAATAAAGCAATAAAAGTATTGTAATCCAAGTAAATATGATGACGTGTTGTAGTTTTCTTATATTAAATGTATTTATTGTCCCAATGTGAGAGTAGGGTGTTCATGCAATGCCAATTCAGTACATAATAAACAAATAAAGGATAAACATGTAAAATATGCAACAGAAGAATGAAAGGGACGCAAATGTTGCAACAGTGCATTTTGCTATCGCAGTGTGCCAGCACGCGTAAGTGACCTACGCCACGAGCAATCTGCTCCTGTCTCGAAAGACTGTCAACAAAGTATATTTGCGACTATGCACGTTATCGATTGCTACGTTATCGATTTTTGACCAGTCAGAAGACAAATTGTTGGTTATATGCGAGATGAAGTCTATTTAGCAAGTGGTACAAACAGCAAATGGGTACCAAAATGAAATGTGTATAAGAGACGTTAATATCAGGAAAGCTACTCAAGTCCCAGGTGTGTGGGTGAACTCCGTAACCTAAATAGTGGAAGGTTTCAGTGGATACTAGTGACTAGACATTGCTCCTGTCAAAATGCAATTATTAATGGAGGTGTTACTGAACTGAAAGTGCCGTACAACGTGGCTTCAATGACAACGCAAGCAATACACATCTGGTGCCAACAGTAATGCTGCTCCTACCTTTCTCATATCAAATATTACCGCTGAACTGCGTAGAGCAAGTAGGGAAACATTGTACTTGACACAAAATGTCGATTTCGAGGTTAGAAAAAGAGGCGCGCGTGCGAAGTAAATTCCCCCACCTTAAACAACGAAAATTTTTCGAAAATTTTTTATTTTCTAAAATATATCTCTAGCGATTTTAATTAAAATGCCATATGTTTAGGATATCTTTATAGCAAATGAAATGTATATTTTGAATTTTCTGGCTGAGGCTCATGTAGTCCTGTTTACTCTTGATGACTTTTGCATAACTTGTAAACCGTGATAGATAGACCAAGTCTTACTATACAAAACATATACCTACCTAGATCTCATTGAAACACGCAAGTTATGTGCAATTACATTTTATTGTGGAGTAAACCATTTCGGAGACATTCCTTGTTATTTGGGTCATTTTTGAAATTCTTAAACTTTTCTCAAATGAAAAGTCGTTATTCAATTTATTATCTGTTTGCCGTGCAGAGAGAACTGAATTTCAAAGCCTTCATATAGCAAGCAACCTTAAAAGTATTGAGTATCGCTCAAAGCCTACTGTATTGCTATATTCCCCTTGACCTACAAGAAATAGCAATAAGATAATTTCTGCAAATGTTTATCTCAACTAACACGAAGAAGATAGAGTGATGAGTGTGTAAAAATGGTTAGTACAAGAGTAGAGAAAGTAATGTGAGTGCAACAAATCAGGGTTTTAGATTCCACTGCAAGTTCACTTACACACACACACACACACACACACACACACACACACACACACACACACACACACACACACACACACACACACCCACACCCACACAAAAATGGACCTTCTAAAGGTAATATATCGATATCGAATTTTGGATGGAATGTAATATCTTCTCTACCCAATGTGTACGTGGCACATAAAGCAATGATTAACATAACGCAATCCTTGTGCATCAGTTAAACGCTTTATATGTGTGTGGGTGTGTGTGTGTGTGGGTGCGTGGGTGGGTGCGTGTGTGCGTGCGTGCGTGTGGGTGGGTGTGTGTGTGGGCGGGTGTGTGTGTGGGTGCGTGGGTCGGTGGGTGCGTGTGTGTGTGGGTGCGTGGGTGTGTGTGTGTGTGTGTGAGAGAGAGAGATCATTTCATTGAAAAAAGAAAAATATTTCCAGCTATGCAATAGTACAAAATAAAAATACCATTCCTCGGTTTTATTGTACGCTTTCTCCTACACACAGTCATTTAAATGTTTATAGTTAACAATTCTGTAAACATTTATCGCACCCTCAGTCACACAATCTTGGATAGTAAATAACTAAAAGTTTGTTGAAGTCTATAATCATTTTGACACCTCAGTAGAGGAACTGCTACCACTCACGTCTATATATAGCACAAAAATCGATCTTAACCGCACCATCACTTGTGGTGTACCTAATAATTGAACTAATTTGACATGTCATAGTGATATATAAACTCCCTTCAAGTATTAAAGCCCCAAAATTAACATGTGAAGTTTACTTTACTATTTAAAGGATCATTAATTCCGAAACAGCTTACACTAACTCATTTGGTATGTCAGCAGATCCTCGAAGCGAAGTTTATAACTAAATTGTTACCCAATCCAAAATCATTGCTCGATAATGTAAACAGAAGTTCATTGTAATTGCTTCCATTGAGAGATGAGTTACTTTTATACGGACCACTAAAGGCAACAACTTGTGGCGCTAAAAACAGACTGAAGCAATAAAATATCCGACAAATTGCTATTATGGGTTACTAACATTTTAAACCTTTAAATCACAATTTTGTATTGGCTGTTGAGGACGAATTCTTCTTGCCACAACTTAAGTTGTTTAAGACAAGCAATAACCATGGCTCTTGACGTGGCCCCGGTCTTCTCTGCTCTCACCTTCCTGAATTGGAATGCTAACGGGCTCATATCGAAATGCAAAAGTTCCCTTGCTTATCTTTCTCCACACAGCGTCGACGTTGCTTGTTTTTCCGGAACACAGCTAACCCTCCTGAGAAGTAGCTACACTGAGATCATTGTCCCGTTCTTCCGACTTTTATGTGGACAGAATCTGGACCTACGTTCCCCCCTTGATACAGGGACACGTAGACTGAGACCAGTTTTGGCATCACCTCGACTGGGAGTTCTACCCGCACCTTCCTTTGACACAGAAGCAAGATGTTGATATGGTTGTAACTGATTTCACCACTACCGTGATTGCGTCTATTCGATCGGCTACAACTGTTCCCCGGCGTGTCGGCCAACGCTCACCATTTCATAAAACACTGCCTCAAATAATTCTTCAGCTGCTCGGAGAGAAGCATCGCATCCGTCGTTGCCGATAACTGCGCGGTCCACCTTAGTAGTGTCACAGATTGAACCATTTGATGTGGCAAGTTAAGCCTACGCTGGACGAATACCGTTATTTTTCGTATCAGCGCCATCTCTCCAATATTTCCCCACTAGACGTTAGTCTGTGGAAGGAAAGCAGCCGCATTCCATGGGAATCACCTCTGATACGTCCTCTGCGTTGCTCTGTTTGCCACTACACCAGTGACAGCGCAAAGTGCGAGTTTGCTGACTATTTTGAGACAACCTTTACACCCAACCCAGTTCTTGATGCTGTTTATAACTCCGCCGGCACCAGTCTCTTTTTTCTCCAAGAGTTCCTGTGCCCATCACCTTTATTTCATCGAGTGAGGTTCGTCACGCATTTTACACAACGGCATCCAAAACGACTCCTGGTCGTGAGCGTATTCCCAATATTGCTCTTAAAAATCTTTCTCTCAAAGCCCGCGCCTTCCTCGCCTCTCTCTTTAACGCTCTACTCCGATTGGATTAATTTCCTAGTTGCTGGAAACATGCCAATGTTATAGTTCTGCACACACCCTGAAAACTTGCACATCAGCCTTCCAGTTATCGTCCAATAAGTCCAATGTCCAACATTTTTGAGAAGCTTGTGAATATCCGCATCTGAAAATTTTCATCCGCCTCCTCAGTGGTACCACCATTTCAGTTTGGCTTTCGCCAACGGCATTCTCCAGTGCATCAGCTTCTTCGCGTTACCGAATACACCACTCAAGAGCAAACTACATAGCTTGGCTGACTTCTTAGATTTCAGTCAAGCCTTCGACAAAGTCTGGCAGCGTGGTTTGTTGTTTAAATTTGATAATATTGGTCTTACTGATTATCTATATCAGTTAATTTACAGTTTGCTACTGCATAGCACTTTCTTCGTCGCTTTAGGTTCAGACCGTTCCTCCTCTCGACCCGTCCTCGCTGGTGTGCTTCAGGGTTCCGTCTTAGGACCTACCCTCCTCAATATCTACATCTCAGACCTGCGTCCCCTGCAGACGACACAGCCTTGTTTGCCTCCCACAAAGATATTCACGCAGCTGGCAATCATCCTCAAACTGCTTTGTATTCTTTATCTCTGACTCATCTCTAGCGCATCGTCCATGACGAGTGTATTTGTTTGGACTCACTGGCGATGTTCTGAACACACCGCGTATAACGAGTGAGTTCGGGTGTTGGAATGTTGTCAATGGATCATGTTGCCTCTAATTTCATTAGCCTACGAACAGTTGACTCATTCGGTACATTCTTCCGACCTAAGAGCGCACGAAGCCTTCGAACAATTTCAACATAACACTCACCATTCTGGTAGTGACCTTTCACAATTAAAACTCATTGTGTTGCTGTGTAGCGCACCACACCAAGTAATTGCAGCAAACATAAAAAACAGAAAAGGAAAATAGAGAGCTGCCAGTCTTACAGCAACTAAATGGCGGCCAATTCAAATCCGGCGATCTTATTCGAACACCCTGTAGAACGTTATGCCAAATGTTTAAACAAATATAGCAACTATACGTTTTATAACTGTTTATGATGATTTAATATGTATAGAACATTGAACTTTAGTATAATACAAAACGCAGCCTTGCAAGCCCAGAATATAACATGTAATCAGTTGCATATTAAAGGAATTTTTTTAAAAGACGAGGAAATTCTTCAAATAGTGTACGCTTAGTGTTGTAAGTCTTAACTACTACAGAGCCGTGCAAGTGAAAAATGACCAAAAAAAGTATTAAATTGGGGAGTTTTAGGTGTGTGCATTTAAGCGTTGGAAGTTAAAATTTGTAAATTCTACCATTGTTAATACTCTACGCAGGCTTTAAATGCCTTAAGTTATGAGTTACATTTAAACGTCCCTTTAAAATTTCTGTAGCATTTAAGCAAAATATGGGCCAAAAGGCTAAAAAACTACCATATCCAACTGAAGAGAGTGGTTAAGCTATAAGTCTGAGGACAGAGACTACTATATCAAGGAGGAAAGCTTCGACAAACACGTAATTTGATGCATGATGGATAGCAAAATTGGTTTTTCTCAACTCTACATTTTTACTTTCTCTACTGGTAAGTAGATGTCGAGATGTCGAGATTTCACCGGAAATATATGTTTTGAGACCCTCTGAATCCAAAAAAAAAGGAGTTTCAGAAACAGGTCCGTGTGTGTGTCTGTCTGTGTGTCTGTCCGTCTGTTTGTCTGTGGACAGCATAACTCAAAAACGAGAAGTCGGTTAAAAACCAAAGTTGGTATTTAAGTTTAATGTCTTTCAAGGATGCGACACGAACATTTTGAAGAAATAGCCCCACACTAAACTCCCAAGGTCGTGGGTTCAAACCCGGCCCAGGCCGATGGTTTTTAAGTGTGCTTAAAAACGACAGCTCCATGTCAGTAGATTTAATGGCATGTAAAAGAACTCCTGCGGGACGAAATTCCGGCACACAGGCGACGCTGATGTGATCCTGGCAATTGACAGCGTCGTTAAACAACAAAATAATTTTTTTTTAATTTCCACACTAAACTACCCTTTAAAGGAAAATTTTTGAAAATTTTGATTTTCTTGAAAATGGCTCTAACGATTTTGATTAAATGTCATATGTTTGAGACACATTTATGACAAATGAAATGTATATCTTCAATTTTCTGGCTATAGCCCCTGTAGTCGTATTTACTCTGGGCGACTTTTGCATAACTGGTAAACCGTTAGAGATAGATCAAATCATACTATACAAAAATGTATATCTTACTAAAATACATAATTTATGTCGTAATAAATTTTCTTGTAGGGTGAACTATTTTGGAGATATTCCTTGTTATGTGTGTGAGTTTCGGAAAACTTAAAACTTTCGTGAAATGGAACATCGTTGTTCATTTGTTTTGTATGTTAAGTGTGCAAAGAGAACGGACCTCAAAGCTTTAAAAGATTTGACTATCGCACAAAGCCTACTGTATTCTAACATTCCCCTTGCACCTACAGGGAAATAAGCAATAAGATAATTTGTACAAATGTTTATCTCAACTAACACGAAGAAGATATAGGAATAAGAGTTTGTAAGAATGGTTAGTACAAGAGTAGAGAAAGTCATGTGAGTGCAACGCGTCAAATTTTTTAATACACTGTTTGCTCCATGTGCACTGAATTTTGTACTGCGCTCATAGAATGTTTCCAGCATGTGTTCCATTTATGTGACTTGATCTTCACTCTTTGGTTTCAAAATCTGAAAGTTTGCCTGGCTTTAGAGAAATAAAATACACCAAAAAGGAATTTTCAATGTCCATCAAAGTGAAGAAACTATCTTTTTAAAGTAACTATCTTTCTTCTTGCAAGAGATTGGTGGTTGTTGTTGTTGTGGAATCAGTGTTTATAAAATAATAAAACCTTTGATATTTAAGTTTTTGATGTGCATGTAATATTTTGAATGTTTAGGCATTTGCGCATTGAATAATTAATTCTGTCAAAATTAGTGTGCAAAGCATACCTATAAAAATATAGAAAATTCAAATTTAAGTTCCAGATTCCCTTAAATAACCAAGCTTCCAACTAATGCGGGTTTACGATCAACTTCACGTAACGTAACTTGACGTGACGGGACGTAACACGAAAGTGTAACATATATGAAATGGAGCTATTGGGTTCGACTTAAGTTTGGAGGTCATCTGACTAATTTGAGCAAATCGGCGAGTAGTGCCATGGAGGAATATATTATGCCTAATTCTCTATATAACCATGTGCATCATAACTCTTTCTGTGTTTCTTTTGTTTTGTCCTAAAACAGGTTATGGCCATCCCCTTGTTTTATCCACCGTATAAAACTGATTTTACTCCACATTTTTATATTCTCTTTCTTTTCACTTTTGTAAACCATAATCTCTGATTAGGAAAAGAGAGGTGCTTTGCATATCCGCCATCGTTAGGTCAAGTTTGGAGGTCACGTAACTGATATCGGCGAGTAGTCATGCAGGAACAAATTGTGCCTTTCTATGTAACTATCTGCAACAATACACTTTCTTTTGTTTAGTTACTAAACTAAATTATGACATCTCCACACTTTCCTTGCCATTTATGAATGTTTATTACTCCGCACTTTCATGTTCTCCTTGTTTTCATTTGGGGAAAACATAACCTCTGATTAGAAAAAGAGCTACTTCGAATATCCGCCATGTCTGCCGAGAAAATTAATAACCAATCAGAATTATTGCCATCATGTTAAGCGTATCCTCATAAACCTTTCCGCTTCTCACTTCACATTATGTCACGTTACGTAAAGTGCATCGTTATCCCGGCATAACAGTCAGGAAACGCTTTCTGCGTTTTATTTTTATATCCAATACCTCTTCATCGTTCTTCTTTAAGTAGTCGGTTAATATGCGAAAAACTGGAGCACTTCATTGCAGTTATGTTAGCAGTAAGTGTCTTTCATCTGTGGAAGCTCCAACTGTATCTGAGAGACTCACAAAGAATATGTGTGGACCTTACTAACACATCATAACTTTTCTTACACTTTGTTATGACTTGCTGCACTTCAAAGCAGCGAGCTGAAAGAAACCTTTGTGGCACGACTACAAAGGCATGGAAAGGTCAGGAAAGAAGCTTTTTGAAGACGAAGTCTTGCTGAGAGCTACGACTTTATTACTACACGAAGAATTATGAAGATAAAGTTAAGTGAATTACACGAGCAAAAGATAAGTAAAGAACCTAAATCCGGGGTTTAAAACCTATTGTAAGTAGGGAAGGAGAGGAAAGCTACTAAAGGCAATATTTCATATGCGAATTATTGAGAAAATAATTTCTCTTTTAGTTGTGCGTTTGCCATACCATTATTTTCTTCTATGATGTTTTACTCTGTTTATTAAACACACAATGTTTTATTAAACAAGTCATGTGTCTTAATGTGATTAATGATATTCTTAATGAAACAATCTGATGTGTTGCACTCACATGACTTTCTCTACTCTTACAAACGCTTATTCCTATATTTTCTTCGTGCTAGTTGAGATAAACGTTGTACAAATTATCTTATTGCTTATTCCCTTATAGGTGCAAGAGGAATATGGGAATACAGTAGGCCTTGGGCAACAGTCGAATCTTTTAAAGCTTTCAAATTCCGTTCTCTTTGCACGGTTAACATATAAAAATGAATAACGATGTTCCAGTAGACAGAAGTATAAGTTTCGTAAAACTGACAGGAATAACAAGGAATATCTCCGATATGGTTCACTGTACAAAAAATTTATTTACATATAAATTGAATATTTTAGCAAGGTCTACGTTTTTTGTATAGTAAGATTTGGCCTCTATCTTACCAATTCTGCAAGTCATTCAGGGTAAATAGGACTACATAGGCTATAGCCAGAAATCTTAAGATATACATTTCATTTTTCATAAAGATATCTCAATCATACGTCATTTTAATCAAAATCTTTAGAGCTATTTTCAAGAAAATCAAAATGTTCGAAAAAATTTCCATGTAAAGGGTAGTTTAGGATAGAGGAATTTTCTTCAAAATCTTCGTATGACACCCTTGAAAGACATTAAACTTAAATACCAACGTTGGTTTTAACCGACTTTTTTATTTTGAGTTATCATGTCTCCAGTGACAGACACACAGACATTCACACACACATGGACCTTTTTCTGAAAATGCTTCTTTTTTTATTTTTATTCAGGGGGCTTCAAAACATGTCTTTCCGGTGAAATTTCGATATCGAATTTTTGGGTGGAATACAATACTTCGTTTGCTTTACTATATGTAGTAGAGAAAGTAAAAATGGAGTGTTATAGCACGGACAGTATAAAAATCTTTATCAAATGTTTCGTTGGTATATGAGACATATTTCACATATGAATACGAGAACTGAGAAACTCTCGTAAACGAAAAACCGGCCAGAAAAATGTGATGTTTTGCATTCACATGCCTTGTGTGCCCACTATACTTTATATAACCTGTCTAAAGTATTCTCACAAAACACATTTTTCTGTGTGCTGAATGATAATAGAGACGAAAGACCATAAAACCCTTTCTCAGCACTAATACACTTTTTGCTCTAGGTACCAACTTCAGCAAGTACCCATACTGGTGTCGACACTAAACGTAAATTTTCACATGGTTCTTCTGCTGTATGGACCATAAAGATAGTGTTTTACAGTATTGAATAGTGCTGTTGATGTTGTTAATAAAACCTTCAAGTGGGTCATCTATTCATATCCCTTGGCATCGGTCTCTCGTCGTAAAAGGGAGATGGGTTGCTATTTATGTAGCAGTTTCCTCGGCACCAATAGACCTCCCAACTTCAAGGACTTCCAATGACTTTCTTGTTTTCGATGGCAATTCAAGTGTTCACAGCTGCACTTTCCTTTTTCTTTCATAACACAAGTTGACATAGCGTTGGAGCTAAATTCCAGAGTTCATCGGTTCAAACTCTCTTGACTAAATATGTAAGGTAGAGGAAGCATTGCATTTAATTAAGAAAATCGATATTGCTATTTCAGATAAAATAAATGTTTTAACGTTTTCTGAATACAACAGCAGCATGTGAGGAAAAAAGTGTTTGGCACATAAAAGTGTATCAGAGAGAGAAAAAGAGACAGAGTGTATACACCATACAACAGTCTGATAAATACTGTCCTGCACTCGATCCAGATAACTTTCAAGGATACCAGAGAATTTGAGTGAGTGAGGGAGAGAGGAAGGCAGGGAGGGAGGGAGGGAGGAAATGTTTAGAATCCATCGACAACCAGGTCATTTAGGCCCGAAGTCAAACGATAAAAACAGGAAAACTCAAAAACTCATAAGCTTCAAAGGTAAAAGGTTAAAAAAAAAAAAAATGAAAATTAAAGCGGATTAAGGTTAAAACAGGCCAAGCACTGGTAAGTTAAACAGGAGACGTATTTTAAAGAGATTATCACATTCTAAAAGCCTAAAAAGCTCCGAAAAATGAAAGACAAGTTAAACATTCTTTGCAAACCCAATTTGGGCGACGAACCGCAGAGTCTTCTAACGCTGATGCTACTGGGTCGTTTCCCAAAACTGAGGAAAATGAAGTGACGCGAAACTCGGACTGGTGATGCAATAGTAAAATTGAACCAAAATTGTGAAGACCGGCGGACTCACTCACTTGTGGGACTTCCTCCCCGTAAGGCTCCACGACTCCCTTATAATTTTACTTTCTCTACTGGTAAGTAGGGGAAGTATTATGGTATTCCACCCAAAAATTCGATGTCGAGATTTCACCGGAAATATGTTTTGAGACCCCTGAATCCAAAAAAGCATCTTTAGAAAAAGGTCCGGGTGTGTGTGTGTGCGCGCGCGAGCGTCAGACTGTGGACAGCATAACTCAAAAACGAAAAGTCGGTTAAAAACCAAAGTTGGTATTTAAGTTTAATGTCTTTCAAGGATGCGACACGAAGGTTTTGAAGAAAATTGTCCCACCCTAAACTACCCTTTACATGGAAAATGTTTCGAAAATTTTTAT
The DNA here is from genome assembly GCA_030765045.1 of Tenodera sinensis. Lineage (NCBI taxonomy): Eukaryota > Metazoa > Arthropoda > Insecta > Mantodea > Mantidae > Tenodera > Tenodera sinensis. The sequence continues at coordinate 126,061,718 of CM060968.1, read as the reverse complement.
TTTCTTGAAAATGGCTCTAACGATTTTGATTAAAATGCCATATGTTTCGGATGTTTTTATGACAAATGAAATGTATATCTTGAATTTCTTGGCTATAGACCCTGTAGTCGTATTTCCTCTGGACGACTTTTGCATAACTGGTAAACCGTTAGAGATAGACCAAATCATACTGTACAAAAAATGTAGATCTTGCAAAAATACACAATTTGTGTCTAAATAATTTTCTTGTAGGGTGAACCATTTCGGAGATATTCCTTGTTATGTGTGTGAGTTTCGGAAAACTTAGAACTTTCGTGAAATGGATCATCGTTGTTCAACTTTTTATGTTAAGTGTGCACAGACATCTCAAAGCTTTAAAACACTTGACTACCGCACAAATCCTACTGTATTCTAACATTCTTCTTGCACCTACAAGGGAATAAGCAGTAAGATAATTTGTACAAATGTTTATCTCAACTAACACGAAGAAGATATAGGAATAAGAGTTTGTACGAATGGTTACTACAAGAGTAGAGAAAGTCTTGTGAGTGCAACACATCAGACTTTTAGCTTTTAACGTCATTTAACCGGTAGATCATGACCAACAGTTTTCACAGTTAATGCTCTATGTTCAGACTCATATTAAGGCAGGCCGTTCTATGCAAATTCTAAAATTCCCAACTTACTGTAACTGAACTGACGGAGATGTGCATAAGGCTACTTTTACTATTTGTTCCTCTTTATTTATGGTTTCCATCTAAAAAAAAAATCTGATCGATGCAGTACTGTTATGTTATGTTAATATTTTCTTCGCTTTTTATGTGTACGTATAGCACTAAATTGTTTTCGTACAGTTTGCCTCCCAATGCGTATTTGCAATATTGGGGAATGGATTTTCTGTTTCCTCCCTGATAAGCTTGCCGCCGCGCCGTCGCCCGGATTAGCTAGCCCTATCCATAAGCCGTTTTCAGGTTCTCATTGTTCACAAAGCCTGGCGTATTCATTGTTACCTTTAGTGGGAAACAAAAAGCACAGTCCTAAGAGTACCATTGAGAGCTTATGTTGTATGATAATATTGTTACGTCACTACCAGCAATTGCTATAGACTTTTCAAACGCGTTGGCTTAAATTCGCTTTAGAATAATTGTCGATACGTTTCTGTGTTTCTTTCTTCTCTTATTTTTACAAATACATGAACATCTGCTGATTTCTTTGCATACTAATAAACTTTCATTCAACTGTCTCTTATGTAGCAACGTAAACCAGAGTCGGAGCTAGTGGGGAAAAGGGTGTTAAGTCTCTTCTTTTTTGAATGCATGCCATACTGGTGTCACAAAGTAAAACCAAATAATTGTACTTTTTACCTGCGTAGTAATGTTTCCCGAGATTATTTTAAGTAAACTCTTACATTAATGTAAACAATATTTAAGGTGCAATGTATTGTGCAATATCTATATTATTTTCCCATTAGTAAACATACTCAAGAAAGAATTTGTGCCTTAATTACTTACGTTTTATTAAAAGTTGTCAGGAGTTAACTTATTAAAACATAACCAAAGAATTAACTACTATCATAGCATATCATAACACTGTATGCCCACTTGCAGGTGGTCTTTGCCATTTATAGGACACTCTCTCTATCCTTCTGAATGAAAGTGTTTTTATCATACCAAAATTTCATTCAGACGGATAGAGAGAGAGGAGGGAGGGAAACTTTTGAAAATAAAAATGGAAAAACATGCGAAGAAAACTCGCATTTCTTGGACATACGGAATAAAGTGGTATCAACTTACACAGCAACACTTCCAATGAACTAAACTGTACTTTCCACTGCAAAGAAGTTACCATTTTTTTCTGTGAGGTAGTGAGGAATCTAGGGTACAAGTGACAGATATAAGACCGGTTTTAAAAATATACTTAAAATATAATTATTATCCCTGAAAACTATACCTAAAGTATGAAATGTTCGTTTTTGGCAATTTTACCCATTTAATCTCTTCTTGAAGGTAAATTATGAAAATTATGGAAATTTTCACACAATATAGTTTGCAGAACAATGTGAAATATGAACAGAATTGGAGTTGTACAGCTGTGGAAAAAATGAGCCATTAGGAGACCAGAATATTTTTAAGTTTCACGTGGTATGTTCACACAAGTCAATAGTCCAACAAGTAGTTGAGTTCATTTATAGTCTCTTATCCATATGTTACTTCTATAGAATACTCAAATAGTATGTCTCTTTAATCACTAATTGCGTTTGTGCACATATTCACAAATACAAATTCGACTGGCGATTCAAGACACAGCTTATTTGAGCGTCCGAAAGGCGATAACATATGGATAAGAGACTAATAATGAACTCAACTGCATGTTGGAATATCGACTTATATAAACCGCGCTGCAACACGGCGTGGGACTTAAAAATATTCTGGTCCCCTTGGCTCAATCATTTTTTCTATTGCTGTACATACCTAAAATGCTAATTGATAACAGCTTTGGTTTAACTTACAGGATTTTTTAGTTTGCTGTCTCCAATAGTAAAATTAGGAGCATGTTAATGGTCGCCCTATTTTATGTGTATTTACCTGTTAATGTACCTTCATCCTTGTGATTAAGGTCATGATGAACGACTGAGTTTGTTCTTAAGTCCTGCAAGGTTAAATAATCCTGAAAATACGTTGTATTTCTGGCTGTAGCATTAAAATGAGTAATAATTGGCTGGTAACCCCTTTGTTCTCTTATGGTGGTTATTATGCCAGTCGACGTCGACTAATTAACCTCACTGTGGATGCCGTTACATCCTGTTAGCATAATGTTTTCAGTCCTGATGCGGGCTAATGCTACAGTTTATACTTCATTTGGATTAATATGGCAGGCATTCCCTCGGAGAGGATGTGGATGAAGGTTGCATAATAAATCACAGTAAATGAATGCTGAATGAGTTACTACACCATGTAAATTTCATTTAACAATGTTTCATGTCATAGTGATGAATTGTTGTTTTAATGAGCTAGAGAGGGACCAGTAGATCTACTAACATTTCAGCACCTGTTGGTCAATATCGTTTCCACTGCATCCTTCTAATTGAGGAGGTAAGAGACAACTTTCTTCTCCGTAGTAGAATCCAGCTTCTAAAGGGAACATATTCACTTTACATAGTTTAGGGCCGTAAGCATTTCTAAGGGGAAAGAAAAAGGTCTGATGTGTTGCACTCACATAACTTTCTCTACTGTTGTATTAACTGCTCTTAGAAACTCTTATTCCTCTGTTTTCTTCATGTTAGTCGATAAAAACATTTGTAGAAATTACCTTATTACATATTTTCTTGTAGGTGCAAGGGGAATATGGAAATACAGTCAACTTTGGGCGATAGTCAATTTTTTTAAAGCTGGTCGGTATATGAAGGCTTTCAAATTCCATTCTCTTTGCAGGCCAAGAGATAAAAAGGTGACTAACGGCCATCCATTTGAGGAGGGTAAAAGTATCGCAAAACTCACACAAATAACAAGGAATATCTCCCAAGTTGTTCACTCCACAAAAAATGTGGTTGGACATAGGGCTTGTTTTAATGGCATCTACATTTTTGTATAGTTAGATTTGGTACATCTCTTAGGTTTACCAGTTTTGCAAAAGTGATCAAGGGTTAACAGTACTACATGGGCTGTCTGCAGAAAATTCAAAATATATATTTCATTTGCTATAAAAATATCTTAAACATATGGCATTTTAATGACGAGTAATTTTCGAGAAAATATTTTTGTAAAATTTTCCACGAAACGGTCGATTAGGGTAGAGAAATTTTTTCAAAATTTTGGTGTACCATTCTTGCCAACTTTGCCAACTTTGGTTTGTAACCGACTTTTCTTTTTTGAGTTATGCCGTCCACGGACAGACTCAAACACACACACACACACACACACACATACACACACATACACACACACCACACCACACCACACCACACACACACATACATACACACACACCACACACACACACCACACACACATACACACACAGACACCACACACCACACACCACACACACATACACACACAGACACCACACACACATACACACATACACACACAGACACAACACACACATACACACATACACACACCACACACACATACACACACACCATACACACACACCACACACACATACACACACCACACACACATACACACACCACACATACACACATACACACATACAAACACAGACACCACACACATACACACACCACACACATACACACACAGACACCACACACACATACACACACACCACACACATATACACACACACCACACACACATGCACACAGACACCACACACACACATACACACATACACACACACACCACACACACATACACACATACACACACAGACACCACACACACATACACACACAGACACCACACACACATACACACATACACACAGACACCACACACACATACACATACACACAGACACCACATACACACACAGACACCACACACACACACATACACATACACACAGACACCACACACACATACAGACACAGACACCACACACACATACACACACAGACACAGACACCACACACACACATACACACACACACCACACACACATACACACACCACATACACACATACACACACAGACACCACACACACATACACATACGCACACCACACACACACATACACACACCACACATACACACATACACACATACACACAGACACCACACACACATACACATACACACACACCACACATACACACATACACACAGACACCACATACACACACAGACACCACACACACATACACATACACACAGACACCGCACACACATACACACACATACAGACACAGACACCACACACACATACACACACCACACACACATACACACACCACACACACACATACACATACACACACCACACACACATACACACACCACACACACACCACACACACCACACACACATACACACACACCACACACACCACACACACATACACACACATACACACACCACACATACACACATACACACAGACACCACACACACACATACACACATACAGACACAGACACCACACACACATACACACACAGACACCACCCACACACATACACATACACACACACCACACACACATACACACACCACACACACATACACACATACACACACAGACACCACACATACACACACACCAGATACACACACATACACACACACCACACACACATACACACATACACACACAGACACCACCCACACACACATACACACACACCACACACATACACACATACACACATACACACACAGACACCACACACACACATACACACATACACACACACACATACACACACCACACACACATACACACACACATACACACACACCACACACACATACACATACACACATACACACACAGACACCACACACACACATACACACACATACACACACACACTGACGGACCTTCTTTTAAAAATGCCTTTTTTGGATTCAGGGGGCCTCAAAACATAAATTTCCGATGGAACCTTGACTCCGAAATTTCGGGTCGAATACAATACTTCGCGTACTTACTAGCTCACTGTGTTTACTCACCGTATTTCCTAATAATATTGTGAGTCGAGGTTGACCACCTCACACCACTACGCGACGAGTGAAGAGGACAACAATTAGCGCAGCAGAACACACCCATTCCACACAATTCTCGAAGGAGTTCACTTGCCAGACACGTTAATAAAAAGTTTCGAGAAAATGTGTATTTTACAGAGAATACGCCTCGCATGTAAAACTAAAAAAGCCCGCACAGAGAGTCAGTCGTATGTAGTATGAGACAGGTGTTAGCAGTTGGTCTCAACAGTCCGTGTTGAGAGAGTTCCTCAGGGACAGTTGTAGACGTTTAATCGTCGCGTCAGGGTTATCGTGTGAAGCAGATTTAGTTAAGCGTGCTTAAATGACTGTGAGTGTAGCGTCAGCAGTAGTTTGTGATACAGAGAGAGTAGAAGTGAAATACAGTCACGTAAGTGTTAAAGTACCAGAGGACAAAAAAGCTGTAATTTGCAAGATCACGACGAATTCTAGATTGTGTTTACATAACGAAAAGGGCTGTGTTTTGTGATTCAATTTTACGGGAAATAAAGTGCCAGGAAAGGTAATTTCGCTTGTTCTTTGTCACAATATACGTATATTGTTTTCTACCCCATTTCGATTGTCGTTGTTCTTGACTTTCAGAGCAAGTATTACTCATTGGATGCTTATATGTTGCTCCTTCCCATCCTAACACGTTCGTTATGTCATACTGTAGCAGCATAAAGTATGTGTGAGATTGGCAATGACCATCTCCTCTTCTCCCAGTTTTGGAGTTACCATACTAGTAAAATCTTGATTACTGAACATACACTCCTGAAATTTGTCCTTGTGTGGAACGGTAAAGCCTGGAATACAAGTCTTAAGTGCCAACTCATCTCGCTCCTTAATTATATATTTGCATTATTATTATTATTTTTTTTATTATTATTATTATTATTATTATTATTATTATTATTATTATTATTAGTAGTAGTAGTAGTAGTAGTAGTAGTAGTAGTAGTAGTAGTAGTAGTAGTATTGTTGTTGTTATTGTTATTATTATTATTAGTATTGTTGTTGTTATTGTTATTATTATTATTAATATTATTATTATTATTATTATTATTATGATTATTATTATTATTATTATTATTATTATTATTATTATTATTATTATTATTATTATTATTATTATTATTATTATTATTATTATTATTATTATTATTATTATTATTATTATTATTATTATTATTATTATTATTATTAATTATTATTAGTATTGTTGTGGTTATTATTAGTATTGTTGTGGTTATTATTATTATTATTATTATTATTATTATTATTATTATTATTATTATTATTATTATTATTATTATTATTATTATTATTATTATTATTATTATTATTATTATTATTATAAATATTATTATTATTATTATTATTATTATTATTATTATTATTATTATTATTATTATTATTATTATGTACCATTGGGGCTTAGGTACAATCGTGAGAAAGGGGGGGGGGAGGAACTGAAAAGAAGAGAGCACTAAAAATTCCGAGAACTACAACCTTTATGGATCAATAATTTATACAGAAATGGAAGTCGAAACACAACAGAGATACAGGTAAAACAAACCAATTTGCATAACCCCCAGTCAATTCCCTCTCAAGCGAGGAGTCGGGCAGTCTTCAGCCTATCTGAAAGCCTAAATGTTTCGCGTGGACCCTGAGCCCTAGTTAAAGCCAAACAACTTACCCCGCACGGCGCGAAAGGAGCACTCCGACTGCCGTCTCCTTTCACTGTCAGACCGAGAGGCAACCCATAGGAAGACACTAGCGCAACCCAGCGGGGAAAGCGAGAGTTGCGAAACAAAGGAGGTGCCTCCATAAAACAAAATAAGTGCGATCAGCACAATACTCCCGCCCCCATCTGACAACACGCACTCGCCATTCTGGAAAGGAACAGACTGATATTGTATGAGAAGTATCATATTAGGAAGGACACACCTTACACCGCCCGGTCATTGTACAGGTCACTGTGAAAGCACTGGCACCAAACACTGTCACTACAAATCACTGGCCACTGTCACATCAGAGAGCACAATTCTGTTTTTCCAGGACGGGAGAGACGATGCACAGCTCGTTGGGCGTACCGATCCCTCGTTGTTCCAGAGAAATTAACAAATTCTGGGTTTGAGCCTGTGGATGCCCTCTCGTTGCAATCAGGCGTTGAGAAAGTCCAAAACCCAAAACGTGGGCCACATACAAGCCCCTTCATATTCCATCGTCACCTCCCTGGCCTCCAGAAATCTCCATTGCGGACCTTACTGCTGCAGTAACACTCCAAATAGATGGTAACAGCCAGGCTTAACATTACACCATGCCAAACTGCGGTGGTTAGGTGCTTTCTGGACAGGTTACGAACAGGAGCTGGCGAGGCTGTAACACGGAACAAACCCAACAGAAAGGGAACAAAACGCAGGCTTCAAATAGGCTGCTGCCCCAAAATAACATCTCAGGGTAGATCAAACTGAATGAATGACAGTATTTTTACAGAACTGTGGATGACATCAAATACATAAATAGCAGAAAATTAAAAAAATTGAATCAATTTATAATCAACAAGCGTGATAACATACCATAAACTGTTTAATGAACATAACCATATAAGAACAATTTAAACGAACTTGAATAACATTAAATATAATTTCTTCCAAATGACAATTTAAAACAAGCTAAACAATATATATATATATATATATATATATATATATATATATATATATATATATATAAACAATATATATATACAAGTTAAACAAAATAAACAAGGCCTTGTATAAATAAATGCGCATAAAACAAAATCCCTACTGGCCAGACAACACAAGAGTACAAACACGAAATACACATAATTACTACACAAGACACACACCGCAAGCACGCAGCAAACATCCCACAAATACTCCCCAAACATACCACACCAAACACCTCACACCGCTTCCATACGAAGACACACGAAAACCAATCTACACAATGCCGACTCCACACGCCCGGCAGAAACTAACTACAGGGGCGCCGTAGAGGTATACAGCCCGGCGCACACATGGCACGCTCCAACATAAACAAACACCCACATTCCAAACAAACACTTTATTCACAACATAAACATACAGGAGTAAACAAAGGAAACCCATACACATAGGAAAACAGATACCAAACTACTGGAAGGGTTTCAATTGTGAGACGTGAGCTCTCCTTTCTTGGCCCGTGCGGAGGTCCCTTAAGCGCACAGAAACATTTTTGAAGATACTTATAATCTCGTACGGCCCTACGTATCTAGGAGCCAACTTCGCTGCATAAGCATTTCGCTTAGAAGATTGAGTGTACAGCTTACACAGTACTTTCTGGCCAACGGCATAAGGTGAAGGCCGTTTATTTTCATCATACCGCTTCTTTACCTGGGCAAGTGACTTCTTCAAATTCCGAAAAGCGGCCTTCCATACTCTACATATTTCCTCGCGAGTAATATTCTGGGGAAGCAAATCGTCCAAACGCCAAAGGTTAGACAGCGGAGAGTTAGGTATATAGGCTAACATAAGCTGATGAGGGGTAACGCCATGTGATTCGTGTCGAGCCGAATTAAACGCCAACTGCAACCGAGACAAATTAGTGTCCCACTTAGTATGATTATCATGATGGAAGGCTATTAATGCTGATTTGAGGTTCCTGTTAAATCTTTCGGCATGGGAAGGACGGGGGTAATAAGGGGTAGTAGTTATGGTTTTAATGCCCCAACTAAAACAGAAATTTCTAAAGGCGAAAGAAGTAAATTGAGTGGCGTTGTCTGTTACCAAATAACGAGGGGCTCCAAAAGCCGCAAATACTGAAGAGAGAACCTTGACTACCCCTCGTGTATTCGCTTTCGGTAAGGCCGACATCCATACAAACTTACTAAACGAATCTACTATGACTAATGCATACGTATTCCCCTGGACTGAACGAGGAAAAGGACCGACAAAGTCCACAAATAATTTTTCCAGGGGTCTACTTGCCACCTCCGATGCTAAACCTTTCCATACTGTACATTGCGCGGGTTTCGCCATTGCACAAAGTTGACACTGTCTAACTCGGGAAGCAATTTCTTTATTCATGCCCGGCCACACAAAATATTCCCGAATCTTGTCTTTGGTCTTGGCTATTCCCAAATGCCCGCCTACAGGAGATGAATGGAAATATTCAAACACCATGGAAATTAAGGCCCGTGGCAAAACAACCTTGTTCTTGCCGTCGAAGGTAGGCTGGGTCATCAAAACACCCTCCTTCAAACAATAAGGGGTAACAACCTCGCCAGCCTCATGCCGATCAATAAGGGCCTGCAGATCCGGATCTTTCCTCTGATGTGTGTGCAAACCCTCGAACAACTCCGGAAATTCACAGACGGCTAAAACATTTTCCTTTCCGCATTTACATTCTCTTGGTTCTTCGAATACTCTCGTTAAGGCATCAGCCACACAATTTTCTGAACTACGTATATGTATCGGGACAAACTTAAAAGCTGAAATGCGTACGCCCCAACGCGCTAACCTGCCTGTAGATCGCGGTGAGGCCAACGACCACGTTAGCGCCTGGTTATCGCACTCAAGAGTAAACTCAACATGCTCCAGATATTCGCGGTATTTTTCTAAGCCAAATACCACAGCCAAAGTTTCAAGTTCGTAAACTGAATACTTCCGCTCGGCTGGAGTAAGGGTACGTGAACTATACCCAATAACCCTACGCCCCATAGGAAAATCCTGAAGTAACACAGCAGCCACCGATCCCCTGCTTGCATCGGTCTGAAGGATAAATCTACGTGAAAAATCAGGGAAAGCCAACACCGGGGGATTCATTATGGCCTGTTTAAGGTCTTCAAAGGCCTGCTGCTGTTCCTCACCCCACTTAAACGGCGTTCCCTTCCGCCGAAGACGGTTCAGTGGTTCCGCCCGCGCTGCAAAATGCGGAATAAACTTGCTGAAAAAGTTCACCATCCCCACGTACCTGGCCAATGCCTTTACGGTTTTAGGGGGAGGAAAGTTACGTAGAACTTTGGTCCGCTCCGGATCAATCGTTATCCCAGCCGGAGATACAATATGACCTAAGAAAGAAATCTGTCCCGCAGCAAAGTTACACTTCTCTTTGCGCAAGGTAAGGCCTGCGCGCTCGAGCCGGTCAAAGACCTCCGCTAAATGTTGGCAATGGGTTTCAAAGTCGGGCGAGTAGACAACCACGTCATCTAGATAGTGATACACATATTTAAACTTGATGTCCGAAAATATTTCGTCTAATAACCGCGACAACACCTGAGCTCCAGTAGCAATTCCGAAGGGTACTCGTTGAAATTCATAAAGCCTCCATGGGACAGCAAAAGCCGTTAGTGGCTTAGAGGACTCCGATAAGGGCACTTGGTAGTAGGCGCTATTCAAATCCAAACTAGTAAATACTTTGGCACCCGCAAAATAATGCGCTGCCGAATTTAGATGTGGCATTGGTTGGGCCTCGATCTTTATCTTTTTATTCAAGTGCCGGTAGTCCACCACTACCCTGAAATCGTCCTCGCCCTTAGGGACCAGAAATACTGGACTACTATAAGCAGACGTGGACGGCCTGATCACTCCCTTTCGTAACATTTCGTCGATCTTTTTACGAAGAATAGCCATTTTAGGTGGGGTGACACGATAGGGTGGTAACTTCACAGGGGTGTCGTCTGTTAGTTGTATATCATACTCCACCAAATTTGTTACTCCTAAACGGTCAGCAAACAATGACCCATGGTTCGCACAGAGTTGTTCCAGCGAACGGCCCTGCTCTTCTGTCAAATGGGGGAAAGCATTGCTGACGTCGCATATACGGTGACGTAGCCCGCCACTCTCCTCCAAAGGTGGTTTGTTGATGACTTGACCGCACTGAAATGCAACTCGTTCGGAAGGGGCAAATGCAAAGGTGATTTCCCCATCCCGAAAATCAAGCCTTAGGCCGACTCTAGTCATAAAGTCCGAGCCTAAAATCAGTTGAAATGGCAGGTCCGGCAGAAGATAGAAATAGTGTTTCCACGTAAAACGCGAAATACGTATGGTCAACAGAACCTTGGCATTCACCTGAAATTTATGACCATTTACAGACACGCACCCAACGCTACACTGTCGCGGTTTGGCCGAGAATTTACCAAGATAGGTATAATAAAACTCCTCGTGTACCAAAGAGCAGGAACTCCCCGAGTCCAAGAGAGCGATTAACTGTCGTTTCCCAACAGTCACCTGTACTGTCGGCTTCAAATTAAAGGGCTTGGCTATTATCCGACGGAATATCCGACAACAGGCAGAAATCCCGCAAGGAGCTCGTTGTCAATCTTGGCGCCTTTGACCATCTACCCCCACGGGTAGTAAAACGCCACCACGCTTCCTGGCCACCGTGCATTGTCTAACCAAATGCTCAGGAGAACCACATCTAAAACAAGACCCTGGCGAGCGAAAACTATCTCGAGCCAAATCTCCTCGGTTAGTCTGCCGCGGCTCAAATCGAACACCATGCAGAGGCACTTGCAATGATTCGCGGTTTCGTGCCGCATTTGACGCCTCATACTCTGCCAAGATCGGCAATAGCCCCTCTAAATCTTTAAACGTAGCAGGACAAGAGCTAAATACCAAAAGAGAACGTACCTCCGGGGTCAACCCCGTAATAATGACGTCACAGATCTGCCGTTCGCTATCTGGCAACCGTAGTATACGCGCAAACAACTTAACCCTGCTAATGTACTCGAAGAAAGGCTCTCCTGATCCCTGGGGTTTCAAATAATGACCTTGAATTAATGTATGTAGCTCCCGACGAGGAATGAAACACTTCAATACACTGTCATGTAATTCAGAGACTGGATCAACACATCCCTTAATACGCCCAATTATACTGCGCACCGCGTCACCCCCTTTTGACATCACTACTTCAAGCAGCTGCAAACCGGGAACTTCGCATAATTCAGCGCAATCCTTAGCTCTTACCAGGAACTTCAGAAATTCAAGAGCTGTAAGAACATCAACAACCTTAAAGACTTGATAAGGTTCAACCAACTGTTGTAAGGGATGAAGTAACTTTAGCGGTTTAAAGGCCGACATTTGAGACGTCACAGTTGGTGTGACAGTAGTCGACTCGGCCCGATCCCCTTTCTGAGCAAGCACTTCTAAATATCTCCTAAACTGCCCCTTCAGCTCGGCTAAGTCAACCCCGAACTTAACCTTAGGACAATATTTTTGGAAATATTCAATCCGCTGCACATAATGCAAGATCCTGGCTGTCAAACGCCTCACCTGCGCTTTCGAAAACCCCGAGATATTACTCAACTCGGAGAACAACTCTTCAAATTCCAGCCGTGCGGCCTCACATAATGACGGTGATTCAGTTACCAATAAATGTTTGTCCGGCAACACAACATAATCGTTATCCTTCACGCCACGAAGTGCGTCTAATAGGGCCGGAACGTCTGCCGACGACAAATCATCACGTCCACGAATCCCCAACTCAAATAGTATTTCATTCTTACGCAACAGCTGAAAGTCACTCGACATGGTTAATCAAAACAATAACCCAATGCTCAATTTAACTGCCCCACTCGACCATAAGACAACCACGCTCTGCTACCATTTTTGTACCATTGGGGCTTAGGTACAATCGTGAGAAAGGGGGGGGGGGGAGGAACTGAAAAGAAGAGAGCACTAAAAATTCCGAGAACTACAACCTTTATGGATCAATAATTTATACAGAAATGGAAGTCGAAACACAACAGAGATACAGGTAAAACAAACCAATTTGCATAACCCCCAGTCAATTCCCTCTCAAGCGAGGAGTCGGGCAGTCTTCAGCCTATCTGAAAGCCTAAATGTTTCGCGTGGACCCTGAGCCCTAGTTAAAGCCAAACAACTTACCCCGCACGGCGCGAAAGGAGCACTCCGACTGCCGTCTCCTTTCACTGTCAGACCGAGAGGCAACCCATAGGAAGACACTAGCGCAACCCAGCGGGGAAAGCGAGAGTTGCGAAACAAAGGAGGTGCCTCCATAAAACAAAATAAGTGCGATCAGCACAATAATTATTATTATTATTATTATTATTATTATTATTATTATAAATATTATTATTATAAATATTATTATTATTATTATTATTATTATTATTATTATTATTATTATTATTATTATTATTATTATTATTATTATTATTATTATTATTATTATTATTATTATTATTATTATTATTATTATGACGGCGACGTTGAGAGCGGTAGGCCAGCGTCTACAGTCACCCAGACCAACGATACATTTGGATGAAATATACAACATATAACGCGGTTTTTGTATAATAATAATAATAATAATAATAATAATAATAATAATAATAATAATAATAATAATAATAATAATAATAATAATAATAATAATAATAATAATAATAATAATAATAATAATAATAATAATAATAATAATAATAATAATAATAATAATAATAATAATAATAATAATAACAATAATAATAACAATAGTAATAATAACAATAATAATAACAATAATAATAACAATAGTAATAATAACAATAGTAATAATAACAATAGTAATAATAGTAATAGTAATAATAGTAATAGTAATAATAGTAATAGTAATAATAATAGTAATAATAATAATAATAGTAATAATAATAGAAATAATAGCAATAATAATTAATAATAATATTTGTGTGCCTAGATGTCCTGGTTTCTTATCACCCCTCCCGGTTTAGCACCCGACAGAGAGCTTGAGGTTTCTTATACTTTAATCTCACGGACAGTATTATAATTATGAATGAATTGAAGATCATTCATGCCTTAAACACTTTATTTATACACAAATACTCGCCAGTCTTTACATGATTCATTTCACAGAAATGTTCACTAAACAGTGGTGGAATTCGTCGTAAATGAACAACGGCTAAAGGCAACTCACAATCTTATAAAGTTTATTTTAAGGTCACAACAAGTAGTTGATTCAAATCAACTCCGTATGAGAAGCAGTTTTGTGTATATCACATTTAAATCTCAATCTCTTTCACATCAATATAAATGTTATGTTGGTTTGTATACGCTTCAAAAACTCGAAAAGTTTTGCATCGATTTAGCTCAAATTTTGACAAGATTGTTTTTATTTATTTCTTGCGTCAGTAATATACCCGCGACCGAAAGAAAACAGCTTTTTCAACGATCATTACTGATACTTCAATAGATAGCGCTGTTAACAATAATGGTCTCTCTCTTTTTTACAAAAATATTTACAAAAAAATCGAGGTACTTTTGTGTGATCGTGTGGTGATTTAGCTGCGTCGTTCGCCAAATCGTAAGTAGAGGTTATGTTTTGTATGAGATTTAACTAATATTTCACTTAGCAAATATTACTAATTTTTTACAACTTTTCAATACTGTCTATCCCGTGTTTCATTGTTGTCATCATGGTGCGCAGAAAGTGTTTGCCCACTTGCACTTGGAGGTTTTCAACCTAGAGTTTTCTCGATTGACACCGGTGGATGAAATAAATGTTTGCATAAAATATTCAACATTGCGGCGACACGTACGTACATACGAATATGCGTTTCCAGCTTCAAAACGATAAATCAGCCGAGGTATTGTCACGACAGTTACCTACTAGACATTGGAAACGGACAGCTGCCAATAGATGAGACAAGACAAATATCATTTCATACTAGTTTTAGTAATTTAGTAACATCGAAAGAAGAGCTTATTCCAATATTCAAATGAATTACAGGAATCACGAGTGGATCTGTGAACGAGCTGTCCTTGCCGCAAAGAATAAAGATGTCTATCAACTTAATTTTATACAATCCAGCATTAAAAGTGAGGAAATTATAGTATAAATCGATAGACCCCGTTGTGGAAGCAGATTAAGTAGTTAATTTCCATCTGAGTTTTTGAACACCACACACATTAAAATTGAAAATAGGTGTGCCAATTATCATGTTTCGTAATGTTAATCAGCCAAAACTCTGTAACGGCACGAGGCTCGCAGTTAAGAAATTGACGAACAACGTAGTGGAAGCAACGATATTAGCTGGGCCTTTCAAAGGCGAAGATGTCCTCGTTCCTAGAATTCCCATGATCTCAACCGATACACCATTTAATTTAAAAAATTACAATTCCCATTTCGATTTTTTGAAACGCATGCTTTGTTTAGTTCCTCATTTATCATCCATGCAACCATAATGTGCCACAGCAAAGCGTGGCAAGGTACAGCTAATACATGCACACACACACGCACGCACGCACGCACACACACAAACACACACACACATACACACACACACACACACACACACACACACACATATATATATTGCATCTGCCATCGTTAAACTATAAATCAGTGGCCAATTTTCTTAACGATTGTTGATTATTCAAACAAGTGAAGTCAGCCCATGTTACTTCTGTTTTCACAGTCAGGATAATTTCAGAGGGCTTATACAAAATACTGCTTCAAACACTGATCTGCTCTTAAGCCACCCTATTACTATATAGTACAGTATTCAGTCGACAAACTTTCAAGCCTACGGACCTGATGAAATAAGAATACTGAAATACACGGTATAATATTTGGTTATCAGTCACAATGTGCACATTCATTTTCCTAAAATGCATATAACCTTTGTTATTAACCATCCCAAAATAGATAAAAAGAATAAAAAAATAGACATGCCTAAACAAAACAGTTTTTAAAAGTTTTTGTATTATATCTTGACAGAAGAGCTTAGTTGGTCTGGGTGCGTTAATAAGTTTAGTGCATAGTGATCCCAAAGTCGCGGGTTCAAATCTGGCCCAGAACGACGATCTTAAAGTGTGTTTCAAAGGGATAGCCCTATATCTCGTCTTGTCCTGCCTTGTCCGTCACGGTGGGGATTCCGGCACGTCAGCCGGTATCTTACGTCAGACTCTGGGAGGAAGGATGATATATAAGTACCATATAGGTGGTCAGAACTCATCACAGGAAGAACTACTACCGTGGGTCCCTAACACGTGCAGGAAGTTCTTCAGTCCGACGGAATTTCACGTCGGCACAGAAGCGCCCCACCAGGCGGGTTCGACTGAACAAGCAATCCCCTTGGTGGGTAGCCAACCGACTACAGCACCTCCCCTCAGCCAACCACCGTATTTCCAGAGCGCAAGCTCCACCGGCAACCCCGCTGACTTTTACAACTTGGAAAGACCAGATAGATAGAATGAAATGACAGGGAGTGATTCGGGGGACGTAAGGTAGACATCCTTCCCAGTATTGACCTGAGTGGCCCACGAATAAAACCTAAGGTCAGGAAAGTCGGCGACGGGAATCAAACCCCCAACCTCCCAAATATGGGCCACATATCAGTAGATATACTGCCATGTAATACATCTCCCGCCGGACAAAATTCCGCTACACCAGCGCCACTGACGTGATCCTGACAGTTGACAGTGTTGTTAATAAACATGGCTTATTTAGATTTCAGATCCCAACCCATGCCTTTGTTAGCAATTCAAAACTAGTATTCCTTTTCTTTCTTGTATTTATTTATGAAGCTGAAGAAAAGCAGTGAGCTGTATATCTGTTTTCTTCTACAGTTTGGAGAAGTCAAACAGGTGGCGGATTTGTTCAATTGGCTGCGTTAAGAAGTAAGCTGAGCGGAAAAATGAGGCAGCAACTGATGAGGTGTCCTCTACCTTTATTTTGTTCCTTTCTTTTCTCTCTTTGGAGAAGAATGGTTATTTCTTCCATCATCTTTACAACACAGTTCGGTCGAGTAAATTTCCTTTCTTTTTCTTGAATGTGCTTCCTCTGTTCTTGTTTGGAGAAACATGTTGCTTTGAATGAAAAATGATTTTGATAGAAAATTCCGGATAACATGTTTGCAAAGTTTATAAGCCTCGCCTCTGCGCTTTTGGAGTAAGTTTTTAAACTCTCAGACGTCAGATCTAATCTCCAGTTTGACATAGCACACCAAGGAGACCAGAAAGTATATGTCGTATTCTAACTGACAAATAAGTCTTCCTAAATGCCGCTTCCTCCGTTTCTGTTTTGTCTTTATTTCGATAATGTGACTTTCATACAATAACAACTTCCTCTACATCACTCTTGCAAACTATTCTTATAAAAATCTGAAAGTCACATGACTTTCCCTACTCTTGTATTTAACCATTCGTACACTCTTATTCATTATTCCTATTCGTGTTAGATGAGATAAACACTTGCAAAAATTACCTTATTGTTTATTTCCTTGTAGGTACAAGGGGTAAATGGGAACACAGTAGGCTTTGAGCTATAGTGAAATCTTTTAAAGCTGTGAGACTCCCTTCTCTTTGTACGGTCAACATATAACAAATAAATAACGATGTTCCATTTCACAGAAGTATGTTCTCCAAGACTCACACAAATATCCTGCTGAAATATCTCCGAAATGGTTCATTCCAAATAAAAAAAAAAAAAAAAAAAAAAAAAAGAGAGAGAATTATTTGGACATAAATTGTGTTTTAGCTAGATATACATTTTTGTACAGCAAGACTTTGTCTATCTCTTACGGTTTATTAGTTATGCAAAAGTCATCCAGAGTAAGCAGGACTTCTGCTATAGCCCCCCCACACACATATATAAATATAATAATAATTAATAATAATATTAATAATAATAATAATAATAATAATAATAATAATAATAATAATAATAATAATAATAATAATAATAATAATAATAATAATAATAATAATAATAATAATAATAATAATAATAATAATAATAATAATAATAATAATAATAATAATAATAATAATAATAATAATAATAATAATAATAATAATAATAATAATAATAATAATAATAATAATAATAATAATAATAATAATAATAATAATAATAATAATAATAATAATAATAATAATAATAATAATAATAATAATAATAATAATAATAATAATAATAATAATAATATCTCAAACATTTGGCATTTGAATCAAATTAGATAGAGCCATTTTCAAGAAAATCAAAATTTTGAAAAATTTTACATGCCTGGGGTATATGATTTGTACACTCCCAAAACGTCGATGTCTTTTCATGACTACACCTGGCTCGAAGCTCGAGAGCATCTTGAATATGCCTAGGGTAGTTTAGAGTGGAGCAATTTTCTTCAAAATCTTCGTGTCGCATCCTTGAAAGACATTCAACTTAAATACCAAATTTGGTTTTTAACCGACTTTTCGTTTTTGAGTTATGCTGTTCACAGACACGGACCTTTTTCTAAAAATCCTTTTTTTTTTTTTCTTGGATTCAGGGGGCCTCAAAACCTATATTTCCAGTGAAATCTCTACATCGAATTTTTTGGATGGAATACAATACTTCATTCTACTTACCAGTAGAGAAAGTAATAAAAAACTAGGTACTACTTCATTTGTGACTATGTTCAGTGAAGCTGTTTACTCTGGGGACTGAAGGACAAGCATGCGTCCGTTAAGATTAAATTACATGCCCAGCTGAGTTTGAGAAGTAATACCACATAAGCGTAATGAGGACCTCAGGGGTCACGTAGCAAGTAGCAGATCCAATAGGGCTGGTTCATCCGCTTGGAAATTATTAACCGGAGATAATGTGGTTTCCGAGGACCTCTGAGACACTCCACTCTGCTTACGTCACAAGGCGAGACGAGACGAGACACTGTGCTGCATGTATCGTATTGTCACGGCCTTTTGTCATCCATCGATATTCTTCTGTCCTGCAAATTGCATTCTTGCTATGAGATTCATCCTCAATCCCTTGTTTCATTTTAGATGTTTTTAGCGCTTTTTGCCTCGATATATTTCTTTCCCCTTTAACTTTCTCCTTTCGGGTTTTAATAAGGTTGCCAATGTTCAATTACTTTTTTCTCACTTTATTTTTTTGTAAAAATGTAAAAGCTTTCCACAATACGCAGTTTCCTTTTACTGACGTTAAACAGAATTCACAGTCTCTTGTGATATTACAATTCACAACTGTTTTCTTCCCGTAGCTTTGATTCAGTTCTTTCCATGTCTTTTTCTATTCCACAGCTATTTTTTCCAACTTCTTATAACTGCAACGTTTCTGACATTGCCTTCCTAAAGTCCCCGTTATTTCTGTTTCTACCATCCTCTGCAAACTAGCCCGCTCCTCCACAGTTTTTCCTTTCCTTCATTTTTCGCAATTCAGTAACGCTTCTTTCCATCTGTTGTGCTCTCTACTATTTGTCTATTCTGAAGTCGAAGAACTATTGCATTATGCCAAATGAATCGATATTGGTATGTCACCGAAAATACAATGCCTCTGTGGTCTGTTTGTAGCCATCACAACCAGAGGTTCCGCCTCTATTCTCAGCTCAAGTTTGGGAATTTTTCTTTAGGTAGGATTATTCTCCTTCCTCCCTAGAGTCTGTAAGTCCCAATAGGAATGTGAGTGTATGTGTGAATTTTGAGTAATAGAAACCCAAAGGTTAAAGCGAGTGAACATCGTGGCTATTCCAAAGGTAAAAAGCCAGGATATGACCACAGATATCTGTGACACGATATGATCACAAAGGCATTTAAATGGAGCGGTGGAAACGAAGAAATATAAAGTGGACATCATAAGTTTAAGTAAACTGAGGTGGACAGTTACAGATTATATAACTTCTGCTGAATATACGTTTTACTCGTACCTGGAAAGGTGACAAAGGTATAAACATGGTTAAGAAAAGCAAGTTACTGAAATGCGTATACAAGTTTCATGTTAAATATATGTCACAATAACTGCTCATCACTAGATGTTTCTGTGTTAAGTTTATATACTTAATCTGAACCTTTATATCTCTTTTGAGCACAAAGCCATCAGAAATAAACTGTAAATGAATCAACTGGATAAATCATCTTCTTGTTTACGTTATCCTTAGACAAAGCGCAACTACATATCCATTGCACATTTAATTTACAATCTAAAATAGTAGATCTGTGTTCTTCAAATGAACCATGCTATTTTTTTCTCATGGTAACATTATTTCTACCATTCATAGAAGCAGCTGGACAGATTAATTTCAGCTTATTACCTTTAAATGCAACACTTCCATATTAATAATACACATGTTTACTTTCTCTTACTCTACAAGAAATATAGATCTTGCTAAAATACACAATTTATGTCTCAATAAATTTTTTGTGGAGTGAACCATGTCGGAGATATTCCTTGTGTTGTGTGTCAGTTTCGGAAAACTTAGAACTTTCGTGCAATGTGATGTGTTGCACTCACATGACTTTCTCTACTCTTGTACTAACCATTCTTACGAAATCTTATTCCTATATCTTCTTCGTGTTAGTTGAGATAAACATTTGTACAAATTATCTTATTGCTTATTTCCTTATAGGTGCAAAGGGAATATGGGAATACAGTAGGCTTTGAGTGATAATCAAATCTTTGAAATGGTCGAAGCTTTGAGATTCCGTTCTCTTTGCACGGTGAACATATACAAAATGAACAGCGATGTTGCATTTGACGATAGTTTGTTTTCTAAAACTGGCGCAAATAACAAGAAATATCTCCTAAATGGTTCACTCTATAAAAATATTATTCAGGCATAAATTGTATTTTAACGAAATCTATAATAAGTTGTGTAGTAAGATTTTGTCTGTTTCTTACGGTTTACGAGTTATTCAAAAGTCATCCAGAGCACAGGGCAACATAGGCTATAGCCAGAAAATTCAAAATATACATTAACATTTGTCATAAAAGTATCTTAAATGTATGTCATTTTAATCAAAATCGTTAGTCATTTTTAAAGAAAATCAAAATGTTCTAAAAATTTTCCATGTGAAGGGTAGTTTAGGGTGGAGTAATTTTCTTCAAAACCTTAGTGTTGGATCCTTGAAAGAGATTAAACTTAAATACCAATTTTGATTTTTAACCGATATTTCGTTTTTGAGATGCTGTCCACTGACTAACAGACATAGACTTACAGACACACACGGACCTTTTTCTAAAAGTGTTTTTTTAGATTCAGGGGCCTCAATACATATGATGTTATAATACATCATACATATGATGCGAAATTTCGATATCGAATTTTTTGGTGGAATACAATACCTCCTCTACTTATTAGTAGAAAAAGTAATTAAGTGCACAACAAACCTAAAATGAAGGTTTACTCCATCTAAAAATCCGGGCCCTAGTCACAGGACGTGGTTTCGTCATTTCGAAATTAAGCTAATGTTACAATCGGCACAGACTCAAATATCAAATATAAACAGATAGAGAAATTAGCTGTGTCAGATCATTTTTGGTTATTTAATCATTAACTAAATCCGGAGATTAAATTATTAAAGCAATTAAATGGACCCATTGATTTAATGATTTGGGAAAAAATACTCATTTTGAAAAATAAGGACAATATTATGAATTTTGAAATACCCTCTTTTGTGATTCTGTTACTAAATTTGTTTTGAGGCTACTGGTTGGCACTGACGTCATCACATATGATGTCAGGGCGAGTGACGTAAACGTGACGTCAGCGTGACATCAGCGCTAGCATGTAACGGTTCGTACTAAGGTTTATCTAGGTGAGTTTAGCTTAAAAATGGCACGGACAATGTGCTAAAACGCGTTGGTTGTGTATTAAGTACAACTCAATTTTATTGAAGTGAAGTTATTGGTTTCTATATACTTTGTGATACGGGTGGTTGACGTGGACGTCTTTATTATTCACTTGCCTAGCCTATAGCCTGGACATTCCTCCATTATAACCTTTTCTACAAACTTAATAAGTCACTGCGTTGTCAACTGTTTAAAGGACTAATACAATATTGAGTCAACAAATCCGAAAATTTACCTTGTAAGGAGAATGGAAGAATGCCCTGTAAGAAACAGTGTGTGCAAATTGTCATGTGAATCCAAATGGATTACTTTGAAGAATACCGATACAAAAACTGAGAATGTAAAGCATGTGATATATAAATAACTGTGTGATTATTTGTATTTACACTTAATTAATGTATCCCATAAATATGAGTAACCAGAGGCAAAATCAAAAGCATTTTATATCCTGTCTTGGAAATACATGACTAATTTAACCACTGTTTTTTATACACACAACACTGTCCTTAGGTGGTATTGATATATATGCAAATGCTTTTACCGAGTGTGTATGTAAGCTTGTGAAATAATTAATTTGTTTTATAAACGCATTGACACATAAATACTGCAGCTTGTATCACGCGATGCACGCAGATAGCTGGAAACTCTGGTTTCTGCTTCCCCTGATTTCTAACTATGTCACTGCAGCATGTTTATTGCGCCTATCCACGCTATCTTCTGCCTTGAGGTATATCCATTAATAATCCTTTGATGTGATATTAATTGTCCACTCTCCAACAGATGCTCTGTAAATCTGCGTCATGCTCACAGAATTTTGTTATCAGTTAATACTGCTAATGAATATAAACGTTATTTGCTTCAGATTCAGAACACACCTGGAAACTCTGTAATAGATGACTCCATAGTTTTTAGCTTTCAGTTACATGCTAAACTGGATTATACGATGATATTGTTATTTGGCATGTAGGGCTCAAATCTGTGCAAATGCTTCTATTGTTATTAGTGTGCAGCCTACGACTTGCCGGCTTAGTTATCTAATCCTGATATTACATTCCGCACAACAGAGGCATCTGTTGGAATAGTAAAGTGACTTCGCTAGGCATATCTGCTATAAATCCAACGGTTATTGTGACATATTTAATTATGTACTGCTTTTTTTTTCAGAAAATATTAGTATACTGTTAAAAAGGGCTAACAAATGAATGGGCTTCTTTTCTAAGCCTTCAAACTCACATAAAAAACAGAAGCATTGAGAAGTCGTGCTGCAGTTGTCATAAACAGCAACGATTATTCTCCACGAGTGTACACAAAATGTTAAAACGATTTTGTGAATTTATTGGAATTTATTGTAACCTGCAATCCTGTCATAAATATGGACTATTGAAGATAGTTTCGTCAAAAATACGGCAATTATCTAACCACTTCTTCCCCTTCTTCTGCTTTACCTGATTACCCTTCTCGTATGGAGGACTAAAAAACTTGCGCCTAAGGTCAGACACCTGTCGGGGAGCAGACGACCTATGGACGGTACAGAGTGGAGACCTGGAAGCGGGTGGTCAGTCAAACACCAGGTGATGATGGAACAGGAGGTGGAATGAGTAGCAGGGGAAACCCGAGAATCCGGAGAACATCCAGAAAAGCCCAGACGCCACTTCGTGGACCACTAATAGCACATGTGGTCCCTGGTATCGAACCTTAATTAATTGTAAAAACAGCAACGGATATGGAAAATTTCATTAGAAATTGTGATATTATATATTGCATTCCATTGTTAACCTTTATTAAAAGAAAATAAAAGTCATTGCAAACTGTTTAAGGAGAATAACTTAGCCGAGAATTAACATCAATTCAATACCGCGCTCAGAGAAATAAGAAAGAGTGTTACGAATTTGCTACCGCATTCTCGAATCACCTTCATCACACACTCACGCACATGCACACACGCTCGCACATACACGTCATAAACATCGGTCCAGCCGTTTAGGAGTTCAGCGACATTGAGATATCTGGGAATAGTTGACATGCATTATGACCTTTAGAGAATCTCATTTTTGTATTGTAAGATTTTTACTACCCCTTTTAGCTGTGGGTCATCTAGAATGAAGGAACTTCATATGTTATTCCCAGAAAATTTAATGTATACATTTTCTTTATTATGAAAATAATCAAGGTAATTGGAAACATTTGTGGGAAAATCAATATTTTTGAATAACATTCCATATAAACGACTGTTTAGGGTGGAGAAATTGTAAAAGAAGATGTGAAACTTAGTAGCAAATACAGTGTTCAACAGACTTTTAGTTTTTGAGTAGTTCACACACATACACACACGCAGAGATACACAAAGGTACACAACTTCATCTAAAATTTGCTGTTCTTTTTATTCAAGGGGTCTAAAAACTTGTATTTCCAGTGAAATCCCGACATCAAATTGTTGGGGTGGAATACAGTGCTTCGCTTACTTACTGTAATAGTATGCGGTAGAGAAAGTAACAAATAGCGTGCAGTCAAAGTGATGAGAATGTAACGTATCATTCTTACATAGTTTCTCATAATGGATGAAACTATAGTCAAAAGTTAATGTTTCCTCATAGAGACCCAACGTTACTAATCAGGTTACGAGCTGCGGTCACTAGTTATTGTGAAAAATGAAAATGTGACAGATACCACTCCTGACACCGGGGTGACAAAACACAAAGTCCAGTTACTTTTTTGTCATTTTATTTCAGTTCTAAAACTGAGGCACAAAAATGCAGTTCTCTTTTTATCGTTAACACAATTGAGTGACCTTGTAACTCAGAGCTGCTCTGTTCGGTCGTAACCTTGACACAAA
The DNA here is from genome assembly GCA_030765045.1 of Tenodera sinensis. Taxonomy (NCBI): domain Eukaryota; kingdom Metazoa; phylum Arthropoda; class Insecta; order Mantodea; family Mantidae; genus Tenodera; species Tenodera sinensis. The sequence continues at coordinate 126,036,641 of CM060968.1, read as the reverse complement.
TACCTACTGCTCCCAGCTCTACTAGTCCCTATGTTTCGCAAACAGCTGGCTTCGACGATACACTCACTAAAATTGCTCTACATACAAACAAGTCCTTTGCGACCATTAAATGTCTTGGCGATACATGCACTCAAATTCTATTAACACTGATTGTACACATCACACCTAAAAGGGGGGGGGGGGTAAGTGAATTGGGCGGTAACCCGTAACTCAGTATTCAATTATGAAAAATTGCCCTCGCACTAGCTTGCTCAATCACTTATATGTATAGCCGAAACGTGCCAGAAAATTACCTGTAATAATCTCACGAGAGAATTTCGTATGACGATAAACTTGCGAGCGTGAGGAATATTTCCCTAAATATGAAAACCTCGAGTGATATTTGTTCAGACTATTCGGCGAAATAATTAATAATTGATTTGTTTAATACTATTTAATATTATGTTATCTAAAAGTAAACAACTGACATTCACATAATTGTATTAAGATTTATTTTCACAGCTGGTATTACAGCTTCTCAATTAAGCTGTACGAACAACAACAGTAGTTTTAGCGTTTAATTCAGGGAAATGAGGAATTAGATATATGATGGATATAAATGAACGAATTTGATTTAGTAGGTTTGCTATATTTAAAATTAGTTGTTTGACTTTGCCTCTTCAATTAAAATATCAATACGCTCACTAGAATATTCGTTAAATCTGTTAACTGCTATTTTTTAATGTGCGGCTAATTGCCTTTACTACACTTTAGATGCTCAGAAACGTAAGAAAAAGAGGAGGTGATATAACCGAAGCGATAATATTCAACCAAGAGGTGATAATCCGTCATGAATGGAATAGTCTGGAAAATACACCTTTTCTCGACCTCAAACGTTTCTTGAACAGTTTGGAATCATTTTGTTCTGTCGCGTACATAGTCGTCTTTGTTCGTTGTCGTCTGCCTAGTTGCCTAGGAACTTCGTGGTGTGAGGTACCTCGATCTTGAGTGCTACGTTTGACGGGCGAATGGCTACCGGCTTCAGATTATTATAATTTGCGCTTTGAATAGATGAAACAGTGTCATTAAGGAATCCGTGGACATCTATCTAAAGTTAATCGTGACTCTGGGATCTTTAATAATTATAAATTATCTGTCTACCAGACCAAATGAACTCAATCGTGAGTAAGTGTAAAACTTTGTGACGCCAGTGCATCAAATTATTAAAATAACGCGAATATAGCGAAGCTACTGGGCCCCTCTTCATGTATTCCTTTGTTATCCTTTCTTCCTTTATCCTGCTGGAGAACAATACACAGCTGTTCCTGTGCGTAACGTAGCAGGCTGTCATTTACTGGATAGCGCTCCGTCTAATAGCAGCCTTGATCATACAAACTAACATCACATTACTCTCTCTCTCTCTCTCTCTCTCTCTCTCTCTCTCTCTCTCTCCATTTCTATGAATACAAACTTTTGGTACAGTATGTGTCATGATCCAGGTTACTATGTTACACCACACGTGTTACACTAAGGTCGTGTTATTACTTTCTCTACCACGTACATATTAAAAGAAGGATAATTCAAAACCATATACAAAAATTAACTACTGAGTACCCTTTTATAATATATTTACAATGAAAACTAACTAATAGACATTTGCATAAAGTATTGATTGGATTTTAAGCTCTTGTAAATGAATCTTTTCAAACTCTGAACTTACAATCCTACAGGACGACGCACGAAATGTTATACATAAAATCATAATTATCTAATAAACGTTGAAATTTTGTGACGAGTAAGCGCAGTTCTTGCCTGGTTCTAAAGAAGACAACAACTGTCACTATCGCGCATGCGTATCGCCATGTCAATAGTATTATGACGTCGGGTTCGGCACACAATAAAACACGGACGGGGCAAACTACTGCACATTACATTCCGTACTGTCCAGCGGGCAGAGGTGTTTAAGGTTAGGCTGCCTCGCGCGACTGCTCTGTGTATGTGAATAACAATAATCGAAGCGGCAGAATCCAAAGAAGCCCTTCTAGAGCCTTCGAGAACATCTGCTTGCGTGATCGTCGGTAAATATGTGTGAGGCCACAGAAATGTCTCTGTGACGTCATTCTCGCTGTATAAGGATGCCAAAAACAGCAGAAGTGAGTTCACAGTTAGACCTATGGGCATGAGTCGGTTAGTGTGTTAGTGAGTGGGGACAACTGTGCGTGTGGGTCGTCGTAGAGTATACGTCGGTGCATCGTAAGATGATTCCACGAGCGTCGAGTGATGATTGTACTTTGGAGGTAGTGTATGAGAGAAAGTGAAGAAAGAGACTAGAACAACTGAGCAACGTTTCAAAAAGAAAAGTTGTGAGTTGTGATATCCCGAGAGACTGTAGACTGTTTTAAAGACCAGAAGACAACTGTGCATAACATTTTAGAAGACAATAAAGTGACAGAAGACTAATGGGGCTGATATTCTCTTCTTTGTCACAATATAAAACTCGTCATATAAAACGCAATCTAAATTGGAAAATGGCAGAAATTGGCGAAGAATACAGTGATTAGTGTGCATTTTCATAATCTACGGCCCATGAGAAACATTTATGTATGTGCATGTTAGCAACGTATGTGACGCAGCAATTAAAATATGACGTCATCAGAATCCGGCTGTGGAAAGTTTGCTTGAGCATACTGTTCCATGCCGATCTCCCTTTTTGACAAATGAATGGGCATCTCGTAGGAATGTATAGCCACAGACGCTCTTTATGTGCGCATTCATGCCTTTTGATGTTTGTACATTTGTGCCTTATACTAGCAGCAAACTAACCGAGGCTTGAATCAGGCTTTCAAATGTACAGCACAAGGCAGGTGCACTTTCGTGGACTTGTGTATAACATGAACTGTTCCGTGGATTATTCATCATGATTATTTTCATAAACACAATAACTCATTCGAAATATTTATTTTTCTAATACATAGTCTACACCAGTCAGATGTCCAACGTTGTCTCATTGGAGACATATAATTAGCTGTTATCACTAACCTCTTTCAGTCGGAGGGTGAATCACATATGTGGCCCTTACACCCACAACAGTCAGTATCCAATGACGGACACAAATGGGTGATTATATGGCAGCTTCTAAGTCATACCTTCAGTTTTCGAGGAGTGTTCTGAGGATGATTTCTGCTTACATGGTAAATAGTAAGAGACAGGCAAAATCTTAGTAAATAAAAAAAATTTAGATCTCTTAAAATGTATGCCAAATACTCCTTTTTTTCTTTTGAGTGAACCGAGATGCTTTTATGATTTGTCAAACTTATACTTCTCTCAAAGAGGAATATGCTATTCATCTTTTCATCACTTGCCCTTGCAAAGCGAACGTAATTTCAAAGTTATCCACAGCAACCAGCTCTTAAAACATTTGACTATCACTTAAAGCCTACACTATTCTCATATTCCTCTTGCACCTACGAGAAAATTAATAATAAGATAGTTTCTGAAAATGCTTATTCGATTAAAATGAAGTAGAGAAAGTAATATCAAATGTTAAATTATCCTTTGAGTGATTGTGCCTATAACACCCATCCAGACCACGCCGCACTGAGCAGGCTACATGCAGTACAGCAGAGTAGAAGTAGTTGTCTACTCACCAGGCGCACAGTACACAGACGTGGCCGATTTATCTAACATAGATAGGTATGATGGAGGCACCAGTTCCTTATGTCATTTATTCTGCCTTCCCTAGAACAAGAACTTCCTTTCTTGCCTTTAAACCTACGTAGTTTTTCACAATGGATCGTTCGAATTTGCAGGAGCTGTTGAAATCGTCTCACGGGATTTACAGAAGCCATGAGTGAATTGAACGTTTCTTTAAAATGGATAGATATTTGAACAAACTGCTTTTTAGGTTGTATTTTGAGATTTAGAGAGTAATCAGGAGAATTTAAAATGAGAATCAGTGTTTCCCCAAGAGAAGGTAATGTTTATATACACATATTATTATCAGATAAGATCCACGGCTTGTCTAGAGTAATTCGATTTTGCGTTCAGTGTACAAAGAGTTTTATACTATTTCCGCTTTACGTAAGGATAACATTCAAAACGTTAGTAATTTCAGTATTTGTTGAGAAACACATCCTATACTCGTATTCTAGGAGAAAAACTTAAATTACTATTTAATTCTTATTATGATATGATTTAGCTGTGGTGCGGTGGTTCATGTCCCTACTAAGAATGCAGCAGGTAATTTCCACTTTTTTACTTTCTCTACTGGAAATTACAAGGAAGTATTGTATTCCACCTAAAAATTCGATGTCGATTTCACCGGAAATATATGTTTTGAGAGCCCCTGAATCCAAAAGAACATTCTTAGAAAAAGGTTCGTGTGTGTCTGTCAGTCTGTGGACAGCATAACTCAAAAACGAAAAGTGGGTTAAAAATCAAAGTTGGTATTTAAGTTTGATGTTTTTCAAGGACACAACACGAAGATGTTGAATAAAATAGCCCCACCCTAAACTACCATTTACATGCAAAATTTTTCGAAAATTTTCTTAAAAATGGCTCTAACGATTTTGATTAAACTGCCACATGTTTAAGATATTTGTATGATAAACGAAATGTATATTTTGAATTTGCTGGTTATAGCCTATATAGTACTGTTTACTCTGGATGACCTTTGAATAACTCGTAAATCGTAAGGGATAGACAAATTCTTAATATAAAAAACGTAGATCTCACTAAAACACACAATTTATCTCTGAATAAATTTGTTGGTAGAGTGAAGATATTCCTTGTTATTTGTGTCACTTTCGGAAAAATTAAAACTTTCCTGAAATGAAACATCGTTGTTCATTTTTTTACATGTTAAGCGTGCAAAGAGAACGGGGTCTAAAGGCTTTAAGAGTTTGTAAGAATGGTTAGCACAAGCGTAGAGGAAGTCATGTGAGTGCAACACATCAGATTTGTCCTAAATGGAATGTGTAAAGTGAGGTTGCTCTTGTCCTTATCATTATGTTACGTAATATGTAGGAAATTTCTGTTTATTCACTATGAATTGTGTCTAGTCTAAGAACTGATAGAACTTACTGATACAGTTTTATATGACCTGTTTCAAAAACAGCTTTCTTAATTTTCTTTACGCATTCTTAAACAAAAACGTGGAGTATTAAATTATAGTCATAAGAAATTTCCAGTTACAGAACGATCGAGAAGGAGAAAGATCCAGAAGATTCTAGTTATCTGACAATAGCACTTATTGTGTTTAGGCTGGGCGAGGGCGCTGTTTATCTGTTTTATGCTCCAATCTCGCGGAAACCTTACGCAGTAGCCGCTATCATATATAGCTATACTTCCTGGATTATCTCATCGTTATTCTTTTACTTGTGTTTTTGCTTGTATAGCAGTTATACCTGTGGAGTAATTTCTATACTGTACTAAATTAAATAAATTCTCAAACAGTTGCTCTCCTATTTGGAAATATTATAAGTTGTGTGCGCTATTATTTTTACGAATATACTTAGGTTTGAAATGCTTTAAAATTTCTTATTTACGCTTAAAATTCTCTTTACCTATATGTTTATTGACAGATTATGGCTTTATGACAATCTTAAAATAGGACTCCAGTGTAACAACTAGATTTCTCTCGGAACACTTGTAATAAATTAAATAATTCTTATCTTAAGGTCTTTTTTGTAATTAATATGTCCTTTTTAGTGTTACACTTTTTGGGTAATCCCTATATTTTATAGTCGCAGTTAAAAATAGTAAAATGAGTAACTCATTCAATTTCTTTTTGGTTACAGATGCAGAAGAGGTCATTGCCTGAACTTCTGATGTTTCTGTTGAGAACTTCCAAGATATAAGAAACCAGATCAAGCATGTCGTATGACCATTGGAGGTTTCTACATAACTTCCGCGTGAAGATGAAAGAGGAAGAGGACAACGAGGAGGATGAAACTGGTCAAATTCGGATAACACCTATTCAGCTGGAACTTATCAGAAACAACGCAGTTCTATCAGAACAAACCGCAGTGTTTCATATTAGTGATTATTGCCTGTGAATGAAGTTTTATGTAGATCATACAGATAGTGTTAGTTAACCAGTAAATCGTTTTAAAGAGTCTGGGATTACGTTCTTAAAGGACAATATCGCCACTCATGAAACACTTTCTCTTGGTTAATGCCTTGCAGTTTCAAGAACTCCGCAGATTTTAGTGTTTTATACCATTATTCTCCAGTGTCCCATAAAGAACACTGTGAAATGCCCTTTGGCTGCGTTATAGTTTGTATCACTGTACTTTGGAAGACATCCTTCCTGGAAAGTAGCTGAAGAGACGTGAATCCGTGTTGGGTGTTAACTCCAACCCCCTTCTGGACCTATTATGTGGCGGACGTTGGTGTATGTGTGCGTTTTTGTGTGCTGTTGCTCAGACCCCGTGGAAATGGCTCAACAACGTCGACAGCAGAGGCATCCAGAATCACTGCAGCAGGAGGTGAAGTGTGGGGGTAAACTGGGAGGTGATCGGGGCACGATAAGTACCCCAAACTTTCCGGGTCCCTTCCCGGTGCCCATCAGGTGCCAGTGGGTGTTGGATACGACGGACCGACCCAACAACTACTCCATCGTCGTCTACCTCACACAACTCTATGTGACAAAGGGACTCACCTTCACCGAGTTCGCCTACTACGCCAAAGGGTCGACACAGCTTGGTCGTCGGTTGGTTCATGCAGTTACCGAACAGAACGTGACGCTCGTGTATTGGCTGTGGACCAGGAACCCTTTCCTCGTCATCGACTTCACCCTGGATCAACTCGAGGGCAACCACCTGCGGGTCATGGACCACCTGTTGGACGTGTACGGTTTCAATATTACATATGAGATTAGCGGGAGAGAGAATCCAGTGCGGCCGGATGCGTGTAATGTGTACCTGTGTTCGTTCCTTGGTAACTGCTACGTCAACCGGGATTATACGTAAGTACCTGCCTGCTTGTTGTCTTGTATATTTCCTTAATTCTAGCCTTATTCCACAGCTTAGGCTACCACCACTGGCAACGTAATGTCTCAGAGCAATTTTTAAAACAAGTTTATTTTAATACTGTCATGTTTATCAAGATAATATTTAACATTAAACAATTTCTTTTCGCTTTTCAATATGAATTACATTAGACAGGTATGCCAATCCATGTGATAGAGCTTATACTACCAATGGAGGCGATCACCGCTGGTAACAAATTGTCTTAGCAATGTTTAAAACAAAGTAGTTTTAAAATTCAGTATTATATGTTGTCATGTTTATAAAGGTAATATTTAACATTATTTAACTATTCCTTTTTTACGTTTTACATGTATCACATTATGCTTATGGGGCAGTAGTTTAACATAGTAGTGAGTCTGTGGTCGTGGACCGGGAGACTTCAGGACATATACTGCGCCTAAATCTACTGGAGTAAGGCTGCAAGAGGAATGGAAATAGTGCCAACTATACAGAGCATCAGAATAATTAAATATTCCAATTTACATTAAATACTCACAAACAGACAAAACTTACAATTGTTAATGAAATACGAATCAAAAATATTCTAACCTAAGGTACACGACGCCACCAGTAACAATTGCAATTTTATTCTTTGGCTGATAAAGTTTGCATTTATATGGTAATTACACGCAAGCGCATTTCAGCCAATACCGCCTCATGGGTACCTTATTCATCGATTAGGATCAATAGTTTTAAAGCATGGTGCTCAAAAATTAATTACTGATCGCATCTTTTCTCTTACATTAATTTTTTATTCTCATTACCTCTGCTTCGATTCAATTATCTTAATACCTCCCAAAAACTTCTAAATTGCACTGCGTATTGTTCAGTTGTATCAGAGTTAACACACATATGTGCCTCTGTTTGCAATAAAAGCTAATAAAATCCGTGAAAGATTGCTGGAAGAGGACACAGGTAAGTTCAGTGATTACATTAGTAGTATATAGAATATTTTCTTAGTACTTAACGGAAATAAACCTAATTATTAGCAGCCTTTTTTGGAGGCGGGAGTAGTAAGGTCATCAACATTAACCTCACGATTACTCAAGTTTGGTTCTTCACAGTAAAACCATAAGTTACAGCTCATATTTAACTGCTGCATGCTTTTAAATATAGCTAAATACATATTAACAGGCGGTACCGAGGCCGAGTGGTTGGACCGTTCGCCTACCACCTAGGCGGCCCTGGTTCGATCCCAGGGACCTATGTGTCGCATTCGTGGTGGACGAAGCAGCGTCAGGGAGGGGTTTTCTCCGTGTTCTCATGTTTCCTCCGCCACTCATTCCACCAATTGCTCCATTATCACCCTTCAAATCATCCATTTCATCTGCATTTCAAATCGATCCTCTTCCTTACTTTCAAGCTTGGTGCTTGACTGACCACCCGCTTCCAGGTCTTCACTCTGTCGGGACCATAGGTTCGTCTGCTCGCCGACAGGCGTCTGACTCTAGGCGCTGGCTTGTAAGTCCTACCTAAGGGGAGGTTAATCAGAAAAAAAAGAAGGAATACATGCGTATTAGCAAAAGAAAAAGAAGTCAAGACGCAGGAAAGATTTAAATGGTAAAATTCAAATATAATTATACTCCATTCCTGCAAAAATCAATACCTACGATATATCAAAATTTCATTCACATATGTGCACTAAATCAGACAAATCTTCCAAAAACTCACACATCAGAATCTTCCAAGTAAAAATAATTAAACGGCGAGGGGTTAACTACGCTCGCACTTTTACAGCCTCTAGGAACGCAAATGTTCTACGCACGCAACCACCCGCCCAGGTAATGACAAGCGGTAATACCTTGTACTGCAATCTCATGAATTTTAAACAGCATTTAACAATATATAGAACCTACTTTTAAAATTGAAAAATACCGGTTTCCTATAAACGCTCGCCATTTCATCACATATTATGAGTAGAATGTACTCACATAGCCTACTTGTCGAAGGGCTCTAAAACCCCATTCACTCACTCACTGAACATTCTCTCTGTATTTCGCTTCTTCACCTGCACTACTTCTGATGCTATTTCTGAAGTTTTATGGATTGGTTACCTGAGATATCTGGATATTGGACATGACATTGTGCACTTGGATTTATCATGAAACGACTCAAGGCACTGACTTCACACAGACACTTTGTGGCTTTCTCTAGGTGTAAAGCAAAAATTGACGTTTTAGCCTATAACGTCTCTTATTGATAGTTCAACTATTCAAAATTACACCGACGAACTTCTAAAACAGAGAAATGTCTGGTATTTGCGAGAGTACGGCGGAATAGGACACGTCGTTGCACTCTATATGTTAATCGCAATGGGTGTACGTTCTAACATTTGCTTTGAATAGTAAAGCTGTGATTAACTGTAAACAATGAGATATTTGTGTTTTGTTTATGTGTTCTGTGTTTGTTTTTTGGATTAAGATTGTGTGCCTTATTAAGATAAATGCAATACTAGTTTGCATTGTTGATTTTGCTGTAAATACTTAAATTGAATGGGAGGCAGTAATCTATGGCATTAAATTATTTAGCGCTTTAACGAAGCACCGCAACAAAGAAAACTTTCCTTAACAAAACGTGTTTAAAATAAAGTTATCTACCATCCCCCAAAGTTTGTTGGTCTATTTTGGGACATCCTGTATACTGTGACAAACGACAATGTGACAAATCCCATTTCTGACACCAGTATTACAGATGAGACTTTCAGTTATTTTGTCTCACTTTGTTTCTCTTCTAAAATGAATCACCGTAACAGAGTTATCTATTTGACCGCTAACACAAGTGGTAATTCGTCGTGAGCTTACAACTCAGAGCAGTTTCTGTCCTATCGTAACCTAGACACAAAAACTGTTCATAGTTCTCTGTCTCACAAACAGCTAGCTCCGACGATTCACTTCTTTACACAACAAACATCGCCGACGCGGCGATTAAATGTCTAAAACACATTCAAATTCTCTAAATACTTATTATGCATTACACACACTTAAGACTTAATTAACTTCCCTGTTCCTGCTCTCTCACCTTTATAATCCAGGCAAAGTGCCAGCGAATTCTCTGGAAAATACACGCTTTCTCGAAACTTATCACAAACAAGTCCGGCACGTAATTGTCTGGAATCGCTTTGTTCTGCCACGCTGACAGTCGTCTTTGTTCTGACCGTTCCAGCGTATTTACAAGCAGTGGTGTGAGGTTTGTTGACCTTGAACATCTCTTTGGCGGACGTCCGGGGGTCGGCGTCACGATACATTAACTGTGCATGGAGTGTGAAAGTATGGAACTAGGGGGATTATTTTGACAAGGCGAGATTCATTTGGTTCGGTTTACCAAACCGCAATAATGAATTTCTTTCTATTTTATCGAATACTAGTTGAAATACCGGTGGTCCCCGTGATTTGACGGCCGTGGTTTGGGTCACTTTAGCATTTAGACTTAAGTTGCACTTACCCAAAGCCTTGTTTTTATTTGGAAGCATTTAATACTATATTCCGTACCAAGAACTGTGATACTTATCAGGTTGAGAATGCATTTTAGGAATAAGGGACCTACAGTACCGAGTTTTTCCAAGCATTCGAGACCTGATAAGTACTTATAGTTCGTGTTTGGTCAATTACTTTTTTCAATACCTGAATAACCCGTAAGAAGAATTAATAGATCAAAATTGCTTTTCCATATTGTATTTAACGTTAAGAAAAATTTGAATTCTCTATGTGAACAAATGAAAAGCCACATTAAATTATATGGACATTATATCCATTCTTTTGTTAACGAATTTTGCAATAGATTCGTTACTTGAAGTAGCACATGTCTTGGTTTCAAGGTTATTTGTTTATGTAGCCTAATTGAATCTTTCCACTTTTGATAGTCATTATCAAGCAGTAAAATGTTATAAAAATGAGGGACATTACTAATGAAGAAGCTGCGGATCTAACATGTGCACCACTTTTACCAGCGAAGTCGAAACAAAGATATGTTGAACCTTACACTGCTTTCCGAAAGTGGTGCTTTGATAAAAATGTTGACAGTTATACAAATGAGGCAGTTTTATTGGCATATTTTCATGAGAAACCTAAAGACTATACATCTCCAGCGAGTTTATGGTGCAATTATTCTATGTGGTGTGACGTCATTTCCTACTTTACCTTAAGTTTTAATTAGGCTTTTCCTCCTGGTGCCGTAAATATTAAAGACCGGTTTTAGTCTTACTGCTATGGCAAGTGATAAAAGAATAGTAATTTTAGCTTACAGTACCAAACATGTGTTCGCAATGATTAGCTTGCGTATCAAATAATACAAAAAATAATTATTTAATACATTTAAACAAAGAGTTGTTTAGAAATCTTAGGGTATACTATAAAAACCAAAAATACAGGAAATAAATAAAAACACTGAGAAAGCACAATGCGAAAGCACAGTTGAACAATCCCGAATACCGTCGTATGAAAGCGAACCAGAAGTATAAGTTACCTCATTTTGACTTAAGCAGAGTCACGTTCACTTTTGAAATTTTAAACAAGGGCTAACTTACTATTTTATAGTCGTTATTTGCAGAAACAAAGTATAACCAGCATAGATTAAGTTTACATTCATTCAATAGTTACTGTGTAACCAAAACTAGCGTCATGTGTTAGTTTTCCAGGCTTGCTAATATCCACCCTGAAAAAAGAAAGATCGGGAAAAGATAGAGCTCTTCAAATTTATTCTATCTGGAATCTATAAAAATGTATACAAATAAGATTAATGCTCTTAATTACCCAGAGTAGCCCTGGTTTGGCGATTTACCCTACAATGTTTAGATTTAGCTTGCCCTTGCCCTATGGCCTTGTGTTTAAAAATATGACGCAAAGCACTTAAAAAGTAAATTAAAGCTGTCAAGCCACTATACACACAGATAATATATTATAGTAAAATGTAGAGAAAATACTATACAAAAGCACTATTAACAGCCACAAATATCAGTTTGTAAAGATGCTTTCTCGTTTATACAGTGGCGTGACTTGCGCGTTGTCGCTTTGGGCTGTCCCATCGCTCTTTGCAGAGAAAATATCATTGAGAATAATTAATAACAATTAAATTAATGTCAATATAAAATTGTCTAGGTATTCTCAGTAGCTAGCACACAGAACTCTAGTAAGAAACTACAAGAAAGTCACAACGAAACAAAAAACCATATTGGCATATTATACACGATTCCCATACGGGTGGCTCACTCTGTAACGTGTTTCAGGAGGTCGCGGGTTCAATCCCCGTGACCGACCTTCCTGACCCGTGTTTTTTTCCATTTCGTTACATTATTTCATTTCATTCTTCATCTCGTTAGGTTTCTTTCAGGGTTGGAAGCGTCGGCGAGCGTTGCGGCAGCAGCACGGCAGGGGGAACGAATGTGCTCTAGAAATCTCGTCCCTCGTATTGGAAGGTGAGCGTACTGGTTTTCGGGCCCTGCATGGAATGGTACAACCCCGAGGGTGGGATGCCAATCTTCGTGTCCCACCCCCGAACTCCGCCCCCCTTAGAGGTAGGAACTCAAAGAGGTGGGAGAGGAGCCGGGCTGAACCAGCCTCCGTCGGGCCTTTGCTCTGTTGTGGCAACGTGCCGGCCGCCTTTTGTATCCATTCGCCTCATCCACCCTCCCGAGGGTGCCCCGTCAGCGACCTAGGCACAAAAGATCGCCATTCGGTCGAGCTGCTAAGCCCATCTTCGCAATTTGTCACTGAGTCATTACTGAATGATTGACGTCGGAGAGCCAACCGACGAACAATATATGAACTCGAATTATTCTTATGTTGGCAATGTTCCAGCTACTATGGTTATCGTTTGCAACATATAGATGGTCTTGTAAGTAGGTAGTGAATAAAATTATATGATTAATTGTATGAACTTCTAATTTTAAGCTAAACAGCAATCTTCTGTCAGGTATAAAAGGTTATATGTACAGAGGAAATCAGTGCAATGATATAGAAGCGTGTAAGGAGCGCACATATATACAACTGTTACGAATTTATCTACCTTGTGCCGAATACTATTGTCGCTTTTCTACAATAAACAAGTCTGACCTCGTAACTATCCATTTGTTTTAAATAAAACACCACCCCGTGGTTGGGTTTTGGTATTCTGAAGGCGTGTCGGGGAATAAAGCACACAAGACCTTTAACCAGTTACTCTCCACTGAGATGAATCACAGTAGGGAGCTTAGAAATGGATGAGATTCAGAAAGCATCGTACAACAGTGTACAGGAAGCAATCGGCCGGATGCTATTTTATTCATGCTGATGCTAGTTCAGTGTTGCCGGTATCAAGATGCTTTTTTTAATTCTGAAAGTATAGTTTACGTCTCAAACAGAAGACATTTACCGGTACTTGTCAAATCTTAATTTATTTGTTATTTTGCTCCCTCGTGCTTATGTGAGGGAAAGGATATTATCTTTCTCCAGAAAATGTTGGCCAAGTTAGCAAGACAGTTTTATGAATTGCTGTATCATTAATTGAAAACTGGAATGAATGAATAAAGCCCCAAGTGTCCCTTAAGGGGCAAACCTCTCCTAAAAGGTAAGAGTCACATAGATACACAGTTGAGATTCGCGTCAAAACTGCTACATATGGCCTTCAGAGACTCCACGGCTTGCAGCGTTGCCAAGTCAGTACTCCAGATTGCTGGAGGAGTTCTGTCTTTCTGGTGGGGTGGCTCGGATTGAGATTTCCTGAGGGTTTTTACCCACAATTTCAGCCATAAGCTTTCTGTTTAGAAACGAGCGCTGAGAATAAGCGTTACCATCTACATTCGCATCTCCTATTGTTACGGCCAACATTTCTTAGGGCGATGGTACGTTCATAGTTTAACATTCAGGTGGCTCAAAGAATATGTCAACAAAGGACGGACAATGCCATTTATGTTTATGCAATACTTATATTTATTTATTACATCTACAGCTATAATAATCAGTACGTAGTTACAAGGCAACAAAAACTATACTTTATATTCAAACACGCTTTCAAAACAAAAAATAGAAAATGTTCAAAAAAACGTAACATACACATTAATGATGATCATCTGACATCAATATTATCATGAATCAACAAATTACCATGGAATATTCACCCCAAAGACAAGCTTTAATACTCGTACTTTTCGACTTCTCATTATCGTACGCCAACAATGAATCTTCATTGGTGCTGTAAGCTGTCAGAAGATGGGCGTAAGAAAGTAAAACCATGTGAAAACAATAGTTCTGGCAAGTAAAGTAATAAATATTTTAATACGTTACGCATGGCCTGGTAATTCAGCGAATTCCTGTATCCGTTACAGGGGGATGGTCCACAGTTGCTTGCAGCAGATCTGGCGAAATGAGAGTTGCACGATGTTTCAAATAACCCCACAACCAGAAGTTAGATGGATTTAGGTTGGCGCATCCTAAGGCCACACATCAGAAAATTACCTAGAAAAATGTATTTTTCAGCATATCTGGTGAAATGAGAGCGACGCAAGAGTTCACGTGGATTTAGGTCACAGCATCACATGTCTGCAAATTACCTGAGGCGATGCAGTCGTTGTTGAAGGTTTCTGCAGCAAATCATCTACCTGGTGAGTGTCATGTGTGGTACTACACGCTGCACCAAGATAACGATGTGGTGATAGCTATGTTCTTGCCATTTTGCACCTGGTAGCAAGATCAGGAACTAATTAGGTTTTGGCATATTCGCAGGCGCTTTCCTTAATTAGCGTAAAATCTCCAGGAGGTTTCAGATTCCTATGATCATTACAAACAGTGCTGTGAACAGGCGGAATACTGTTACTTTAATTATGATCACCCAGTACTTTTGAACGAAAGGGAGAAAGGAAAACATCACGTAAAGCAATTGACTCAATTCTGGAAGATGAATTGATGCATGGAAGTTTCCCAAGGCGAGACAGATAGAGACAGAGACAACATTATGAAATGGTTGTGGAAGAAAAGCCTGAAAATCCTTCGTAATTCGATGTTGCCAATTTAATTGTGATGAATGGAATCAGTTTTACGGATAATTTGTCAAGTTGTTGGTAGTTGCCATCCTGATTCCCAATTAAACCACATTCAAAAAGCGGGTGCATTAAGAAAAATCTTCTGTGTTACGGTAGCTTTGAGCGATTATCAAATCTTTTAAAGCTGGTTGCTCCATGATGCCTATGAAATTACATTCTCATAGTGCGGCCAAGAGATGAAAAAGGAATAACGACCATCCATTTGAGAAAGCTTTTAAATTTTGTAAAACGCATACAAATAACAAGCAATATCTCCGAAGTGGTTCACTCTACAAAAAAGTACATCGGGACATAACTTGTGTGTTTTAACGAGATCTATATCTTTTGTATATTAAGATTTGGTCTATCTCTTACCGTTTACCAGTTATGCAAAAGTCATCAAGAGTAAATAGGGCTATATAGGCAATATACAGAAAATACAAAATATACATTTTATTTGCCATAAAAATATCTGAAACATGTTAATAAAAATTGTTAGATCCATTTTTAAAAAATTAAAAATTTTTCAAACATTTTCCATGTCGAGGGTTGTTTATGGTGAGCTATTCACAGACACACACACGCGAATATTTTTGTAAAAAAGCTTCTTTTTTTGATTCAGCAGGTCTCAAAACATATCGGGTGAAAGGGAAGTCATTACATTAATTTAAACCAGTGATATATCTCGGTATTTGAAACATATTTTGTAAATTATGTTTTTGTCTCTATTTCCTTCGGAGACATTTTAGTTTTGTCGAAAAGAATCTCGCAACACTGCGGAATGTGTGGGTGGTCAATTTGCCTAGCTCAGTACATAAACCAACAGCGTAACGGTGCGTCTTGAAAACAAACTCATAGCCGGTCTTGTCCTTCCGTGTTTACTGTGCGAGTGTAGGCCAATCACAAGGGTTAGCTCCCAACGAAAGCAAAAGTGCCCGAGCTATTTACATTCACAAACCAGATCAATTACCTGACCAACCTCAACGCAACGTTGTCGACTTACCTAACTTCTGAGAGAGCAGCTCGGAGTATTCCTTCACGTCTTTTAAGTGATTAATTATTAAGTAACCATGTGTGATATCCCATAATTAATACCGAAGCGATGTCAGAAATAAGTTATTCTACGCATCTTACAAGTAACAAACTGGTATCTTCGTACATTCTTGTAGAGTTACGCATCCTCGAAGTCAAAACCCCTTTATTTTTTTCGAAATCGGCTGATCAAAGAACAAAACGCCATTAGACTTTTTTGTTTATAATACTTCTATGAAGCACATATTAGAAGGAATGTAATAACTGCCACCCTGTATATTTCTGGTGAAATCTCGACATTGAAAATTTTTGGATCAAATACTAAGAGTAGTAGGGAAAGTAAAAGGGCAAGAGCAGAAAGGCATTTTAAAGATTTATTGGTACATCATTAATGTTAAGTTTAGAATATGTGAAGCAATTTGTTAGGATCTATATTCCCGAGGCTTCAAGAGAACGCTTCCAACAGTGAGCGAAGCTTCACGTAGCTAACAAATGAAATCGCATTAAGGTAACAATCGAGGTTATCGCTATGAGAAAAGAGTTGTGTGTACCTATTCCATCATAACCTTTCAATATTATAAAAGCAGCTTTTACAGCGGGAGTCAGGGAACGGTTTAGCGACGATAAGCAATTTTCTGGAATCTTTTTCTTTCTTCACTGCAGACATAAAGGAATGAGTTGGAGAAAAGGATGGAAATAGTTCGTCGTGAAAAGTCGTTGTCGTTCTCGTTCTCAATTTGTGTCGGACGTCTTCTGTCTAGCCCTAACCTATATCTCTAGGAGAAATGATCGCAGGACGTTACAGCGTAGTAGGGTGACCGTGCCAGTGTGTGCAATGTTGACACCATTATGTTCATATGAGCCTACTCCTATCGTTAACTACTTTCTCTATCACGTAAACAAAACGAATTTAGTAAAATGCACCGTTTGGGAGTAACTCTCAGTTTGTTACGGGGACTCGCAAGAAATGATGTACTATTAGTGACCAATACGGGGCTAGGGGCGTGGGCGCTGTAATGGGAACAAGACCTCCAGAAAAACTACATCTTAATTTTCTTTAGATTGTCCTCAAAATTATTAATGCCTGTTATGGAAAAGTTTGGAAAATATTGCTTGAAATAAGTGGCATTTATTGAGATAACGAAGCTGTGTTATAAGAAAAGTTTGTCCTTAGAATAACAAAAATGAGTAAAGTTTTACAGTAAACATAATGTTATATTTTAATTGAAAAGTAAAAATGTTTAATCCTTCTACAAATGCTCCCTATATTTATACTGGATTTAAAATTCCTATCGAAATAACTTGAAACATGTTTACCTATCACGTCGCATTACAATAGTTTCTGATTTTGAATGCATGGTTTTCTCCTGATTATCTGTGCAGCAAACCGCCTTTCTTGGGTGGCCTTTATGTTTAATTACATTTTTGTGAATTTCGACAGTTTCTGAAATCTGTCGAACTCTGTCTCCAGCTTGTCATACACCAATAATCTGCCACGTGTAGTTTTTGATGTATAAGGTATGCTTTGAATCAAGGAATAGTTGAGCTTAATGAGTAACGATTTGCTGAGCGACTACAAAAAATCAATGCTTTCCCTAGAGGCCGACGTGTCAATGGTTATAACTAGTATTTAGCATGAATAGTGCTGTCATTGGACAGGGGTAAACAGAGGGGTAACGATGTCTAGACAAAAATCAATGGTTTCGTTTCAGGTACCTCCGCCTCATCCAAGAGTGGTGTAGGCGTTGGCGATTGTCCATCAACCCGGAGAAAAGCCGCGCCATACTTTTCACCAAACGCCGCTTTCTCGCCAACTTCCCCACATTCACATACCTTCGCCGAAGGATTGAGTGGGTAGATTCCCTTACCTACCTGGGAGTAAAGCTCGACAAGGGCCTAACTTTTCGGGGACACATCAACGACCTATCAGCGCGGACCAGTGGGGCAATTGCCTCACTGTACCCTATGCTGCGGTCGGGGATGCCAATCCCCTTAAAGCTACGTCTCTTTCGGGCTCTCATTATCCCTATCCTTCTGTATGCCTGCGAAATCTGGGGCATGGCTGCAGACACCCACCTCCTGCGTCTGCAACGTATACAGAATAGAGGTCTTCGTGTAATCTATTCTATATACCGCAGATTCCCTACGAGACTACTGCACGAAGCCTCGTCCCTCCCGTACGTGGAGGACGAAATTAGGCGCCGGGCAACCAAATTCTACGACCAGTTTCCACAACATAGGAGCGCCCTGGTTAGGTCTCTTGGGGACTACATCCCTAGAGAACGCACGCTTGTGCGACACCGGGTTCCCCGCATGGCTTGCGGGCACCCCCGGTAACACAGGAGCTACCCCATCAACAGCGCAAGCTGAGCTCCTTACAGTCCTTCCAAGAGTAGTTTGGAAGTCCAAAACATTTCGCCAAATATCCATATTTGGACCACCCATCAGCAGTGCCCAACGGTAGTTGCATGCTGAAAGTAACATCCGACGAGGAGCATAAAATGCTACCTCCCAACAATCCTAAATCCTCATACTTCACCAGCCATCCTATAACTTCCTAATCCCGTCATGTAGTGGTTAAGCCCTAAAAAGGGCAGGTACACGTATGACACACCTCGAGCTGTTCTCAGCCTGCCATCTGGTAGTCTAGTCTAGTCGTTTCAGGCCGCCGTGTCATTGGTTATAACTATATCCAGCCAATAGCATGCATACTGCTATCATTGGAGAGGGGTAAAGAGCAGGAAAGTAGGGGAATCTAGTAAGGCGTGATTAAATAATCATGATACCGTGACATTTTACTAAATTCGTTTTCTGTACACTGGCTTCCATATATGCCATCTCTACTGCTTCACCTGGCATTTTACCACCCTTCAGCCGGCGCCTACATGGCAGGGAGGGATGTGTGTGGAAGTTCCGCCTGTGTTGTTCGACCAAGAGTACTGTATATCAAAAACTCTAGTACCAAAGTTTTAGGTGAAAATGACATTTTTAAATATTCTATAGAATCTATAAATGATTTTGGGCAAACATTTTCCCCAACCCACCATTTTGAAAAGTCCAGCGATATGTTTAAGTCATCCATGGGCTTCGTTTTAACCACACTGGTGCTTTATTCAATTTTGCATTTTGTATATTTATTCCTTACATTGCAATTTTGTTCTGAGTTGTATATGTAAATTTGCTTACAAAACCTAAGACGTGTTATCTAAAGATTCATATAAGAATTTTATTATTGCTTTATTCATGGACTCAGAAAAAATAATTTATTCCAAAAGAAAATGAATTTTAAGAACAACAATTTCATGAAAACGAAAATGTATTTCTCTGCAAATAAAAACATTAATCAAATACTTCAATTTATTTTCAGTTTACTTAAGTATCAGAAAATGCCACTAGTATACTGCTGTGAAAGATGTGAAGACAGTTCTTAAAAATGCATTTTTCGCTAATTAAAAGTACTACTTCATTGTATTATCTGAGAAACTAAGAACAGCGCAGTCATTTCTTTATATATTTATTTATATTAAGTATGGCAATTTTCAAGTAAGCGGATGTGAAATTAAAAGAAGTTGTAAAATTCAATTCCAGGGTCCCGTATGTAGCTGACGCGATGTATGCAAATATTGTGTTAAGTGCGTCAGGGAAGTGCACGGGAAGCTAATTTGCTATTTGAAGGCATTGCTCAAGTTATGTATTCCCACATATGTGGACAATGCAGAACTGTGCATGTATAACAGAACCCCACTGCAAGTTAAATAGATTCACACTCCCCGTCTTTGCTATAGACACGCTACCTGTGAAGGTTAGTAGAATGCTTCCCAAAGCGCATGGACAGCATTAATGGAAGTGCATGTACATAGGTAGAGAAGGCACTGTATTCCACCCAACACCTCAGTCCAAAGGCTTCACTGGAAATATATGTTTTGAAGTCCTCTGAACCGAAACAAAAATTTTCTAACAACCCAAAAGTTTGTTAAATACTAAACTTGGTGTTTTAGTTCAGCATCTTTCAAGGATGCCTTACCAAGACTTAAAATAAATAATCGCCGCATTACAAACCATTTGCATGTACGAATTTTCAAAAATTTTGGCTTTCTCGAAAACAAATTTTATTAAAATACCATATTTTTAATATAATTTTATGACAAATGAAATGTAATAATTTCAATTTCCTGGAATATCCTATGGAAGCTTCTTCATTTGGTGACTTTTGCAAAAACTAGTAAGGCATAATGGACAGACAAAACCCTAAATTAAAAAATAATAACCCCTAGTACAACAGTCCTTCGTGGATCTAGGCTTACCTCTCGATCACTGCGTCTTCCACCTTTGACCGCCACTGCCGTCTCCTTTTTTTGTAGTGTTTAGCACCCGCTTTTACTACATACGCCACCGCGGGAGGTGATACTGATGATGCGTGGAATGAAGATGGAGCACTGGTGGGATGAGATGGCGAGGGAAATCGGAGAACCCCAGGGCTGCTTCGTCCACCACAAATCCCACATGCGGTTGTCTGAGATGAGAAGCGAATGGTCTAACCACTCGGCTACGGCGCGGCCGGCTACTGCCGGCATGAGTGGGGTGAGATATGGTGCTAACAATTTTTATTAAAATACCATATGTCCTATGATATTTTCATGACAAATTAAATGAAAACCTATTCATTATGTGTGAGTTTTGGATAAATTAACAAACCATAAGTGATAGACAAAATATTACTGCAGAAAATATGAGGATCTCATTAAAACACAGAATTTATATCACATATGTTTTTTGTCGGAGTTAATCGTTTTCGAGATGTTCTTTATTACTGGTTTAAATGTTTATATATTCATACCTTTCTCAAACAGTAAGCTGTTAATCGTTCTTTTTGTCCTGGTCATGCAAACAAAGTGGATTGTCAAAACTAACACACAGCGATGGGCTCTTAAAAGAATTCTCTATTCCATAAGCCTGTATTCTCCTATTTCCATTCTACCTACCAGAAAACTTAC
Source organism: Tenodera sinensis (assembly GCA_030765045.1). Lineage (NCBI taxonomy): Eukaryota > Metazoa > Arthropoda > Insecta > Mantodea > Mantidae > Tenodera > Tenodera sinensis. Next base: position 126,015,615 of record CM060968.1, on the reverse strand, counting down.
GGAAAATCCGATTCTACAACTATCTCGATTAACACGAAGTAGATTGAAGAATAAGCGTTTTTACTTTCTCTACTGGTAAGTAGGGAAAGTATCGTACTCCACCCAAAAATTCGATGTCGAGATTTCATCCAAAATATATGTTTTGAGGCCCCCTGAATCCAAAAAAAGCCAAAAAACCCGCATTTTTAAAAAAAGGTACGTGTGTGTGTGTGTGCGCGCGCGCGCGCGTGTCGTCAGTCTGTAGACAGCATAACTCAAAAACAAAAAGTTAAAAACCAAAGTTGGTATTTAAGTTAAATGTCTTTCAACGATGCGACACGAAGATTTTGAAGAAAATGGCCCCACCCTAAACTACACATTACATGGAAATTCTTTCGAAAATTTTGATTTTCTTGAAAATGGCTCTAACGATTTTGATTAAAATGTTTTTATGTTTTATTTTTATTTATTTATTATTTTTCCATTCAAGGAGTCTGAAAGCTCATATTCCTGGTGAAATTATCTCAGTAACGAATATTTGGGTGGAATACAGCATTTCCTCTAACAATATAATTACAATATGGCTTAGAAGATATGTCCAAATGTTTAATCTAACAAAGAAAAGTACCTATACTTACTGTGTAAGGTTATAGAAGTAAGTGCACCTGCCGTATCTCATTGTGTAAGTACAGCTGAGAGGGACACCTAGCGTAATACGATCTACTTAAGATCACTGCCGCTATCATCCCTCAGGAATAAGGGATGAAGTAAAGCCATGAAGGGAGGCTACAAATCTTAGATTATAGAGACGCACGGAAATCCTTGTCAATTTTTCTCTTTTTAATTTCTTAGTTATTTATTATTTTTTTTACGTTAACTGCTAATTTAGAATCTGTTCTTATCAGAACATTCAGTAAATAGGTCATAAGTAATACCTGGAACACTACATAAAAGTAGCTTAACCGAAATGGTAGGTCCAGAATGTTACAGCGCTGTGGATGGTCAATCATGGCACTGTTGCCAAGTAGATTGATGGAAAAGGCGTTCCTATGGTTGCTTAAGCGCTGCTGATAGTGAAGACCCACGGGATGTGATTCTTTTTCTATTGTAACAGATGTGTAGATGGTTGTGTGGCGTTGGAGACATATCATGTTGCTTTTGCCAGACAACGAAGACTTCTGGTTTCAAATCCTCGTAGGTGTCAATACTGGAGTTACTGTCAGGTCCTCTTAAGCTAGATACCGTAAGTCCATATAGGTCTAATGATGGTCTTGTATATTCATATTTTGTTGTAGAGAATCAGACCACAATTTTCGGCAAATAATATAATTGCTTGAAGTTCAGTTTTACTTATTTCCTTTTTGTTTGTGTTTTCATGTTAAGTGTTCATCTTAGTGCAGTCCAAGGTACTTTATAGTTGTGATAGGAATTTCTACATTATTTAGATACACATTAGGGCGTGTTCCGCGACATAAATAAAATGTGATATGGTGACCTGTGAAGTAGCTTCTTTCCTAAGTTCTCGAAAATTATAATAACAGGCAAAACAGGGGTATCAAGAGGTTGATTTCACTTATTAAGTAAAAAACTACAATGAAAGATGATCAAGTATATTTATTCACAGTGGAGAAATGTTAAATTGTATAGCAAAGTTTTGAAAACCAAGTGATGGACATATAAGTACTTACATTTATGAAATATTCTAGTGGAAATGTGATGATCAAACAGTAAGTGAAGCGAAGGAACAATTAGAACAGAATATCGAGCTTGGAGATCTGTACTTAGGAACTACTGAAAAGCAGTGCTTAGTATTGTGGCAGATAGAATTAAAATAAGATTAGACGTTAATCAGTAAGTTATTGAAAAGCAGGTCCTTGTGTTTCCTCTGCACCGATACGCCCATGGGCTAAGACGCGAGCTGACTAGCCAGTCAACTGCTTAATTGGCTTCAAAACGTGGGGCTAGAGGCTCCAGAGGCAGTTCCAGTCGAGTGGGGAAGCTATTCCCCCACCCGAGTGTCTTTACCGCAGTACCGAGCCGTTATACGGCTTAACCTGCGCGATAGTATGATGTTTTGGTCTACAGGGATATAATACTCTGGGAATGTTTAGAAATGAATCAAATGAAAAATGTTTATTTGGGCATGTTTACAACATGCCCGGGCTGTTTAGGGAAATCCCTCTTCAGCCTAGTGTGGTATTTGTTTCTTGTTCGGGTTGGGATTTTCCTCGGCTTTGGTGCGTATTTGTGTTTATTGTGTTTTTGTTGACGTTGTGTAGTGTAGTGTGTTGTGATTTGTGTATTATGTGTGTCTGTGTCAGTTCCCGTGTTTCACATCCATGCCTCCATTCATATGGTTTTGCCTAAGAAGACCTTAAGTTTTGTTGCTTGTTGTTATTTTATTTTGTGCTGCTGTATGGCTCATTGTTATTTTTTATATGTGTAGTGTGTTTTTGTGTGTTATGGGGTTTTAGTGTGTGTTTTTTGTTTTGTGTCTAAATGTTTTGAAAGTGTTGTAGATGGTCTCGTAGTTTCTGTTCTTCTTGTTCTTGATACTTGTCATAAACATGTATGAGTGTAATAAGGGGAGGGTTTTTGTCTGTTGGTGTTTCTTGTATGGTCTTCATCTTTTGTGCAGTGTTTATAAGTGTTGTTCTGTAGCTTCTTGTGTATGCATTATGTATGTATTTAATGAATTGTTGTGCTATGTGTGAGTCTATGAGTCTATGGGTGGTGTGTTTGTGTATTGATGTATAATGTTGGATTTAAATGATGTTGAAAGTTTGTGAGCAGTCCGTAGGCATTTTCTTTCAAATGCTTTTATTTTGTTCATCATAGTTTTTGTGATGATGGGCATTGTGGCTACGGCTGCATATGTGAGTTGTGGTCTGACTAGTGTGAGCTAATCTCCTCCAGGTTCTGGCCGTCAGTCACTCACTGAGAGGTGATCTGAGTTAGGCGTTCTACTCTCTTTCTAGTATAGATATTAATTTTGCCTTTCCCATCTTCCAAAATTAGGCCGTTGGACTTAAGATGTCCCTCGGCAATTTTTTAGATGGTAGTCGGCGCGGCTCTCTCTGGCCATATTGTCCCAGAGTGTTCACCAGTGGATTAGGGTGGTTGTGGAATTTGTTGTACATTGTTCGAGCGCGGGTTTTAATCACGTCGACAATGTACGGGATGCCGGAATGTTCGTGAAGGATGTGGGCAGGAAATCTCCAACCAGTGTCGTAGATCATCCTTAATGCCCGATTCTGCAACGTCTGGAGTCTGATGAAGGTGGACTTTGCCACCACTCCCCAGATCTCGCATCCATACAGGACCAGAAGCGGGATGATCGCACGATACAGCTGGAGCTTCAGGCGAATGGGCATGGTTTTGGAGCTGAGGATGGGATACAACTGCCGGAGGGCTGCGTGACCTTGTAGTAATTTGCCCCTGACGTGATGCCTATACGTTAGCCGCCAGTCCAACGTGACCCCGAGATACTTCGCCGTAGTGACCCAGGGGATCCGACGGCGCCGAAGCACGAGGTCCTGCGGGAGCCGGTTTGCCAACGTGTTGGCCAGGAGAATCGCAGAGCTTTTCTCCGGGTTAATAGACATGCGCCAGTTCTCGCACCATCTTCTGATGGCACAGAGGTGGGCTTGTACTTGACGGTAGCTGTAGCGCGGGTTCATGTTAGTTGCGAAGATCATGAGATCGTCCGCATACTGACAGATGTGGGTGTTGGGGTGCGTTGGGAGATCGGCCATGTAAGCGTTAAAGAGTGCCGGTGACAGTACACTGCCCTCGGGAACTCCTGCGCCAATGGGCCTTTCTCGGGAAAATGAACCCTCCACCTTCACTCGGAAGCTACGTTCCTGTAGGAAACTAGCCACCAAGTAAATGTATGGAGGGGGGATTTCGTGCTGTATGAGCTTGTAGATAAGCCCTTCGTGCCAGGTGGTAGAGAACGCCTTTTCCACGTCAAGCAACACTGCCACCGTTTTGGCCCTTTCCTGGTAAGCCAGGGAGGCCTTTTCAGCTACTCGCAGTAGTTGCTCGGTTGTGGAATGGTCAGAACGAAAACCAAACTGATGTTCCGGTAGGAGGCCTTTTTCCTCTAAAAGAGGTCCAAGGCGGGTCAGGATCAGTTTCTCGAAAACTTTCGAGATAACTGGTAGGAGGCTGATGGAACGGTAGCTAGAAGGAAAGATCGGATTCTTGCCCGGCTTCAACACGCATACCACACGTGCCCTCTTCCAGACTTCCGGAAAATGGCGCATGCTTAGGCACGCGTTGTAGATCCGAGTCAAGTGCATCACGGCTCTAAAGGGGAGGTGCTGGAGCATTTCCGCTGTTACCCGGTCCTGCCCAGGGGCTTTTCTAGGTTTTAGGTGTTGGATGGTGTTAGCTCGCGAGGGGTAACTATCGGGATGTGGAAATCCTCGTGGCCCGCAGGTCCAACTTCGAAGAAGTCTTCTACTGCTTGTTCCACGAGGTCAGTATGATCGTCGTTCTGAGGGTCGACTCTAGGGTGGAATTGAGTTTCCAGATAGTCTGCTAGCGTCTCTGCTTTTTCCCTCGGTTCAAAGACAAGTCTTCCCTGAGGGCTATGCACAGGGTGCTGGTGTACAGTTTTATCTTTCCTCAAGCCTCGGACGATGCGCCATGGTTTCCTCTCCTGGAAGTTTACATGACGTAACGTGTTTTCCCAAGCTGCTTGCCTATGTTTTCTTAGGAGTCGTCTCACCAAGGATTTGAACCTCTGGTGTATTACTCCTATCCTAGGGTGATGGAATCTCTGCCATAGCCTTCTAACAGCGTTTTTCGCTTGAATGAGGCGTTTCAGTGCGACAGGGATAGCTGTAGGGTTTGGTGCATCGGTAGGAATGCCGTGCGTATGAGCACTCACCGCATTTAGGACAGAGGTTGAGAACCCCGTGGCTGCCTCCTCGAGAGTCTCTATCGAGTCTATTCGAGGACATGCTTCCACGGAGTTGTGGAGGGCTAGGACGGCTGTATCCCAGTCGACTTCCTCAACCCAAGCAGGCACTCCCAGCGCAGATAGATTAACGTCTGAGTCGACCACAACAGGGTTGTGATCAGAATCCAGAGCGTTAATCACCGAGAGATCCAGGTGAAATGGAATGTTCTTTGTGACAATGAAGTCTATGACATCCGCGGCGCCACGTGCCGGGTAGTATGTTGGACCTCTCGGCCCGTGTGCATGTAGGGCGGGGTTCCCGCTAATGAGACGGTACAGTCCCAGACCCTTCACGTTCTGGGTGCGGCTATGCCAGCTTGGGTGTTTGGCGTTGAAGTCGCCTGCGATGCAAACCCTTTGGTGTAAGTTTAGGAGTGCCGTGATGTCCGCTTCATAGAAGCGCCCATCCGGAGGATCATATACCGCTACAAGTACCACGTCGCCACCGCCTAAGGATAGCCTTATGGCGGTTGCCTCTAGGTGTTGTAGCGGAGGAATGGTAACAGGAATATGTGTGAGATGGTTCTTTATGAAAATGGCAGTACCACCGCCCTGTCGGCCGACCCGATCAGACCGATGGGCGACGTAACTTGGCAGACTGAACTGTACACCGGCGTGCAAGTGTGTTTCGCAGACCATAAGGATATCAATCCCATGGCTGTCTACAAACTCTAACAGGCCAGGTCTCTGCTCTCTAATTCCATTTGCGTTCCAGAACGCAGCTCTAAATGATCGCACATTTCTATGCGCCATTTAAGAGCTTGTGGAGTTAGCGTAGAGTTGCTTGGCCGTTTGAAGAACGTGGGGCTACCCAAGCTCGACTACTTCATCTGTCAATTCTTGGCTGGAAGAACCGACCCATCAGTGGAGCTGTATCTACGGGAAGACTCTTTCCTTTGAGCAAGCATCTCGTCATTCGTCCGGCACCACCTCAAGCCGCAAAATCTACAAACACACCTGGAACAGAAGGAAAACTGAATGAAAGGGAAATGAGAGAAAGAAAATCCGAGTAAATGAGAAACGAACCCCTATCGACCAACATAAACCAAGAAACCGAGATCACAATGGGGGATGGCAGGAATCGATCAGGGACCCCTCAATACCAGCCTCACGCATTACCGCGGGCCAACCTGCTCGGCATTTCCCCCTCTAATTATCATTAAATTTCATTATTCATACGTTCTGCTCATAAAAGATAAGCAGGCGGCCAGGTGCGGTTAATGGTTTATTGATCTTGTTAAGAGAGCGCTGGTTCTTGTTTCCTTTACTTTAGCCAGACAATTGGAACTAAACTTCTCCCACTTTCTCCTTCTACTCACCTTACTCCAAAACAGATAAAAGTTTACGAGCTCCCTAAGGTTATCTGGCCGCTCAACACTCTTGAACTCTTCGGACTTTCTCCCCTATCTGTTGCTGCCCCAATCTCTACTGACTAAGTGAAAATGTCAAGATTACTTGTTTTTTAAAGGGTTATACTATTTCTGCCAATGAATCGACTTGCGTGACAGTTTCATGGCACATTTCATAAGAATACCAACATTTGAAACGGTGATATTTTGCATTTTTTAAACAAACAGCTTCATTGCTAACAATATCTTTTGCGGACATGTTGGTAACAAAACTTCATGTTTACATTCCAAAAATACAATTTTAAAAGATACGGTATGACCTTTAACAGGAATAAGTGTTACTGTTGAAAACATGTTTTACCGTTGAGACGGTACTTTTAGATCGAGAAGCCTCGAAGAATAGTTAGGTTCATTACTTGACAAATATAATGAGGTGTATGATTAGGTATAATTAAGTAAAATGCAAATATTGGTTTCTATGCGTAATTGTATTTGCAATTGTAATGGTATTAGTCTTGGAATATAAAATGTAGAAGTTCATATTAAAACACTGTCCGGGACCTGAAGTTAAAAAGCAAGGCAGTTAGGCGCTCTATTGTCCTATCCGGGAGGGTGTCTCTCCTTTGTCTCATTGTCCGTTTATGTACCGTGACCGAAAGAGTCACGCGGACCCTCTCACTGGATATAACTTCGGGAATTCCCTGATCCAAGGTGGCAGTTTAAAGGAGAGGATGGACAAGCCCCAAGGAAAGTCTGCGAATGTTAAGGCGCATAAAATCGTCTGGAAAGCCCACCAATAAAAAGAAGTAAATTGCAGGAGCTCGCGCGCTTAAAGGTACAAGAAATCGGAGAATCCAGGACAGTCTTCTTACCGTCGTTGTACCGCCTAAACACAGTCTCAACGTAGAAGCCGACGATCTTCAGGTAATCGTCGGACAGTTTTCATGTAATCGCCAGGACAGTCTTGCCACCGTTTAAACAGAGTCGTCATATAAACGCCATAGTGTTTTCAGTTAATGGTCAAGACAGTCTTGTTATAGTCTCTAAGGTCGAGTCCGTGCGTCAAATTAACCTAAGGTGATTACTGCAGCATAGAACTGCGTCGCTCTCTCCACGAATAGTGGAGTGATCCTAGTACTGGAGGCGAAAAGGATAAGTGCTCGGAGATACTGCTTCTTTTGAAGCCGCGTTGTTCTGTGCCGTATAGGGCAAGTAAAAACACAGTGTTTTGATAAGGACGTTAACCTTCCATTCCTGATGAGTATGAATGTAAAACGATTTCAATAAACGTTGGGAATGCTACTCCTGAGCAAAATCACTCATTGTTTTCGCTGCTTTTCCCACCACCTGAGATCGTAGCTCCTTTTATCAAACGATAGGGTCCATGCTACGAACGAGTCAGTGGTGACACTAGCTGAGGATGGACATCGAACCCAGGACTGGACGGTGCAAAGATAAGGAACTAGCCGAAGCCATCAACGAGGAGAGCAACGACCCCTACAGTGAGATGTGAACCAGATACTGCCTCACAGTGCCTTCGTTATGTTGCAAGCCGCGAGCTCCGAGCTCTGTATATTATACTGGGGGAATTGGGTATCAGACGCTACTCGTGTCTCTTGCCACGATCCATTATATAAAGGCCTGATAACCAAGACTTTGACCACCCTTAAAGCTACATCATCGTCATATCATCATCAATATCATCACATGTTACGCCTTTAACGTCTGCTAGTTTTGTAGCACTACATATTCTTTTTATCTGGTTATACGATTTTGGAAATAGCTTCGAAATTTAATAATCTCTATTGTTTTGTGAATTAAAAGGTTTATGAAAATGCAAGATAGGTTAACTAATAACACAATGATAGTTTTTTGTGGTGCTACGTGTTCGTGACAGCAGCATCCAAACAAAATTACATAGTTATACGAAAACATAAGTTTTCATACATGGAAAGTTTTGAAGTATAGACAAATTCAGTTAAGGAATGAAAGGTTCGTCTATCAGAAAATGAGCTGGTCTAAGCTAGGAAGGATCTGAGGAGTTCTGATTAGTGGATGACAATTCAAATAAGCCTCAATTTGTGTTGTAAAAAACACAAATTTAACCGTGATTTAAGTAATGTACCCATTACTCTTCTCAAATGGCATATCAGAGGTTCTACTGCAGCTTCCTAGGGTCCTAGGAAGAAAAAGGTGGGATGAAATGTCGTTGTAGACCTAATTGTAGCATTAACTAGTTCTTCCTTCAGAAAATTACTTGTAGTTTCCTGTTGGCTCCACCAATATAAGTTTCATTGTCGCTCAGAATGTTTGACGGATACCCTCTGATGCAGATGATGCAAACAGCATCAGACACTACTTCAAGGTACAGTGTCTTTGTCATGTAGCACGTAGAAAACATTTTGCTGCGTTCTTGTTACAAAGTGTCCGGTACATTCTAACCTTATATTAGTGAAGGATCAACAAGGAATGACTTGTTCATTGGGTATCTTTCCCACCTTGACACTTAATATTGTGTAAATGAGACACCAGTGGAGGCACTTCCTTATTTAGTGTTCTTGACACCTTACTTCGTATAGTAATGGGACATCAAATCGTCACGAAGACAGTTGTTGTAGTTGTTTTAGTCAAGAGTAGTGTAACATTTGTAGTGTTAATGTTTTCATTAAGTTCATTTCTTTACTTCAGTTGTGAAGTTTTCTTGACATAGATAAAAGCTTGATGCATTTTTAACATTCTGTATTTAGCGCTGTACCAGATAACTAATCAACATGATATTCCCAAGGAGCTTTACAGCAGTTTGATATAAACTGAAGGCAATATGCAGTTACATGTTTCAGTTTCAGTAAGTTTGGGAAGTGTTTGAGGAACTCGCTTTGAATAATGGTAATTAAGAGTACTTCTCTTTTTCATTGTTCGGTTACATGATTCTCACAAACTATAGTAGGCACAGCTTATTGAGATACCCCAAATACAACCTTGTGCAGTGTGGCTACATTTGGTGATATTCTATCCGTTGGGTTGCATTAGTGCTATCAACTGTTAGTAACATATAAACATGCTAAAGCCATGGCAATAGCTGGTGTTATTGCGTCTGTTATGTTGCCACATAAGCCCTTGTTTATGAGCGCATTGCAGAGAGGCCAACCGATAGATTTTGAAAGAATATTCTGCTTAGAGTAGTGTTAATTAATTAATCAATCTGTGAACGCACTGCTCGTGTTTGCGTGATTTTGTCTTGAATTCTTTTAGAGCAAATATGCAGTTATAGTTACTGTTGTTATTTATGTGATATTTAGCGCTCGGAAGTGATTTTATCCAAAAGTGTTATTGCAGAACAAGATTGCTCGCCTCGGTAGCGTGATGGTTAGCGTGTCTGCCTCACGTTCAAGAGGTCGCGATTTCGAATATCGCTTAGGGTAAGTTATCCGGGTAAGGTTTTTTTCCGAGGTTTTCGTTATCCTGAGAAGACGAATGTCGAATAACTTGAAGCACCATGGACCTCGGGCTCATTTAAGCATCATTTCACCCGTTTCATTCATTCACCGTCCGATATGACATTAAGTTCCAGGACGTTAATTAAAAAAAACAAAAAACAAAACAAAAAAAAAAAAAAAGATTTGCCGAAAGTGAGTAGGTTCATTATGTGTTGTGTGGTAACGGTGTTCAAATATTGTTATCATTTGAAAGCATGTTACTTTAACTCTGTAATATTTGAGGTTAGAAATGCCTTTATTATGTGCGTTGGCGGGACTGCTTTTTGGAATACATCCTTCAACTGTTTATTGTAATGTCTGCCATGTTGAACTCTTGGGAACTGCCGATAAACTGTGTCCACTATACTGCTTCCTTCTGGTGCCAACCCTCCGATTGTTAGATAATCATTATATCAGTAGGAATTCGTAATAATAGATTTTGAGTTGAGGCCTCTAAACACAAGATCTGCTGTATCTCTCTGAGAAGGTACATAACGCCAAGTTCTCGCAAACCCAGTTTCGTGGATTTCTAACACCCTATACCCCATTTGCTGGGACTAGATGCAGGCCAATTTAATACAGGCATGGAATCCGTTCATAACTAAATGCCCGTGATATTAACGCTTATGCTCACAGCTGTTCTGTTAATGAGTTTGCTTAGCAGCAAAGCTACACACAGTACTAGTCGTGGAAATGTAATTTGTTTTAGTGGAGGAGCTCTTGATTTTGCACAGAAGTGTATAGTATAATGATTATTTTCCCTTTGTTGTTGCCCCTCTTATGATGGTACAAGAATCGAACGCTCTTTTAGAGGCGTCGCTGAATCTATGTTATCAGATTGTTATAGAATGACTAGCCAATACAATCAGTAGAATTTTCATTTGTGTTATACGCTAAGTTTGTTGTGAAGAATTTTCCAATCATATCGCAATACAATAGGCAATGGATCATCCTGGGTTGATTTTTCCTGCCATAGCGTGTGCATCTTGAGGAGAATTACTTAGGGAGGTGGAAGTCTTATATGGTCGAAGACAGCAATTATCTTAGATAGAACAAAGATTTTCTTAATCACATTGGTTTGCAGATTATGACATGCGTTGGAGTTTATCATGTTTTCCGGTCTTGTCCCTGGTCTACTGATTACACGATTAGTCATCATTTTTATCATTTCTGTCGTTTTATTGTTAGACAAAGGCCCACAAGCCAGAGGAACGTGTTATATTTTAACAACACTGGCCGGAAAAGCCTGTGATCTTATTTGAGTTATTGGTGATCTGGAATTAATCGGTGGGAGATTGCCATATGCGACCTAAAATTCTCACTTTCTCCTGTCGTAATTAGTTTGAAGCTGAGAAACTAATGAGTTGAACAACCCTTGAGAGTTTCAACACCATTCACGAAGTATAAAATCTCCTGACGTTAGACGCCCTTCAATCTGCATCTTTAACAATTGGTTAGTTATATTAAATCTATTAATTTAGGGCAAAATAAATATTTTCTCCTACAAAATTTATATTTTGTTTTAATAAAGTTTCTAAAATTATATCCTTTGAAACAAAACAGCTAAAAGGCATTCCGCATAACGCAAAATTAGATAATATAAAACAATCGGCAGTTAAAGGTATCAAAACTGATAAATTGTCTATAAAATGAATATATTGAATATTCCTGTAATTCAATGGTGTCTCCATAGAAATCATGATTGAGTATTGGGAAGCTGGTTTTCTTCATTATTAAGAGGTTTGCATCTAGTTGCTAACAATGGTGCCACTATAGCTCCATCGGTCAGTGTTGTTAAGGCATATTCTCTATGGGAATTCGTTGGGTTTGCTCTCCAAAGAAAGCATTGGAAGTTACAGTCCAATAAATTACACTTTACTTTTCTCAATGTCAGTAAGAAGTAGTTTGTTACGTTTGGAAACTTTAGATATCAAAAGAACGTTATTTGAGCTTACACCTGGTTCAATCATCAAATGTAAGACGTGTTATGGTTTTAGTATTAACTTTCTGGAAGACAGAACGGTGTGGAATGCAGTATGCATTTGCTTCATGTTGAATCCAGGTGTTGTCTACTTGAATTATGTGACCCAAGTTCTTCGTACTTTCTGAGGCACCTGGAACGTGCATGTCTAACACATTCCAGGTGACATGCACATCTCCAAAGGTCACCTCTATCCCGGGGATGCGAGTCTAAGGCACAAGAAATAATCAAAGCCCCACCCTAAATGCACAAAACAACAAATATCAACCCAGAAGCAGGTATTCAACACACTTACAAAAATTAAAAACCCACTAAAAGGTGTCCTTAGGAAAGAACCCAAGTACCCCAAGGTATGCTGCACAAAATATAATATATTGCTCACATCTGAGTCCCAAGTGTTGCCCTTGCTGAATTAAGCAATGTAAACATTGACAGAATTATTACATAAATAATGTGCGCAACTAAAGAATATGTGAAGTCTGAAACAAGAATAGAATATTCTTGCTTAACCAAATTGTCAGGCTTTATAGTCGAATTTGAACAGTGACACTTAAAGTTTTTAGATATAGAACTACTTGATCACATACAGGTTGCCGAAATGCCCTAAGAGTGGCCCAACCACTAAATCTACATAATGGTGATAATGGAGTGTAAAGAATATCTGTGATTTGAAAGTTCTATATTCACTTTAATAACTAAGCAAGAGTCATGATATTTGAAAATTTTAATCAATATAGCACCGACATTGTGATACATAGTTACATACATGCAGGAAGATTGGGCCACTGTTTCTATCCAGGAAGCCAGATTCAGTTCCATGCAATAACACACTTCTCATGCCATCTGTCGGTGGTTGTAGAAATGTGGTATAGGCCACTACTGATCTCCTAGATTTTGATATGGGGAACATGTCTGTGCTAATAACTCACCTCAACGCCTCAAATATGCTATGCCTGTGCTCCCGAGGTTTGTCCCTCATAAGGGACGAATGCGGTGAGAGAATACCAAGGGTGGCCGGATCCGAAGGGAGACGAAAGCAGAAGACAGGGTTCCTAATAGGTACAAATTTAAACTCCGCGTGGCAGCTTGCACAGCCACCTTCCCTCCTAACTGCGGGGTTACACATGTACTGGTGGACTCGGGACTCGGACACCTCCTCGATACAGAAGACGAAGATCTACAGAGAGCATGACAAAGTCCCCGTGGACACTTAGAACCCAGATACCGACCACCCAGGATGAGGTGAAATGAGGGTAGAAGAAATCTGAAAGACGTTATTATCCATCGCAACTTTCACCACGGGGAACCCCCCACAAACCCTGCCTAAATCATTCCAATCAGTAAGAGCTCAGCAATATAAATCTTAATTAAAATAATTGTTAAATAAATGCCTTATGCACTTCAAAATATATAATATCTGAAGAGATGTTAAAATGACTGACTTGAAAAAAAAAATAATTTAACAGTGAAACTCTTTATGAAGGTTATTCTCAATATGCTGCCGTGAAAAGTTCACGCTGGTAAAATGAAAATCGCAGTTGGTGACGTTGTATTATACTCCAGTGTTCATCTGCATAACTAATCAGCCACTTAAATAAAAATCAATTAAACCATTTTCTTAGATGCTTTATGTACCTCAATATCTTAGTCTATGTTCTAATGTCTGTATATCAAAAAACTGTCTAATTGTGAAGCCTAGTGTGAAAGGTATTCTCAAAATTCAAATTACGGAAGTGCTTAACTATATGCAGGATATTTAATTGTTACAAAATCTAAACTGGGCAGCAGAATCAGAATCACTATTAATAACTCCAGGTTACACTCGAGTTTTCATCTGCATAGTTGAGCAGCTCATGAATATAAAACTCGATTTTAGAATAATTGTTGCTTAATACTTTATGCAACTAAAGTATGCGTGAGGTCTGAAATACTATTTAAGTAATTATACTTGCGTGGTACAATTATCCACCTTGTATGAAAAATGCTATTCCCTGATTATTTTAAAATACGTAAGGCATCTATCTTTGCACAATAATGATTAAGTAATATATATTTAAAGGTGAAAAACCTTGAAACCAGAACTATTCATACAATTGCCACTCAGCATGCTACTGAATATGGTATATCCACCTACATTATAACAGTAATAAGGTAGTGTAACAAAAATGACAACGAAAATAACTTCTTGTTAACTTTTACTTTCTCTACTACGCTTACTAAGTATGGGAAGTACCTATTACATTCGCTCCAAAAGCTCGATGTCCAGATTTCACCGGAAATATATGTTTCGAGGTCCCCTGAATAAAAAAGCACTTTTAGAAAATGATCTTTGTGTGTGTGTCTGTGTGTCCCACTGTGAAGAGAATAACTCATAAACGAAAAGTCGGATAAAAAGCTAAAGTTCCTGTTTAACTTTTAATATCTTTCAAGGATGTAACACGAAGGTTTCTAAGAAAACTCATCCATCCTAAACTAGCAGAGAAAGTCATGTGAGTACAACACATCATATTTTGTTCTAAAACTCAAGCACAAAACACGGTTCTCTTTTACCACGTTAACACAATCTAAAGTTCTTCGTGATCTTACAACTCATAACTGTGCTGTATTTTCGTAACTTTGATACGCCCATTTCTTTCTTTATTCTCTCTCTCTCACACACACACCTGGTTTTGACGGTACAATCACTCAGCACTCACCAAAACCGCTTCACTTCAAGGCACCATACTGTTTCAGTCGATACATACAGTTCTCTTACGACGGTGACGACTGCACACACACACACACACACACACACACACACACACACACACACACACACACACACACACACACACACACACACACACACTGGATCTGCTAACAGCTGTACTGTTCACGACCTAACAACTACTGCTTCTATCGTCATCCTGCAAGCTTTTATATGACGTAGCACGGATTTTTCTCGAAGCTTTTAGAAGCAAGCCGGCAGCCAGAAGCCGCGTGAACTTTCTGCAAATCGTTTGCTTCGCTGTCTCATTCTTAGATGTTTACTCCCCGCTGCAATGGCCGCTATCCGAAGAACAACACATAGCGGAGAGTAAAACTTAATCAGCCCTGAAGAAAAGTGGTATAGCATAGAACTCAGTGACATGAAAGCGAGTAAGAATGAACTTTTAAGTAAGCTCCCAAACAAGGCTAAACAAATGAATGAGGAATAAGGCCTTATATTCCGCCACATCAACTAAAGCAGAGCTATAAGAAATCAGCGACGCCATAGAACAAAGTGGCCGACAGCTAAATTGCTTCACATGCCAAAAATGCACTGACTGGTGTTTTTTCCTAACCGCTCGAACTTGCTCCATTATCTAATCTACTTGCCAAGAGATCGTTTCAGTGTATAAAGACTAAATCACCCAGTGTAATTTCTGAATTTCAGAGCAAAGACTACTGCGCGCACAAGGTACAGCTTTTTCTAGAAGACTCACTTTCACCTGGAAAAACTGAAAACTGGTACATGCCAATTGGCCCAGAAAGTGCCTTCATAACACTGGTCTACAAAAATTAACTTTTTCACTTTCACAAGAATTAAAATAACAGATTCTAAAAGTATTTTTCGTGCTGAATTCAAATATAATTACAGTTTGTCCGCATCGGGCAGGAGTTTTGTGTGATATTCATTTGAATTTTTATAATATTCTAAAAAATCCGTAACTAGCTATCTAACTCAAAATTATAACTACTGATTCTGACTTACCTAGAAAGTGGTAGATAGTGATTTTCGGGTATATTTTGCATCTGGAACGTCTCTCATTTTAGTCCAACAGTAGTCAGCCAGCATATTGGAACTCCACTTGCCTTGGTACCTCTTCTCTATCGTAGAATTTACTGATGAAAACGCTCACCGTGTTCATCGCTGACAGCTCCAAGGTTTTCGGGGAAGAAGTCCAAGTGAGAGTCCAAGAAGTGAATTTTTAAAGACATGTTGCATCCCATAGCTTTATAAGAATGCAGAAGATCAGCCACTATGTCACGATAGTTTTCTGCTTTATGGTTTCCAAGAAAATTGCAACATAAACTTTTGAAAGACTGCCAGGCTGCTCTCTCCAGTGGATTTAACAGTCCCTCGAAATGTTCATCAGCCATTAATGATCGGATTTGTGGTCCTATAAAAACTCCTTCTTTCAATTTAGCATCACTGACTTTGGGGAATTTCGATTTCAAGTACAAGAATCCATCAGAAAGTTTATCCATAGCTTTGACGAAATTTTTCATAACTCCTAACTTAATATGCAATGGAGGTAAAAATATTTTTTCAGGATTCACTAAAGGGACACATGCCACATTTTTCTGGCCAGGGAGAAGAGATTCACGTTTTGGCCATGACTTTCTAACGTAGTGAGACTTCTTATCTCTGGTGTCCCACTCGCACAAAAAACAGCAAAATTTGGTGAATCCAAGTTGCAAACCAAGCAATAAAGCAATGACCTTTAAATCACCACAGATATTCCATTCATATTTTCCATATTGTATTTTCTCTAAAATTAGTTTCATATTTTGATATGTGTCTTTCATAGCGGCATGCGCTACTGGTATTGATGGAAGTTCATTGCCAATATGTAGCAGCACAGCCTTCAAACTTACTTTAGAGGAGTCTATGAACAATCGCCACTCATCTGGTCGGTGTTGATGCCCAAGAGTTTGCATAAGTGAACAAATATTATTACAAAACACAACACCATATTCTTCAGAGTAGTATTCTTTGAAAACACTATGGCGGCTACGATAACTGCTTATTCTTACATCTTTTTGGAGTAAATTCCACCCTTTGAGTCTGGAAGTTAAAACTTCAGCTTGCAGTTTAGACAGATTTAAATCCCGAATCAGGTCATTAAGGTCTTGCTGATTGGGAAAGTATGGTTCTGATGAACAGCTACTGGCTTCATATGTAAGATCAGTTTTATTTTCATCTGAATCATTTTGAGTTTCAGTTAGGTCAGAATCAGAGTTATCACTTAAGGTTGTATCTACATATACTGGTACGGGGAACTCTTCACTGTGTAAGACAGGTCTCAATGCAGATTGTAAATTCGGATACTTAACTGCATATTTTGTTTTAGATGTGATTCCTTTAATATTTGTCAAACAAAAATAACAGTCAGTTGAATGATCCTTCGGTTCCCTCCAAATCATAGGAATTGCAAATGGCATATGATGTGTACCATTTTTCCACCCAGTCAGCAGTCTAACACACGAAACACAGCATGTATTTGGGGCCCAGCTCTTAACAAAATCACCAACTTGACAGCCAAAGTAAAGATGATACCACTTCTTTACAAGTGGGGTCATATTTCGCCTCTGAGACTTGAAGGTCAGCTCACCACAAATATAGCAGAAATTATCTGCATGATTTACACACTTTCTTGGCATGATGAAAACATTAAGTACTGAAATACAACATGCACAACATACACAATACACTTCTAAACAGAAAGGAAGGAAATATTTCACTAGTGAACAATGTCACAGTCAGCTCAATACTGACACATCACAATGCCAGACAGGTCTGAGCATGTCTAAACATGAATGAACCTGCACAGTCTTGTTTTGTGGTGCTTCAGCGTGATATTACAAATAATTTCAATAAATACGGCTTGAGTAAAATAGCTACATATGAGGTAAAGGTTCCTATGACAGGTCAAAGAAAACGCTAAAATCATATTCTGAAAAGTAGCTTTCACAGAAAAACTATGCCTGATGGGAAAATTCTGACTACATATCTGAATTCAGAATGAAAAAATGCACTAGATTCACTATTCAGATTTCTTGTGAAAAAAAATCTTGTCGACCAGTGTAATCCGTGTCCACTCTCAGCCCGCCACCTGACTTGACTGTCCCCACACACGCTCACCTCTTCCAGCTATGTTGTTGTAGTGTTTAACGCCCGCTTTTACTACTACGGCACCACAGGCAGTGACACTGATGATACATGGAATGAAGATGGAGCACCGGTGGAATGAGATGGCGGGGGAAACCGGAGCACCCGGAGAAAACCCGCCCTGACGCCGCTTCGTCCACCACGAATACCACATGCGGGTCCCTGGGATCGAACCCGGGCCGCCTAGGTGGTAGGTGAACGCGCTAACCGCTCGGCCACGGCGCCGCCCTCTTCCAGCTAGGAAGGTAAAACAAAAACGAGCGCCTTGCGTGAAGCAAAATAGTCTAATTAAAAGTAAATAATATAATTAAAAGTACTTGAGACGTGGGTTGTTCCTTCATAGAATGATGACTATATTGTTGAGTACTTGGTTGCCTGTGCGTTTGAGATGAACCTTTATATTTTCATGGAGTGGTATATGATGATAATTATACTGTGTACAACATTTTATATCTGTCACTAACACTAACTCGTACAGATTCAGAACATCTGTTTATAATTTGTTAATGACGCTTTAAATTGGGAAGGTCACATAAATGCGATCGGTGTGCCGGAATTTCATTCGCCAGTAATTCTTTTACATACATAGCATACTTAGAAACCATCTATATTGGCCGGGTTTGAACCCGAGACCTCGGTATCACTAGGCCTGCGCCTAATAACTACTGACACTTATTATCCTTCTCTCTTGCAGCGAGCTGATACTCATCACTAGAGCGAGGATAAATATCCCATCGCTTACAATGTTTGCGCGCTCGTACTATACACGCTCCGTGGTGACTGGCAGACGGCGTAGCACAGGAGTTCAGAACATGTAAACAAAAGGGCAGGGCTGTGTAAGAAGCTCTAGTCCATTTACATCAGTTCATATCGTCATCTATTCGTTCCTCAAAAACATTGTAGTGAACAATAATACATTTTTAAATTGTTCAAAAGTAAAACTTGTCATCTAAACAATGTTTATACAGCGAGAAACTTCTCTCAACGTCACATGATGTAACGGGAGCAAACGTAAGATATTTTGCATTGTATTCGTCATACGAAAATGACATTTTGTCTAGCTGTTGTAAACCAATTTTTATATGAACCAATGTAGCGTAGCCAGGATCATTACATGATTTTACATGATCTATTTTGCACATGTCTTAAAAAAACTCCGATTGAAGTGACAAATGGTCGTGTTCTTTATTCTTTGATGCTGCAACAAGTGCTTTATGTTTTTGGTATTACAATGTTGCTTCAATAATTTCCGTTTCTCCTTGGAATCTCTAATTTGTGAATAACATAACTTACAGTGTATCGTATCACCATTCAATACGAAATTATTTCTTCCAAATTCTTCCAATAACTTATTTAATTTACCATCACCTAAAGCTGAAGACATTATTCACCTCGTATGTAAACACGGATCGCACAGAAAATAACACTCCCTTTTATGTACGGTACAGCTGCCATACTGAACCACAGCACGCTGTTCACCCCTCAGTGCGAGGTAACAGCGATGACGTCAAGCAAGCAATTCGCCGTGCAGTCAACCTGATTTCTTCTTCAGTGGATATATGTCCTCGCTCTACTCATCACTAAGGAGCGGATTAGCGTGACCGGTTTTTGTGAGGTTACCTTGCTCATGTTGAAGGAGAGATTGCGAGACCAGATGTTGTAAACAACGGGCGCGTGCCTGCAGTCCTCGACAGGTTCTATCGAAAGAATGTATACTTTGAGGACTGTTTACGTTATAGCTTAGTTATAGAACACAAATCTGCTTACGCTTTTGTCTCTTTTAACCTTCACCTTTTAGCCAGCTAACTGCGAGTTTTAGGTTTTTATATTCTGACTTTGGCCCCAAAGTCGACGGGCCCTTTAACTCTATCCATCCATCTACATACGTATATGCTAAGTTAATACTACAAGGCTATTATTTAACTGCTCCCTTTCAAACTGAATTGTCCTCTTAGCATAACGCCTAGCAAAGTTCATTGTAGAATGAAAGGAATTATGTAATATAATACCTCAGCACTGCCCGTCATGTATCTTCATAACACTTTCACAACAACAGAAACGCACCTGACGAAATGTATTCATCACAACTACACCAGTCACTATGTTTATTCAGTCTGAATTACTAATATTTTCTAGGTTATGATTAGAGCTTTCGGAAACTGGTATCACCTGACTCCAGACACGATTCAAGAAATGAATAAATGTTATAATAATATTAACTCACCATACAGCACCAACAATTAATTATCAAACAGACTGCTGTGTTGCTACTCATGGCATTCTAATGCACAGTGGAGAGGAATTTATGATCAGACAGAATTATTACCACAATTTTCAACAATAATTACAGGTGAACACATAAGCGTAGAAAGTCTGCTATTGTCTGTCTCTGTGGTTTGTTGGTTAACATGTTAATCTTCAAACTCAGAGGTCCAAGATTTGATTCCCGGCTGCAGGGTGGAAATGATTGTTTACCCAGAATTATTCCCTAGTCTCCCTAGAATCCGAAAGTATGACTGAAAGTGTAAATGCGTATTGAATTTACCGTAATAATCCAAAGACTAAAAACCACTGTAAAAAGAGAGTACATAATTACTGTTGAGCAATTGTTCCTAAGGTTAAAAGCCGCCCATATGATCTTAGATTTAAAGGCGTAATTGTATTAATTGTATAAATAGAACATAAAAAAGTCTGGTTTACGCAAAAACAAACCTCTGAATGGCCTCTATATAAATCCGTTTTACTGACATCACCTAGCACAAAAAGGCATCGGATAGCGATCAGCTTTTCAAAGATTATATTAACGTTCAATTCTACTGAATTGCTTTATTCCTCTAATACCTAGAAGGAAATATACATTAAGACAATTTATGGAAATTGTTTATCCCCATCAAGTAATAATATAAGTTTTTCCATTAGCACTTTGTTGCCCCCCCCCCCCCCACATCCCCCTCCCCCCCCCCCCGCCAGCCCTCTATTTCTTTTGCGAGGACTTGACTACGTAGTCATATCGTGACAGATCTGTTAGCAGATATTTGTAGAACGATGCGTGGCGGACAGTTAGTCTTCAATGTCTCATCTCTGTCCATACCATGTCGCTGTGTCACGTGTGAGGGATCAGTGCAGGGTAACTGTGCCTCTCTCTGTACCATCCAGTCTATCTGCATACGCTGCCTGTGGATAGATCGCACAGCATTCGCTCTTACTATCTATTTTTACTTTCTCTAGGAGTCTACTACGTATAGTAAGTAGACGAAGTATTGTATTCGATTCAAAATTTCTATGTCGAGCTTTCATCGGAGATATAAGTTGTGAACCTTGAATCCAAAAAGAGCATTTTTAGAAAAAGGTCAGTGTGTGTATATATGTGTGTCTCAGTTAAAGCTGAAGACGAACAGTTTGAAGAAAGTTCCATAACCCTAAACTATCCATTTCAAGGACATTTGTTGGAAAATTTTGATTTTCTCAAAAATGACTGACGATTTTTATTAAAGTGTCATACGTTTAAGATATTTGTATGGCAAATATGTATATTTTTGAGTTTTCTGACTATGTCTTATGTAGTCCTGTTTACTCTTGATGACTTTTGCATAACTGGTAAACCGTAAGTGTTAGAGCGAAGTTATACACAAATGCATTTCTTTTGTGGAGTTTCGGAAACACTCCTCGTTATTTGTGTGAGTTTTGCAATATTTGCACTTTTCTCAAACGGAGGGTCGTTATTCACATTTTTATTCCTTGGCCGTGCAAAGAGAACTTAATTTCGGAGCCTTCATATGGCCACCAGCTTTAAAAGATTTGACTATCGCTCAAAGCGTGTGGCATTCCCCTTGCACCTACAAGAAAACAAGCAATAAGATAATTTCTGCAAGTGTCTACCTCGACTAACATTAAGATAGAGGAATAAGAGTTTGTAAGAATGTTTAGTACAAGAGGAGAGAAAGTCATGTGACTGCAACACATCAAATGTTTATTACTTAGCTCCTAATTATCCTCAGGTAAAGGATATTAATGAATTTACTTCAGTCTTTTCTTGATGGGGACAACTATTTATGGTAATGTTTTAGTTAAAAACTAGTATAAATGGTTTTGTAATGTTATTCTCGAGTTGAGATGACGGAGGATATGCAGATAGCCCCTCCTCGTTGATTTATTAAATGTCAATAAACACATACTTACATTCGGAGCTTTGCATAAATCATATTCTTGCAATGATGTTTGTCCTGAAACTGGGGCACACACCCTACCTATTTTCTAGAGGAAAGCGAACCCTCCTCCGCCTCCCATTCTTCATCTCGAAGCGAAGCGAACTCGGCTACGTAACGATCCCGTTCAGCGGCTATTGAAAAGGGAGGAAATCCGCATTCCTTAAGAAAAATAGCTTAAGAGATCGTGTTCCCAAACACACATTTGAAAGATAGATGCTCACCCAGACTCTTATTACTTTCCAAACGGGACTCCCGCCGCAGCGAGATTAATAACTACACCCTCACTTTATCAAAATTTATGACTTACTTCTGTATAACAAAACAAACCATGCACGTGGTGTAGTGGTAGCAGTTTAGTGCTGTCTGTATGAGTTGTACTAGTGATGTTGAACGTCTACGAAAGAGGGGAGGTTGGGTTTACCTGCTTCCACTTTGCCACTATTTAACCTCCAACACTGCATTGTATTGCAGTGGCGGTTTGGTTATATGTACGTTGCGTTTGATTTACGAAACCACTTTATAATCTTATGCGACAAACATCTGCTCATTACTGACGTCTTTGGTAGTGCTTACGTTTAAGAAGTCTACCAATATTTGGTACAGTGCCTTAGAAAATACACCAAGTGATCGTCGCGTAATACATTGCGATACAGAACTGTATTATATTTAAATTTGGAGAAATTATGTTCGCAAATATGCACACTACTCTTGTAAATGCTTATTTCTGCATCTGTTGCATTTTAATCGACATAAGAATTTTCAGAACGTATCTTATTGCTAACTTTCTTGTAGGTGCAAGGGAAACATGTGCATACATAGGTTTTAAGCAATGCTGAAGTATTTTAGGAGCTGGTTGCTATGCGAAGCCTTTGAAATTCCGATTTCTTTGCAAAGCCAAAAGATAAGAAACCGAGTAACGTACTCCTATTTCAAAAAAAAAAAAAAAGGATAAACATTCGCAAATTCAAACAAATAATAAAGAATATCTCGGAAATGGTTCACTCATAAGAAAAAATAGGTATTTCACATAAATTGTGTGTTAACGAAATCTTATTTTACAAGCTTTGGTCCGTCTCTTACTGTTTACCATTTTTGCAAAAATCATCCAGAATGAAGAGGTGTTCTGAGGACAATCCCAGAAAACTCTAGGTATGACTTAGCAACTGCCATGGAATCGCTGTTTGTGTCCATCACTGGATACTGATTGACTGGGCCTTCGACTGAAGGAGTGGAATAGTCGTTCATTCGTAAACACCTCCAAAGACGCAATGTTGGATATCGCAGAGTTATACCAAAACATCTCTGGTGTGAAAGCCCATGAAGTCCAAGGTCTGTCACATGCCCGCTACATTCGTTGCATCTGGTGTGTTTTTAGCGCCTCGGTCATATAAAAACGTTAGTCGTCTACGGGTGAAATAGTCAACGTGGTGTACCCGAAGACTCGTTATGGGTTACATAAATTTAAAACACGCACACAGACATTACAATAAGTTTCCTGAAGGATCACAAATAACGAAAATAATGCAATTTATAACCAGTGAGGATAATACATTTCTTGAATGATCACAAATAATGAAAGATATTTACTTCAACCAGAGAGATTTGAATTGCCCTCTGTCTAAAAATCCACTTTGCTTACTCCACCAAGCAGTAAGTATTTCAGATGGGCTTTTGGAAATGGTCAAATTCCGACTACAAAATCTTGCAATTTTGTAAATATTTTACAGAAATTGAACAAAATAATAATACACAAGAATGGAATATAAATACTTTTTTGCACCACCGCTATCAATTCCTTTGATCTCTCCATAAAATTATAGTCTTTTTCAAGTGCCCTGACAGTTCATTGAAAATAAAAAACTTCCAAAATCAGACGTGTTTTGAGCTCACATAAGTTGGTCTACTCTTGTACTAACTATTATTACAAACCCTCATTGCTTTATGTCCTTCATGTTAGTTGAGGTCAGTATTTGCAGAAATTATCTTATTGCCGATTTTCTTATAGATAGAAGGGGAATATGGGAATACAGTAGGCTTTGAGCGATAGTCAAATCTTTTAAAGCTTTGAAGTTCCATTCTCTTTGGCAATCAGATAAAAAATGAATAACGATCTTCCATTTGACAAAAGTTCAAGTACTACAAAATTTACACAAATATTAAGGAATATCTCCGAAATGGTTCCCTCAAAAAAATGAATAGACATGTGTTTTAACGATATCCACATTTTTAGTAGATTTGGTCTACTTCTTATGGTTAATCAGTTATGCAAGCTTCATCAAGGGTAAACATTATTACATAAGCTACAGCCAGAAAATTCAAAATACATATTTCTTTTGTCAAAAAAATATTTTAAACATGTGGCATTTTAATCAAAATCGTTAGAGCTATTTTTGAGAAAATCAATATTTCCGAAACATTTTCCAGATAAAGGATAATTTAAGGTGGAGGAATGTTCTTCAAAATCTGTGTGTGGCATCCTTGAAAGATATTAAACGTAAATACTGACTTTGGTTTTTAACCGACTTTTTGTTTTTGAGTCACGCTGTTCAGTCATGCGCGTGCTCACAAACACACACACACACGCGCACACACACACACACACACACACACACACACACACACACACACACACACACACACACACACACACACGGGAGTTTCTTTAAAACACCTTTTATGGATTTAGGAATCTCACAAGATATGTTTTCGGTGAAATCTCGACATCGAAATTTTGGGTGGAGTACAATACTTCCTCTACTTACAATAGATAGTGGAGAAAGTAATAACAAATATGTGATTTCTGTTGTCATGCATGCAAAGAGTACAGTGAACCTAGTGACACTGTCACTACACACCTTCAATTTCCCTCTAGTTATTTGTGTGAACGTGTTCTCTGCATTGACAGCAATCAAAACGAGCTTTGAACCCAGAATCAGCATTAATACTTGCACTAGAGAACATTCAGCACCAAATACAGGACCTGATGTCCAGAAAACAAGGTTAGCTAGCTCAATAGCAGGCCAAACACATGTGCAAATTCATGTAATGTTGTGTGTGCGTGCACTATCCGTAACGTAGTTCCTGCATTTGTTTTATACATTTATAGCCAACAAGGGTCAACATCGAATTGAACTTCTACGCTATTTTAGACCTTATTGGGACTCCCTCTCCAATATATAAGTGGTATTCATGCGATGGGCTGCTATAGTAATAACTAAGGTTCGAACTTTTATACAGCTATCGCCAAATGAGCTGGTTGCAAGTTACCTCCACATGACGTCATTGTGCGGGTACAGTGACAGCACGAAACACACTGCCTACATTGCATAGTGTCTCTCGAGTGTGTTCATTGGTTCCATACAGAGAGTAAAATGTCTGCAGCACGAAAATCGAGATTTTCACGTATTGCTGAACTTGTACAAGAATTTGGGATTGAATATTTTGCTGCAAATGGTGACAGCACAGAATATGAGTTAGGCAATAACCTACAACGTTCCTACGCTGACTGTACCTTGCCTTTTCTGTGTTGTGATCAGGTGACAGAGTTAACCCTCCCACTTGCTATAGTCCACACCCCGCAACTCTTTGTTTCCTGTTTAAAGGTTCGGTCTCTTATAATAACCAATGGTATGTCGGCAGGAAAGAAAAGTTGTGATTACTTCTTGTAATGACTCACTCGTCGAGCTACAACTGTTACTTGTTTCACACCATGGCCAGATTATTGGGCTATGGGAAGCTGGAACACAGTACGACAAGTATATACTAAATATTACATATATAATGATTAGGTATACTAAAATGTACCACTTGCAGAGTTTATTAATTATGTTGGGTTTTAATGTCACCCAAGAAATATAGTTATTGCAACAAAACCTTTCATTCTAAAGCAGAAACTGTATTACATGTAATGCTACGCTGGGCACGGCGCAACATAAAGGACCGGCGGGGCTAAGCTACAGTGATACTCCATATGCGCAAGAGAGGAGAATTAAGAAGCAACTGGAGTGGTGGGGAACTAGCGGGTGATGTCAGAACTCTGGCAGTCACGTACACAAGCGGTGTATGTTTACGTGTTATAAACAATTATTGTTTAGTTATCACGGTGAGAGCGAGCGATGCACTAATCCCCACTTCTCCTATTATGCATGTGGCTACGCCTCTCATCTACACTTCAGGAGTGGGGGAGTGTCACGACAATCTGGACAAACTGTACTACACGCTGAAATGAAGACAAGGAAAGGGTATATACGTCTGGCCTCATCAAATAATTTCGCACATGCTACCCTGTGTTTGAGTCTTTTCCCTCCAACCGATTCTTCCCTGGGCGCAAACAAAAAATAGCCCGGAAGGGGGGGGGTGGCGACAAATCTGGACTGTAGGGAGGATGGTCAAGGATTTTCCAGTGTATGTCCTCCAATGTGACCTTTGTCAAATTCGCGCTGTGATGCTTAGCGTTCTCTTAGATAAGGATGACTTCTCTGATGCGCGTACGTTGTCTTTTGTTTCGGTAGGCGGCTTTTGCTGAACTTAACAATCTACAGTAGTAAGCCACATACGTCAATCGTGAAGAAAATCAGCGAGTAAAACTCCTCTGTAGTTAAAAAACAGAGCTGCGAGAACTTTCCTGGCTGAGAGGCAGGGTTTGACGATCACTGGGCAGGCTTCATCCTTTCTTTGCCACTCCTTGCTGGCCATTTTGGATTCCGAAGTGTAATGATAGGCCCATGTCTCATCACATGTAACAATGCGCTTCAAAAAGTTCTCCCCTTCTTGCAGGAGTCGCTGCAGAAGTCTCTCACAGATCTTCAAGTTGTCATGTTTTGCTGCTTGGTTAACAATGAGCACTAGGTTTTCTAAATCCAAGACGTTCAGTGATGATGGTTTGAGTACTCCGAATGCTGACACCCACTTCTGATGCAATTTCAAGAGGGCAGCGGTGAACCTTTTCAATAAGCTCTTGAACAGCATGAATGTTGTCATCTGTGAGACTTCACCTAGGGCGTCGAGTGTCTTTCTCCAATATTCCTCGGCCACCCTAGGATTGTCTGACCCAAGTAATCACTTGATATGGGATAGTGTAGTGTCTCCAAACTGTGACTTCAAAGGAATATTTTAACCCTTTCATTGGTTAGGCTTTATAAAATGCGTTACACGAAGGAACCTGTTGTTCACTAATGGTTGTACTGACGTCAAAACATCAAAGTTGCTATAGTTGAGGCGCTATTTGCGTTACCAGTTGGGGTTCTTTGATTCTAGTTTTGCGGCAGCGGTCGCTTTGTAGGGAACTGGAAAGCCGACTTTCGGCCAAACTATAACCAAGCTGGTTCCTCCTCTCTAACAGACTGCAGACTGACCTTCAACCCCCTACTCAGCCATCCCACTCGGATCTGCTTGCGCAGTAGTCTGGCAAAATTACCACTTATAATTCAAACCCCAGAATGCCAGATAGACAACATCAATGCTTTCTCCTGCAGGCTTACCATAAGCACCAATAACCATTCCATTAAGCCTAATAAAATAGCCATTATCTTTCACCAAATATATTTAAATTAAGAAAAGTGACTCTTAAAAGGGTGATCGATCTGTAATTGGCTTATCAGTGATGCATTTTATTGCATATTGGACCTTTTTACTTGTGTAATAATTTAAGTCACAAAGACAATAATATTTTAATATACAAATACAAATATCGTTCTTACAAAAATATTAAGTCTTTAGGAAAACGCTTCCATCGCCATTATCATACCGCCAAAAACAATAACATATTTAATATTTTACCACTATGCTTAATTATATAACTTGCATTCTGTTATCTTTTTTTTTTTTTTTTTTTCCATTTATTAAAAAAGTATCACATTTAGCTACGGTTTCCATTTTCGAAAGGTAAATTTAATTTGGGTCGCTAATTAAGCCTTCGCTTTGTACATATTCCCTCCCATGCTGCAGCCGTCTTCGTCCATTAAATCATGCTTAAACTCCCGCAAAACTAGCTGTGTTGTTCCCGTCTAGTTTTTCTAATCGTTACTTTATTTCGTTAATGCAAATACCTATAATAGCATGTTGCCTGTGCCGAGCCCTATATGCTTCTTCTCAATATTTGTTAGGTTATTTTAAATATACGGAAGTAATATATACTGTTACATTTTCAATTGAAATATGTAGATTCATGACTCATTTCCCTTTCCTAAACGCGAAATGCCGCTTAAGTGTTAGCGAACAACTAAATTTCCATTAGTTTTATCGCGTAATTAAGAATTTCATATTTGAAAAGAGAGAAGAGAAATTATATATTACACTTCAGTCGCAAACTAACGCACACTTTTACTCATTTGTAGCCTAGTAGGGAAATTAGCGTTGGGTGAAAAATATAGTGCTGGTGATAGAGGAGAGAAAAAATACCATTCACATTGTTTTCTCTACATAAACGTTACATAACTACAGAAAATGAAAACGTGGGTTTTCCTACGCAGTCAGGTGTATCTACCATCCTCCCTCTTTCTTTGTCTTCATTAGACCGCCACACCTCTAGCCGCGTATTGCAACTCTCAGCTGCAGTTCATTTGTCAGTAGTTATACCTCATCCCGTAAGATGACAAGAAACCTGGAGATGCTCCCAAACAGCTCATTTTACTAAATTCGTTTTGTGGACGAGGTGGATAGACAAAACGGAAGCCACTCTGCTTAAAATATGGTTGCTATTGTTATGCTGGTCTTAAAATTTGATACTCTTTAAACGTTGGCCACTTCAAAATATGATTAAGCACGGCAAAATGCAAACCAACAATAACAAATATCTCGAAAAAACGCTGATGCTAAAAAATACCTAACTTGAAACTTAGTTGAGTTTTCTCCAAGGATACGACAGGAATATTATCAAGAAAATTTCCCGCCCTTTACATAGAAATATTTTTGAAATGTATATTTTCTTAAAAATGGTTCAAACGAATTTGATTGAACTATATATTTCTGACATGATAAATAAAATGTAGATCTTGAGGTATTTTCTTTCTTGGAAATAGGTGTACTTTTCTTAATTCGAAATGGATTTTGTGTAATGTTACACAACTGGTAGAAATAATAAAACATAGACAAATATTTGAATGCTTCATTACTTTATAAGGTTTTGAAGTGCTGTGGCTGTTAAGTTTTTCTCACGACGTATTGGTAAGAATGCCGAATTTCAAAGCCAGCATGTTGTGAGGTGATTTTTAACATCTATCTATTGATTCGGTTTACTCTGTATTTCTTAACTTCAACTAACGCATTATGAGAGACTTCTGCAGAGGTTTATCTCTATTGACATGATATTGATAGAAAAGCAATAAAAACAATCTTTCGTAAGAATATTGTGATGCCAGGCGCGACACAAAACAAAGGACTGTCGGGGATGAGTTACTTCACACCACAGCAAACAAAGGTGCGTGACATTTTGTTTATACCTGACTAGCAACAGTTGAGCGGCAGAACCAAGAGGTTTTTTCCAGAGCCTTCGAGCAAGATCTGGCTAGGTCATCGCCGGCGTGTTTGAAGAAGTTTAGGAAAGGCCCCTGTGAGATCATCTCCACTATATAAGGAGACAAAGAAACTGTATAAAACTGTTATCAGTAACCTACAGGTGGTCACCGTACGGGTTTTATAGAAATAAAAAATATTATACAAAAATGTCAGCAATTGGAAAGCTATGAAAATTGTAGCCCGTAAGCCGAGACCCATGTACTGGCACCTGGGAAAATCTCTATGAATAAACAAATCTGAAAATCAGAGAGTGTTTACAGTTACAGGCATGAGACGGCCTGTTTGTCAGTGACTGTGAGACAGCTGTGCATGTGTGGTACGTCGTTTCAAAGTCACTGTTTGGTTAGCGTATGAGAGACAGAATAAGTGAAAAAAGTCACTGAAAGGATTGAGTCAAGGCGATAAAAAGAGAACAGTTGTGAATGGGTAATATCACAAAATAATATAGATTGTGTTAACGTAGTTAAAAGAGAACTGTGTTTTTGTGCAAAGGTGTAAAAGAAAAATAAAGTGGAAGAAGAGCAACTAGACTTATTTCGTTGTTTGTGTCACAACAGTTTTTAGACTAGGTAAAAATAAACGTTAGTGGTGAATATAACATACGAGTATCACATGTTTTTCTTCCACTATAAATTTTATGTGTATATAATGTTGATATAGATTAGAAAAAGAGTTGTTTTGATTACACGTAGTCTCTCTGGTTTAGTACCTTTATTATTTTTTGTATCTTACCTAAAACTAAATTACTAACCAAAATATTTTCAGTAATGGGAACATCTCTGTCTTTTAACATTGTGCCTTGTGAAATTATTCAGTGTCCCAGTACTTTTAAACAGCCTTAAGAAAGAAGATTGACTGATGTGAAGTGAAATGGTTTGTGTATTTTGCAGGCGATTCGGGTGCTCGTGCTTCGAGGGTTTCTCTGGACCTAAATGTGGGCATGGTCCAGAATGTGAGGCGAACAGGAACATCTGTCAGAACGGCGCCACCTGCAGGTAAGTCAATTGTCTACCTCTGGCAGAACTTTCCCTTGCCAACTTTTTGTGAGTGCAATAACTATTCGCCACGGGCACTCGCTCGCTTCTCTGAGTACCCGCTGAGTCGGTAATAATACGGTCGTTTGCTCTAGGTGCTACCGAGCAACGCTCCACCTTCTAGCACACCTCATTAAAACACAAACTACCCAACTTCTACCTTAGCGCGCGCGTGAGCCCTTAGAATTGTTACTTTTTTGTTTCTTTTTTTTTTTTAAATAGACTACTGAGAAATGTGATGCAGAAATTTTCCACACATACAAAGACACACTCCAATAATTCTCAAGTCAGCCCAAGGGTCAGTTTTAAAAGATAGTTATGTCTTAAAATTAAAATATTAATATTTTATTCAGTAAAGAAGGCCTACCGCCGTAGCCGTGGTCGCTCAAGCGTAGAGGGAGGCAGATTCGATTCCCGCATCGAGCATGAATGTGTATTAGGTATATGGTTGAAAGAAGTAGGCGAAAGCCGATGAAATAAACTGGGAAAACAAGGAACACGTAAAACGGAAACGAAAGAAAACTAAAACGGGGGGGAAGAAAAGGAGTAATCGCCCGAGGCTTGCTAGGTTTGATAGTTATCACAACATTTTAAATAATATAATAGTCAATGATGCTTTAATTTGTAGTTGCTAGACAACAATACATATACTTTATATTCTAACAAAGCACCGGGTGGCGCATAGCAAGTTCCCTAGCTTTTCAGGCTCATATCTCATTACTCGGAAAGGAGAGGAACATAACAAATACACCAATTGAAAGTCTAGAACGTATGATTTATTTATGTCATGTTATGGAATTATTATTTGAATATTACATCTTCAAGATGGGCTCCATTATGGTCCAGACATGTAATGGAACTAGAAAACACACGATGCAGCAGGTCTCCACAATTTCTTCAGTAATGTCTTCTTTCAGCGCTGGTAGAGTTCCAAGACGTCTAGTAAAGACCATCTCTTTCAAAAATCCCCAACAGAAGAAATCGGGAATTTTAAGCTCGCGAGCGGGTAGGTCATGC
Source organism: Tenodera sinensis (assembly GCA_030765045.1). Classification (NCBI taxonomy): domain Eukaryota; kingdom Metazoa; phylum Arthropoda; class Insecta; order Mantodea; family Mantidae; genus Tenodera; species Tenodera sinensis. Next base: position 125,984,173 of record CM060968.1, on the reverse strand, counting down.
AATGTCTCCAAACCTCGAGATGAGGAGTTAAACTCATTTTTGAGTAACGCCATGGGCCGTAGCACCGTCTTGCTGGAAGTAAACATTCTTTGGATCCATTCCAATCCTTCTGAGTTCAGGAACCACAAACGTCTGTAACATTGCTACGTATTGGTCTGAATTTTCAGTTACTTTCTTCTGCGTTAATTTCAAAGAAAAACGGTCCCACAATTCCAAACTCACCGATATCAACCAGACAGTTACATCCGGAGAATGTAACGGCTGCTCAACGATTTCCTTGGGATTAGTGACTGCCCAGTACCTCATGTTTTGTCTAAATGGAAGCGTGCTTCATCACTTATGAACAATGTTCCCGGAACATCTGGAAATGTATTTCATGTTGAAAATGTGTATAATGAAAATGTAATTCTTAGTAGTAATGAACTATTTTAGTGAACACATTTCGGATAAAACAATATTAAGACTGCATTCACAGACCGGGGGGGGGGGGGGGGCGGGGGGAGGGGGGACTAGGGGTGCTAGCCATGTCTCACTTTTTATTACTGCGCCCGACGCCCGTTATGGACAGAAGTGCGAAGCAGCGTTTGGTCGGTAGGCCTTGATCCGGCATCGGACTTGTGCCGCGGAGTTTAACTTTTTAGTTTAGTTTGAAACTAAATATATATTGACCACACAAGTAGATCAAGTACACGAATGAAACAAATAAAATGAATAGGTATACTTAGCCACAAGTATAAAGGTTTGAAAGTTTTTACTAGAATTTTAAATAATGAATTACATGCAATAATATCCAACCGAGTGAGATGGCTCAGGTGGTAACGCCTATGGCCCGCATTCGGGAGGTCGTGGCTTCGATCCCCGTGGCCGCGCACTCTGACATGGGTTTTTCCGTTGTTTCCCAATGTCACTTCTTAGACTAATGCTGGGATGCTTACATCTCTTCTCCACGGATTTCTTCCCCTTTATTTCTCATTTCTCTCCCTTGATATCTTTTAGATTTGGTTGCTAGCGCGGTTTGTTCCGGCGAATGCGGACAGATGGCATAGTTGCTTGCTTTCTGGAATCTCTTCCTTGCCGCCTCACCCCCCCCCCCCCCCCCCGCCTTAAAAGTTGCTGCATGGACCGCAAGGGTCGCCTCTTCGCTCTCTCCTTGGCTAGAGGAAACACCTCGGTTATGTGCCAGGTGTCAATATCTGGAACTGTTAGACTTCTATGCCTTAGGGCTTCGCGGGCACCGCTCTCTGTCAAGCTTACGGTCTTACTTCGCCTCATCCCTTCACCCTGGGTGGTGGTGGCGGCCCGCAATAGGTCCATGTCGGGGTCGCAGTAGGTCAAGGTGTCTCGCTCCGTTCCACACACACACGCACGCACGCACGCACGCGCACACACACACACACACGTTAAGAAAAGCAAGGCATCAGAAAATGGTTCTACACTGGATACAATATATAATCTGACAATTACACAAAAATCATGGAAGTTTAATAAACCAGTGTTTTTGTGATTTGTGGACTTGAAGAAAGCTTTCGATGGGGTATAATTAAAAATGTAGTACGTATATTGCAACAAAAATGCGTGCCCACGCAGTGATTAGATCAATAATATCAACACAGACTGCAAGACAAGAATAAAAGTAAAGGAACAAACTGAAGAAATAGCAATTGGTCAGGGAATTAGACAAGGCGATTCCATAACTATATTCCCTTTTAATCTTATAAATGGGAACATTAGTTGAAGGTCTACCAAAAGGTTAGTGATACAAGATGGGAAACACAAAATTTCATATAGTATGTTACGCAGATGATGCTGTCCTCATATGGATCGCAATTCGATATAGAGGGAAAAAATAAAATATGAAAACAAACGCACAAATGCACAATGCCCAACAGTATCGAAAGAATAATTGATATGCAAATTAGAAGTGAAAAGAAAAAGTATTGAAGAGGTTTCAGAATTAATTATTTAGGTATTCAAATAACAAGCACCAAACATGCAAATCTAGAAGTAAAAACGCAGGCCGATAAAGCAGCGCAGATACCAGGATGCATAGAAGATAATTTGGCAAATTAGGTATATGGGAGTAGAGGGTGAAGTTCAAGTTTATAAAACAATAGTTATCTTAAATTATGCAGCAGAAGCCGAAGTGGATGCAGTCAAAACAAAACAAATATTAAGTTCATGCGAATTGAAAATATTAAGAACAAATCAAGGAAAAGCTGCATTAGATAAAATACACCATGCAGAAACCAAAGCAAATTGCCAAATTCAGGATATAATAAAATGTATTAGCGACTGATGGAGATACAGTAAAGAACACATTAACAGGATGGAAAAAACCGTCTAGTAAAAAGAGTCAAAGAAGGAAGACCTTTAGATGGGAAACGGACAAGAGGAAGACCCGCTAGGAGATGGACTGGCAGAATAATAACTCATCCGAGGAATAAACGGGAAAATGAATAGGATATTATCCAGAGCGCATAATATCCTATTATCCGGAGCACCCGGGTTCGATCCCCGGTAACAGCATGGGGATTTTATTCCCTCTGGGAGGTCTGGCACGGGGTGCGCTCAGCCTCGTTAGGTCCTGGGGGGACCAATTGAGGAGCTACTTGATGAAGAAGTAGCGGTCTCAGGTCGAGAAGGCCGGGAGGTTTCGGGGCGCTCAACACGTCCCACCCTCCAGTAATGCACCCCACCAATGACGCCTATAGTGGGCAGAAGTGGGGGCCGCAGCGGCTGGGTGGCAAGCCTTGGCCCTTCATGGGTTGTTGTGCTAGGGGTTTAGCTTATTATCCTACACACACAAGAAGAAGAAATGAAGAAAACTTATTTGATTGTAATTTTCAATTTCTTAATGTGTTATACTTCACTAAGTAAAGTATTTTGTTGAATTGTGTGTAATAGAGGATTATAATTATATTCTACATAGAAAACGAACCTAAATTAAACAAAGAAAAATATTTTCTGATATCTTTATGATCGTGAATTTAATTAGTCCCGCAACAGGGTGCAAGGATAGGGTACGAGCACCCCAGACGACTCACGTTGATGCAACAATTTGCGACGAATAAATGTTTATAATAAGTAGGGGTGGGAGTCGGTGGCCACGTGTTAAAATGCCCACTCACTTTATCGCTGCCGGACTAGACCAGCGATGAGCATGAATAACTCTTTTTGTTATTCTATTTCTATCTCGGGTGCAGTATGGGTCAACGAATAGGTAAATTAATTACTTACATAGATACACTTTATAGTACTGCTTTTATTTGAAACTTTAAACAAATATATTCAACATATAGAAATCACATAATTAAATGGCTTGGCGTCACTTCGAATCACTCTACGGGTCCACGACTCCACATGAACCGACAATAAATTTTCATAAGTCCATATTTTTCATCGTCACTTTGTCTTTCTCCACCACTAAAAATGAATCTGAATGCCTGAAAAACACTTCATACGGATAAATCACTTAATTCTAGCGGACACTATCTTTTCCGATGCGGAGCCGAACCAAGCCATGGAAAAAAGACAATTGAATTCTGACCTTACCAACTATATTTACAATTCTTGATTTAAGGGAGCTTTTCTGCCGCCTCTATAACTTCATATTAAATTATTTTATAGGACTTACGTTGAAATATTGCCTTAAGGGTTTAGAAATATGATTGACTCTGAATGTGAGTGTGCTTAACATAGAAATTCTTGGTTATATTCACATAATTTTCTCTATTCACTTTATCTGCAGATAGCTTCTAAGACTAGTTTTACAAAGGCATATCTATGTACGTACTCCATATTAATTGAGAGAAGCTTTTGCATAAAATAGACATAAATACCAAATCCTTCACAACTAGATGTGCACTCTGCTATAAATGTAGGTAATTTACAGACCAGTAACTAAGTGAATACAGAAAAGGATAGTCAAACCTTTAAAACAGGGTCGCTATATCTTGGACTTGTCATTGCATATTCTTTCCATGACATCGAGAGAGGAACTGATTCATGACCACTTAACGAAAACAGTATCAAGCAACAAAATCACAAAGTAATTGGAGATCAACAGCGGCTCTTAACTAAAATTCAGTTGTACACTTTACACACCCAACGCGATTTAGAAGCCTTTCTGCCATTTTCAAGTTAAACTGACCTTGGTCAACCTTGCTAGGAACCGTTACATGCGAGTGCTGACGTACGTTTACGTCACACGCTGACGTCACTACCTAGCACTAATCTTAAAGCAAATTTACTAACAGAATCAATAGACCTTATTTCAAAATTCATAACAGTCCCTATTTTTCAAAATGAATGTAGCCATTAAATTAAATAAAATGAGTTTACCCTTAGTTTACAATATTATGTTACTGTTAATTATTGTTAATTGAATAGAATTTTTGAGATTTAAACTTTGAAATTGTTCAGAAGTGTAGAATGTTTTATGAAACCATTTTGCTAAGTTATAAGTAGGTAGCAAAAGTAAGTAGATCACATTTTTTCTGTTGTCCTGAGGAAGTGATCAATAATCCTTAAATCTTTTGAAGTTACAAAATAAAGCCATACAATTCACTTTAGAAATTGAAAACATAAGCTCTCTTCCATTCCTGGATTTGAAGATCAGAGGAAAAATAATGAACTGAATTTTGGTATTCGTAGAAAGTCAACACATACTGATAATTATGTGAAAAACAAAAAGTTTAACCCTCCTTCACATAAATTCGCTGTTTTCAACAGTTTAACTAGGTTGATAAATATACCCTATAGTAAGATAGAATTTAATGCAGAATATGAGTACATTATAAACATGGCGTTACTTAATGGTTTTAGTACAGAATTTATACATAAAAATATAGAGAAATTAAAATAACAAAAGGCCGTAAATGAAGCTTCCACTCTCAAAAATAAATAAATAAATAAATAAATAAATAAATAAATAAATAAATAAATAAATAAATAAATAAATAAATAAATAAATAAATAAATAAATAAATAAATAAATAAATAAATAAATAAATAAATAAATAAATAAATAAATAAATAAATAAATAAATAAATAAATAAATAAATAAATAAATAAATAAATAAATAAATAAATAAATAAATAAATAAATAAATAAATAAATAAATAAATAAATAAATAAATAAATAAATAAATAAATAAATAAATAAATAAATAAATAAATAAATAAATGAATCAATAAATGAATGAATGAATCAATAAATGAATGAATGAATGAATCAATCAATCAATATAAATCAATATAAATATGTGAAGGCTCATACCCAAAAATCTTGTTTTACCATGCTGTTCAAAGAATTATGTGACACGTATGCCAATTTATACCGATGGTTCCCGGTGTGACAACAATAATGGCTGTGCGGTGGTTGCTCCTAACCACACCATGATGTATAGTCTACCAGACACTCTCGCCATTTTCTCTAGTGAACTGTTTGCTATACGTTTCGCCATGGGCTATATATCAAAGAATGGAGACTTCAAATCATTCATTATATACACAGATTCCCTTAGTGCATTAATGGCTATACAACAACGATCTCCTTGCCACACCTTGGTAAGGGAGATACGTGAATTATACAGTGAGCTTATTTCATCAGGTAAACAACTAATCTTGGCATGGATACCATCTCACTGTAACATACCAGGAAATGATCTTGCTGACACTACCGCAAAAGAAGCTACCAAGCATCCTCCAAGCTTACCAGATCTTAAGCTACCTCATGAAGACTATTTACGGCATCTTAAAACAACTATCCTACACCGATGGAAGACAACTACATCCAACAGCAAACTGCATGATATCTGTCCAATACCTAACCTGTCCACAACAATTAGAACACTAACCCGGCGAGACCAGGTGCTATTAACCCGATTATGCATTGGCCACACTGCGCTTACTCATTCCTACATTCTGTCCCGTGAACTTCCTCCTAAATGTACTCTGTGTGATTCTACTCTTATGTTCAGCATCTGCTCACTGTTTGCCCAAGATACACTTAACAGCGACTTCAGTATGGAGTTCCTGAGAACCTTCAGCTAGCTTTGGGTGATCAACAGTATCACAAGAAAACCATCAAGTTCATCAAAGCATGCAAAGTTAATGTTTAAATTCAATGTAAATTTCATGATTTGTTCCTCCTTTTTTTCCCTCTGTGTTTAATCGCGATATGACTTTTATGTTGAAGCGACTTCAAATAATAAATAAATTTAAAAAAAATATAAATCAATATAAATCAATATAAATCAATAAAAATAAAAATAAATAAAAATAAATAAAAATAAATAAAAATAAATAAAAATAAAGAAAAATAAAAATAGATAAAAATAAAAATAATTAAAAATAAATAAAATAAAAGGTGACTGTAAATTTAAAAAAGTTTAATTGAGCTTATAAAAAGTTTAAAAAAATTGTTCAAGGACATTGCATGATTTTGGTTCAAAATAATGTAATCAAGTTGATTGTCTGAACTGTGATAAATTGGAAAAACGAAACATCGTCCAGAAACCAGAGTGAAAGAGCACTTAGAAGCATCGCATATAAACAGACAGAGAAATTAGCTGTGGCAAATTAGTTTTTTTCTCTAGAGATGCTAGGAAATAGAGCAGTTACGTCAAAGGAAAAGAGTTAACAATATCTTCTTTTTATCGATATTTTTGAAAGAATGCTTACGTACCATCGAACTAAACGAAGAATTAATAAATGATCTTGTGAAGCTTACCAATCTTTGTTTGAACCAAAGTATGGTCAAGCCCAACAGCAATCTTTTTTCAACACACGTCTGGGATAGCTATGAGTAGTCCATTATCATCATATTGCCAACCTTTCCATGTTATTTTTTCTGGTACACATCATCATGCATTCCCTTTAATTTTAAAAACTTGGCTAAATGTTTACAAAATTGGCCGCTCGAGAAAACGAATAAAACAATGCAATGGATACAGTTTTTATTGCTGATGCGCTATGTTTCATTCATTTTCTTGAGCGGGCCGATTTTGTAAACAATTACAAAAACTTGGTATGGATATGTAGGTAACATTTTGCTATTGTGTCTGAGGAATTGATCAATGATATCTTAAAGCTTTAGAATTTACAAGATAGTCATAATTTTGACACTCATAGAAAGTCAACATATGCTGATAAATAAAAACAAAAGCATGAACTCTTCCTTCACATAAATTCGCTGTTTTCAACAGTTTAATTTATAGGTTGATAAAAATGCCCCTTAATAAGGCAGAATTTACCAGAGAACACATTATCAACACGGAATTACTTAATAGTTTTAATACAGAATTTGTACATAAAAGATAAGAGACAATTAAATATCAAAAGGCCGTAAATGAAGCTTCCATTCTCAAACAAAATGACTGTATATTTAAAAAATGTACTTACCACCCTTGGGCTAATAAAAAGTTAAAAAAACCTAACTGCATTACAATCAAATTACAATTTTCTGTAAACTCTTTTTAGAGAATATTTTTCTCCTTTCTAAGTCTTGTTAATTGTGACAATGTAGAAATGATTTTATTACACATTTTATTGCGAGCACAAGGGTGATACAGGAAACCAATACGCACAAAAACATGCCCATCTTCTAAAAAGAAGTCGTTTGGACTCTGGATGGCATCAAAACCTGTATTTTCTAAGAAATCTTGATCCCGACGTAGCTTAGCAAGTGCATGATAAAGTAAATGAGAATAGTGGGTTGAGAGATTCATGATTGTAAGTTTGTGCAAAATGCTGCTAGTAGAAAAGTTTATAAATTATACTATCAATAAGGGTTTTAAAAGTAAAATGTGTGTTGAATGGAAGCCAACAGTCATCTGCAAATGAAATTTTATGATTTTTTAAATCAACTTTTACACATACAGATTCCATTTCATATCTACAATATACAAAATTGTCAGTATTGGTTTGCATATTTCACATTACATTATACCGAGAGAACAAAAAATCTACGAACCGGCTGTGCAGTATTTTGCCTGTCCGCGTCTTCGGCGCTCGTTGCCATCTGCCGCTATCATAGAAAGACGCGGATGAAACCTAAGCACATTTTTATAATTACTTTTAAAGACTATACTTACCAACTGTATAAAAGGAGATTGTTATTGGACCCAAATTTCGGCGAATCTTTAAACTCCACTCCACTCATTATTGCAGTTCTGAGAATCCTTTCTCCACTAATGGCACACCATATACCATTGTTTTCGTCATGAACCGCTACTTCATGAACCGCATTAGGTTCTAAGGCATAGGCCATTTTTTTCGGGTTAAGTTTACGCCCGTACATACGTGAATACAAACTTGTTCCTGTTTTTTTACAGAATTGAGCGAGAGGGAGCGTGATTTTGCCTTCTTCAACAAGACTGCAACAGACTTTCGATGAGAATAATTGAAAGTGTGTTTCAGGACAGAATTATTAGTAGAGATTTGTGTCTCTGAGGTAGCTTAAAACAAAGTGTACAAGATAAACGCACACATCCTGGAAGAATTAAAACAAAACGCCGCCAGGAAATCTCCAGGCATTTTTAACGTGAACTTCGGCGAAAGTTCAATAGTTCCAAAAACGTATAGACGACAGTAGCCAGTTTCAGCATCTTCTCTGATAAATTTGGTAAGTAAAGCCTTTAAAAGTAATTTTAAATATGTAGTATGGTTTCATTCACGCCTTTCTATGATAGCGGCTGACGGAAATGAGGTCAGACGATGCCGGCAGGCAAAACAGCGCAGTCCGTTCTGAACCTTTTTACTCTTTCGGTATAATTCAGTGATTTGTAGTACGAGTTAGTTTTCATTAACGTTGCAGTGAGATTTCAAAGCATCGGTTAAGCTACAAAATTAAACGTCGCGTTCCACCAGACTGTTGAAAAATGAATGAGGAAGATATTACAAATACTGCGAACTACTGGATCAAAGAGGAAAAGGTGCTCGGTGTGTCCGTCTAGAGCAGGAAAGCATCAAGAGCGAGTGCCAGATGTCGAGCACCACCTTTGTGTTTGGAATGTTCCAGAGATTGGTATCCAAAGCATTTTAGATAAGAAAAAATACGGAATTGGACTGATAATGACACTAAACAATCTATGTATAAGATTTTCAGTTGCTGCTATTCTTTACGATTTTCATATGAGGTAATATGTCATTCAGCTGAAAATATTGTAATTGAGTCCCTCATAACTTATCCCCGCAGAAATGTTCTGTTTAATTTTAACTTTTGGTGGCCCCCCTCTCCCCCCTCCCCCCGGTTCACAATTTAGAGGAACAGCTTATTTTAATTTAATGTGCAAAGTTTCATTTGGGTAAAAAATATGATTCATATTCTGTGCTTATGTATCTCACTGTCCTGTTGTATAACATTTGTAAGGGATGCTCAGAAGCATTAAATATAATTATAAAGTAGTAATAATAAGTCGTTACTAAATTTTTTACATTTACATTCCACCCAATAGCTTTCTTCCCTACCAAAACAACCTTATAATTGATATGGGTCGTGAGGACCAGGGGGTTCCTTATGTGTTACATTTTTTAGTGTACCAGTTAGGGGTTAATTTGTTAATGGAGTTCTGAATGGTGATTGTTGACAAGAATGAGTGAACCATGCAGACTAGTCGAGAAAATGAGTTCCACTAATTGGAAGGAATGCGACATACGTTTGTTTGTTTCTGTAGCGGTTTGCTATGGTTTGTTGAACGGTTTTGTTTACAGCTTCCATCGTTTGTTTCTGTGACAATACGCTACTGCATTTTTGGGAATGCTGTTTTGAAGTTCGTCGCATTGTTCGACCACGAGTAGGAAAAAGTAACAAAAGCGACTGTAACTTAAAAGTCTGGCATAAATAGCTAGAAGTATGATGTGTATCATCTTATCGTTTAGTATTATTAATAATAGAAAACATTAATTGTTAATATCAGGTGAATATGTGAATATTGTATGCTAAGGTTTTCATTTATTACAGAGAGTGTTAGGAAGGAAGCTAAAAGGGCCTGTACTTTTATTAATTCTCAATACGTTCCTATATTCTCTCAAGAATGATAAAGAAGAATGGCTCAGGATGACACCAGATTTTGTGAACGCTCTGTAATATTAGCGATTTCTTGTGTGCTTTGAAAATGATGGATGAAAGATTATAATGATTAATGAAGCATTTTATCTCCCGCACCAGTTCCCCAGAGCGAAGGAATGGGCAGGGAAAAGCTTCCTTCATAATTTTTCAACGCTAAGAAATAACTTAGATGCTTAAAACATTTTAGCACAAGATTGCATTACAGTCATCGCCCATTTTTCACTAACCTCAATTATTTTCAGTGAGCCACGCCATTTATAACCTTCCAATGGTATTTTCTGCATGAAAATCGGACATCATAAGGCTAATAAACACATAAAATCTGAATAAAAACTTTACTTAAATAACATTAAGTTCACCTTGCTGTGCTGTATCTTTACACGGATTTCATTTCAATATTTCTGCCTTTTGAGGTAATATAAAAGTCCAGATGCTACTAAATAGCAATGAAGTTTATAAGCATTCCAAAAATTTGCTGAGCAAAAATGTCTTAAACTCGTGTAGAATAAGTTTAAAAACAAGGATAAAGTTAATGAAATTGTTTTTATTGATGTTTAGAACACGTCACAAAAGCTATTACTTTCTCTACTGGTAAGTAGGGGAAGTATTGCATTCCACCCAAAAATTCGATGTCCAGATTTCACCGGGAATGTGTTTTGAGACCCTATGAATAAAAAAAGCATTTTTAGAAAAATGTGTGTGTGCGTGCGTGCATGTCTGTCTGTCCGTCTGTGGAGAGGATAACTCAAAAACGAAAGGTAGTTAAAAAACCAAAGTTGGTATTTAAGTTTAATGTCTTTCAAGAATGCTACACGAAGATTTTGAAGAAAATAGCCCCATCCTAAACTACCCTTAAATGGAAAATGTTTCGAAAATTTTGATTTTCTTGAAAATGGCTCTAACGATTTTGATTAAAATGTCATATGTTTGAGATATTTTATGTGTAATGAAATGTATATCTTGAATTTTCTGGCTCTAGCCCCAGCAGTCGTATTTACTCTGGACGACTTTTGCGTAACTGGTGCACCGTAAGAGATAGTGCAAGTCTTAACCTAGAAAAAATGTAGACCTTGCTAAAACAGTCAACTTATGTCTGAATCAAGTTTTTGTAGATTGTACCATTTCGGAGATATTCCTTGTTACTTGTGTAAGTTTCGGAGAACTTGTACTTCTCTCAAATGGAACATTATTAATAATTTTAGTCTGTTAACCGTACAAAGATAACGGAATTTCGAAGCTTACAGCTTCTCTCTCAAAACTTACTGTATTCCCATATTTCCCTTCCACCTATAAGGAAATAAGTAATACGGCAATTTCTGCAAATATTTATCTCAACTAACACAAAAAAGATAAAGTAATGGGCGTTTGTAAGAATGGTTAGTACAAGAGTAGAGAAGGTCATGTGAGTGCAACATATTTTTAATGGCACTGTGTTTAACGACGTGTACTCTTAGTATATACATATGTCATTACATTCCTTCTAATACGTGCTTTATACAAGCATTACAAAGAAAACGTTTGTTACTTGTAAGATGCGTAGAGTAACTTATTTCTGAAATAGCTTTGGTAGTAATTATGAGACATCACACAGGATTTCTAAATAATTAATCACTTAAAAGATGTGAAGGACTATAATATGTCTCAACCTAGTTGAATCCTGTTGTAAACATCTGGGCGGGAAGAGAGACAGAGACAGAGATATTGGGATAGAAAACGGTTAAGCTGTTGACTGGTTTGGCGAAGATAATGGGCGTTATCTTTTGTTTGCGTACGTACGATAAACCCCTCCTTTAAGTACAGTATTGTACGTAAGTAGTTCTCCGATCACTGCTCTGCGCGAGCTAATTTCGGAGATAGAAAAGTATGCAAATGTTTCGATTCTTATAAACGTAAATAGCCCCACATTTTATCTTTCTGCTTCACATATCGCATATGTGTTCTGGGCCCGTGAGTTCGTAAAGGAATATATACATAATGGTATACTATATACAGATTAGATAGAAGAAAGGTGAAATTATATACACCATTAGTTTATTATGTTAAATTAAGCTGCATTTTACTTAACAATTACTGAAGGACACTGCTATTATACGTATAACATTTTTGCATTTCTTTATCAGACAGCTCTCTCGCAACGAGGTCTGTATCGAGTTGAATGCTGATTAAGATGTTTTTGTTTATAGTGTGGGGTTGCTTCTGATATTTTACACTGTATTTCCTGTACATCTCGCGGACCTCACAAGGCCAAGGGCACTTATCTATATGCAATATAAAATCAGTAAGCTTTTCACCATGGAGCAGGCTGGTGCTTTAGCCGAAATGAAACACAATCGAGGCAAACCGTTAAAAAGTGACGAGTGGCGAATGATCGCGCAGTGTTTCGCAGTACTTAAAGAAAGAAACCCGGAATCCGGAAAGAAATCCGGAATATTAATATTCCAACTCATAGATTTAATAAGTTAATGTGTAACCCAACTCCATTTTTTGTCTAAAAGTTAGCGCTACTAGTGTTGCAAAACTTTTGTGCGTGCCTGTACGTCTAACACGCGGCGATTTGAGTCAGCTCCGCCTTGTTGTTTACAACAGGATTCAACTAGGCTGAGACACAGTATACCACGAGCAGCTGCTTTAGACGTGAAGCATGTCGACAATGTTGCGTTGACGTTGGTCAGGGAATTGATTTGGTTTGAGGATGTAAACATGTCGGGCACTTATGCTTTCGCCTAATGTTTTGGGAGCTAACGGTTCTGCTATGGCCTACACTCGCACAGTAAACACACAGGGACAAGGCACGGTATGTGTTTATGTTCTCAAGACGCACTGTTGCGGTATTTATGTAAGGAAAGCGACACCCACACAATCTGCAGTGTTGCCAGCTTGTTTTCGACAAAACTAAAATATCTCCGTAGGAAATGGTCAGAGACAAAAACGTAAGATACAAAATGTGTTCCGAATACCGAGATCTACTACTGGTTTAAATTAATGTAGTGACTTCCCTTCCACTCGGTGATATAACAACACTATTGAAGTAATTATTTGTTCCAATGAGAAATATTACCAAACTCTGGCGCTTAAGTAAAATATAGGCCATTAAACAAATCTCGGAAACATTACTAGTTTATAGCCTAATATAAAGCTATTAGTGTATATATCCGACGGATCTACATATCGGCAATTGCATTACTGAAAGCGGATGCCTGTTGAAAGCGAGCCTATTGAGGCTGGTAAAAATCAAATTGAGAGATGTATTATAGTAACTCATGTTAGACTGAAAGCAGGAGTTGATGTTCACTGCTCACAACAATGCTGTGTCGCTGTTATGCGCAACAGCACACGCCCTCCGCATGTTGAAACACCATGTTCTAGCAGCAGTAAAGTGCGCCTCATGTATGGTATCAATGAGGGGACGTCCAAAAATTGAGCTACGTACCACGTCATTGTTTGGAAAACATGTCACCACACGAGAAAACATATCACCACACGTCCTTCTCTACTCTTCATTATTCTCACAAAAGCTTATTTTTACTTTCTCTACTATGTATAGTAAGTAGGGGAAGTATTGTATTCGACCCAAAATTTCGATGTCGAGATTTCACCGAAAATATGATTTGAGGCCCGCTGAATACTGAAGAAATCACACACGATGTGTGTGTGTGTATGGGGGGGGGGGGGGGGGACGGTATAACTCAGAAACGAAAAGTTGATTGAATACCAAAGTTGATAAGACACGAAAATTTTAATCAAAATTTCTCTAGCTTTACATCGAAATTTGTTCGAAAATATTGATTCTGTCAATAATGGTCCTGACGAGATTGATTCAAATGCCATATGTTTAAGATGTTTTTCTGCCAAATAAAATATATATTTTGAATTTTATCGCTATAGTCCATGAAGAACTGTTTACTATGGATGACTTTTCAATAACTGATAAATCGTAAGAGATAGACCAAATCTGACTTTACAAAAAATGTATATCTCCTTAAAACACACAAACTATGTCCAAATGCATTTGATTGATTGAATCTTTTCTGCGATAATCTTTGTTATTTGTGAGAGTTTTGTAATACTCAACTGGAAGGACGTTATTCGGCTGCTTATCTCTTGGCCAAGCAAAGAGAACGTAATTTCAAAGTTTTAAAAGGTTTGACTATCGCTCAAAGTCTACTGTATTCCCATATTCCCCTTGCACCTCCAACAAAATTAGCAGCAAGGTAATTTCTGCAAACCTTTATCTCGACTGACATGAGACATGAAGAGGATAGAGTAACAAGAATTTGTAAGAATAGTACAAGGATAGAGAAAGTCATGTGAGTGCAACACATCATAGTTTACTACCTACTTCACATTAATCGAGATAAACCTTCAATATTCATTTACACATTTCATTGTAGGTGAGAGAACGACGAAATAGACATGATAAGAGAAAAAGAAAGCAGGGATTATCACTTGAAAAACGTATGAGTATTTGATTATCCACACAAATAACAAAGAATATCTGAAACTACCAAGCATCCTCCAAACTTACCAGATCCTAACCTACCACATGAAGACTATTTACGGCATCTTAAAACAACTATCCTACACCGATGGAAGACAGATTGGACAACTACATCCAACAGCAAACTGCATGATATCTGTCCAATACCTAACCTGTCCACAACAATTAGAACACTAACCCGACGAGACCAGGTGCTATTAACCCGGTTATCCATTGGTCACACTGCGCGTACTCACTCCTACATTCTGTCCCGTGAACTTCCTCCTAAATGTACTCTGTGTGATTCTACTCTTACCGTTCAGCATCTGCTCACTGTTTGCCCAAGATACACTCACCAGCGACTTCAGTATGGAGTTCCTGAGAACCTTCAGCTAGCTTTGGGTGATCAACAATATCACAAGAAAATCATCAAGTTCATCAAAGCATGCAAAGTTAATGTTTAAATTCAATGTAAACTTCATGATTTGTTTCCTCCTTTTTTTCCTCAATGTTTAGTCGCGATATGACTTTTATGTTGAAGCGACTTCAAATAATAAATAAATTAAAAAAAGAATATCTGGTAAATGGTAAATGCTGTAACATTTTGTTGGGCAAACATGTTCTTTAAGAAGATGTACATTTTTCTGCAGAATAGACAAGTATACAAATGCAATTCAGAATGAAAAGGACTTTGCAGACTATTCCCCAAAATACAGGATATACTTTATTTGGCATATGTCTAAATCATATAATATTTCAACGGTTATTGTTAAAACTGTACCAGAAAGACCATTCGGACCATTTTCTTTCCACCTCCATTTTTGAACATTTCTAGCCCATTTTTCTTTTGTTTTCTATAGGAAATCTACTCCTTTATTCTTTTTTTCCCTTAATTCCTTGCAGTATTTTTTGCTGCTACTTGTGCGCTAATGTTAATCCATTTTCTTTCCCATGTTTCTTTCTTCCATTTATGTAACTCTTTGCATTGTATCATAGTATAATATTAAAACTGTCTTCTTTCCCACATAATTCACGCAACTTTTCTGTTTGATCCACTTTGACCTTTTAGATATATTGTGCCTGTTCTCATCCGTTATTTCTCCTTTTGCATTGCTCTACATGTTTCTCCCTTCACTTCCTTTTAATTTGTGTAAAATTCGAGTGACTTTTTGTTCCCCAAACTACCCCATACCTCCTATTTACACATGTCCTGCACTCTAATTCTCACCTTCTCTCAGAACCCTTCTTCATCCCTTTTCTGCACTTGTCTGCTGTTCCTATATTTTCCATTTTTCTTCCCTGCCCACCATCTGTTTTTATTTCTCACATCCCATTGTTGTATCACACATGCTTTAGTATTTCCTCAACCTCCATTATTATGCACGTAAGTCAGAGGTTTAGCAGTATTTTCATTATTAGTCCCTATGTCATTGTTCTTCCCATTCCCATTAGTGCCTCTTCTCCCGATGCTGATTGGAGTAGTCCTAACATCCTTTCAGAATGACCTAAATTTCTACTCTGTTTCTTCATAAAGTTCTGAGTTTCCCTATATTTAAATTGTATATATCAGGGTTGTTTATACTAGTATCTCATATGTCTGCTCCTAGCCCATTTGTTGTCATTCCTAAATTATATTTGCATATTCCTATTCCCACAATTGCACTATTTCTCTTTGCTATTACCTTCCTGCTGCGAATCCCTCAAATTCCATTATTGCTCAGCCTTACATACAGGTAATCACAAGTTTACGCTGTTCCATCCAACTTCAGTCACACACTCACACTGATATATCCAATAGTGAGTCTGGTTGTTGTCCTTTAAGTCGTACGGGTGGTTAGACAACTGTCATAACTTGGGTGTACAGCGGGTTCACGATTTTCAGGCGCTATAGATGGAACTTCTGAGCAAACTGAACCGAATGAGATAACTTTGTCATCGATCAATAGATTGGGCTCAATTTACACCCTTGTCTTAGTCACTGTTCTATGACTTCTGTTATTTATTTCCATTTATTATGCAGAATTTTACTTCCTTGTATAATTCTTTTACTTATTCTATGCATATTTTACTCTCCCATTTGTCTTGTCGAACGCCTTTCCGAAACCAGCAAATATTTACAAAGCCTTCTGCTCTTTATACTTAAATATTTATCTGTTACAGTTTATATTATCAAAACAATATTGGGTTTAAGACAAATGAGGATTGCACTCAACCTTCAGCTGGAGAGGGAATAAATTATTCCGAAAATGTTTCGCGCCTCTTCGTAGCACATGTCCTTATTGATCGTCTCCGATGCACTTGTGAGCGCCAGTCACTTGGTCTGGGTCTTACACTGCACGCAGTTTTAGGAAATGACCCAGTAGCTGTCAATACAGTGCTGAGGTTTGTCTCCAGTATTGTATTTGGTAAAACTTTAACTTGTATTTTATTTCAGATCCTTTTAGGGTGTTAAATCTTTTAAAATTTTAACGATTTTCCATCTGACGACCACTTTTTGAGTTTTGACTATTTTTAATTCTTAGTTGTTTTAACTTACGCATTCTTTTCTCATTTTTAACGGCGAGGGTTCACAGACTGTGAATTTCCTCGTTTTATCTTTTGACTTCGGGACCTATTTTAATAAATAGAGGTGTAAGACTTAATAAATAGAGGTGTAAGACGGGTGCAATTTAGCGCGGATATTTTTAGCATATATGTTGACGATGTCATAAGAACATGCAAAAGCCTTTTAAATTTGTAATGTATAAAGAATACAATTAGTCCGAAACACAAAACCTAGTGGAATACTATATGCTGACTATCTTTGTGCAATAGAAAAAATGAAAATATTTACAGAAGGCTGTGTGTGTGTGTGTGTGTGTGTGTGTGTGTGTGTGTGTTTTGCATAAAATATTAGAGTATTAACTAAAACTTTCAGTAAATCAAACTAAACTGATAGCATTTGCAGGAAAACAGCCAGTAAAGGTAAAAATGATAGTGAAAAATCGAATAATAAGGCAGAGGCAGGTGTAAAATTGTAATTATCTTGGATGTGATATAAGTTATATACCTATGTGATAATAATTTATTCAACAAAATTGGCAAGTACCAAATTATATGTGGAACT
Organism: Tenodera sinensis; assembly: GCA_030765045.1. Taxonomy (NCBI): domain Eukaryota; kingdom Metazoa; phylum Arthropoda; class Insecta; order Mantodea; family Mantidae; genus Tenodera; species Tenodera sinensis. The sequence continues at coordinate 125,966,516 of CM060968.1, read as the reverse complement.
ATTAGAAGAACTTCAAAGAATATCAGGACTGAAGCACAACTTAAATTCTATGAAGTTATGGCCGTCGCAGAAACATATGGGTGTGGAAGTTGGGTTTTAAGACAGAAAGATAAGTCATATTCAAGCAGTTGAGATGAAATTTGCGAGAGCAGTTAATGGAGTAACAAGATGGTATACAGCTGGCTCCATAGCTTAGACGGTAACACACTTGCTTACTGTGCAAGGGGTCACGTATTCTATTCCCGGTTGGGGGTTGGGGATTTTTCTCTAGCCAAGATTATTCCCAAGAATCTGGACGTGTGAATGAGTGCGAATGTATGTGTGGATTTAACGCATAAAATTCCTAAAAATTGAAAACTCACCGTTATATGAGTAACAGCATTGTCGTTAGGTAATACGTCCTACAGTGTAAGCGGCTGGCGTCAGCATCGGAGTTAAGGCGGGATATAAATGAAATAAAAATAAGATGGAATAAATTAAATAAAGAAATAAGAGAAGATTTAAAGTTTAGTGCTATAGAAGATACAGAGAATAATAAACAGAAATGAAAAGTCTCAGTAAAATGGATTCAAGCAGGGCATCAGAAAGGATGCTAAAGGAAGAAGAAAGACCAACGATAAGGTGGAATTGAGACCGGAACAGCCACATGACCTAATCCAGCGGTGGAAAATCCTGCACCGGCTGATAATTTGACGTAATACCAGTAAGGGGCAAAGCATACTTCGCTCTGCTTCACCCTCTCTCACTAAACTACTAGCGTTCAAAGGTACACAAGCAGCTGTGTAAACCGCATCGATACGACATGGCTGTTTAGGAAAATGGATAAGAACCTTGTTACATATTTATGTTGGTATGTTAGTAAAGTTATAAAAGAGTTCTAACACAAAAGGTTTTATGATCACAAAGTAATGAACCATGCTTTTTAACTTTTCGCAAATCCTTTCACGTGGACATTCATACACTGAAACCACAATTACGAATTGAGATTGTGAATTTACAAACACATTTTGAAATAAACGGCAATTGAATATGGCATTTCTGATTTCAGTAAAATGCTGTGCATATTCATACTATGTTTAGTCCAGCATATATGCGTGTGAGCATTTTTTTTTTTTTTTTTTGTCTAAAATGAAGATTATGAAGTATAAAAGCAGATCGTAACTGATAGTGAAATCCTGTATGCTCTGTTGACGTCAGTATATACTTGTGAATTTACCTTAAATATATTGAAAATTGTAAAACTTTAGATAAAGTGAAGAATAAGATGAAAAATTAATGTTAAAGCCTCCTTAGTCTCTATGTATGTATTAAACATAGTTATGTAAAATCAAACATACGTTATAGAAGTTCGTTCTCCGCCACTACAGCTTCCTAAACTCCTTGTTCGAACCGTGCACTACATACGTGTATGCCGGGTTGCGTTCAGTGACGTCATCATTCCTGTAGTCGCGATGATAATGTGCCTACTCCTCGCCTAATCCGTAGGAGGAGGAGGAGGAAGAAGAAGACTTTGGGCTCTAATGATATGGTTGTCGACGGGCCCTTAAGCCCTACACACTTACTATGGAACTGAGAATGTCACAACGCAAAGATGTAACAGTGATAACTAATGCCTCAGTTACGTTAGTGTTATTATGGTACTTGAAGACGCATTTTCTTTTAAAGCATGTTTTCGGTTGAGGAGGGTCGTGCTATCTCATGTTACTCACCGCGTGGATTTAATGGCGCTACTGGAAGACACAAATTGTGAGAATGGGAGCAGAGACTCGATGAGGTCGTGAGAAACAATTACACGGGAGCCTTGCCCCCCTCGCCTTGCCTCACTCGGCCAGTAAGAGGCTTTTAAGTGAATTGGAATAGGGAATTGTGCGGGTGGGCTATAAGCGGAAGGATGGAATTTAATAAAGATGCACAAAGCAGTTAAAACCGTTGGGGACACCAAGGGCTTTGCACAGGATGTTAAACAAGTGCAGGAAAGGAAGTCATTCCGCCGGATTTAATACCAACCCTTGCAGCAGAATGGGATGAGCACCTCTGCCACTCTCTTAGGACCCTGTTCACCAACTTTTGGTCCTAGCTCACACATCAAAGACTCGTCACATAGATATTCATTATCCCATTCATACTTACCAATACTTAACTATATTACACATACCTTCACAATACAGTTTTGAAGTCCGGTTAACATGAAAACTGCGTTAATTATTTTGTTATTGTTATAAAGATCTCCAATATACACATCTCTTTAGAAAATATTCAAATATATTTGCAATCAAAAGTTCATTTTAAAAAATCTAATATGTTGTGTTCAGTGGAGTTTTATACTCACTCTTCTACAAAATATTCAAATAAAAGATTATTCTTCTTATTGTTGTTATTATTATTATTATTATTATTATTATTATTATTATTATTATTATTATTATTATTATTATTATTATTATTATTATTATTATTATTATTATTATTATTATTATTATTATTATTATTATTATTATTATTATTATTATTATTATTATTATTATTATTATTATTATTATTATTATTCGGCCAGATTTTACAAGGTATTGTACATCTTCTGACAGCCAAATGTTCAATGTAAACTTACACATTACTTATATAGTTATAAATTTGGCTCCGTAATTGCCAGAGTTATTCCTCTCTATAGATACATTGTGCCTCTGTTAACTACATCTCTCATTGCATCCAAATTCTATAATTTTGTCTCATACGTAAGTAAGTAGGAAAGTATTGTATTTCACCAATAATATATACGTTTTGAGTTCATCTGAAGCAAAACATTTTTAGCAAAAGATCCGTATAAGTGTCCCCATTTGTCAGTGTGAGGTGAATGGGCAGAACTCAAAACCGAAAATTTGGTTAAATACCTACCAAACTTAATATTTAAGTTCTCGATCCTCTAAAGATAAGAACGAAGGTTTTTAAGAAAATATCCCCAGTTTAAGCTAACTTTTGTATGGAAAATCTTTCAAAGATTTTTGATTTTCTCAAAAATGCATCTAATGATTTTGAATAAATATATTTTTATGAGAAATTAAATGTATACTTTCAATTTTCTGCGAATAACCTCTGAAGTCCTCTTGATTCTGAATGACTTTTGCATAACTGATAGACAATATCTTACTACAGCAATATTTTCTAGTTCTACTATTCTCAAGTTGGAAGCAGTTATTTGCGTTCTTTTTAACTTTATTTTCCTCCTGGCCCTAAAAAGAGAAACGAATTTCAAAGCGAGCACTTTAGCGACCAGCTCTTAAAAGATATGACTGTCACTTTAACCTGCTGCATCTCGCCATTCCCATTTTAAGTACAAGAAAATGTGTAATATAACCATTTCTGGAACTAGACTAACAGGAAGTAGATGACAATATAAACTCTTGTAACAGTAGTTTGTTAAATGACGTGTAAAGAACGTTACGCTAGTGTAATCCATAAACAAGCGATCGAAAGAGTTTTGAAATATTAATAGAGGTAAACGTGAACTTGATAATTTAAAACCTTATAGGTCGAAATTTTATACATTTCGATCTTTTTAACACTTTAATTCTGTTGTTTGCCTCTTTGTTTGGCATAGGTACTTATGTACATATGTTTTCCTTATTTTTTCACCAGTTTATATTGAAATTTATATCAGGCCTTTGCCATAATCAATTTTTAAGGGCGCTGATGACCCTGTGGTTTAGTGGCCTCAAGGAGTATATCTCCTCCTTTCTCCTCTTCACGTAACCGTAACCCCGTGTCACAACAATCCATCCGAGCCAAGGCCTGCAGCCCGAACGCTTCATTCCCCAACTGTGCCTAAAACAAAATAGTAACACTATTTAAATATTACTTCACTGAACATCTCTATACTCATCACCTTCCACTCTGAAGGTTGCTGAGCTCTGGAATTCATTGGCCCTGACAGTCAGAGGCTTTCAAATTTTAACGACGCTTCGTTATATATAGGATGTCACAAAATTAGACCGACAAACTTTGGGAGCTGATAGATAACATTATTTTAAACACTTTTTGTCAGGGAAAGTTTGCTGTGGTGCTTCGTTTAAGCGCTAGGCGCTTTACTATTCAAAGTAAATGTTGGAACGTACGCCCATTACAATTAACACAGAGTGCATCGGCGTGCACTATTCTGCCGTACTCTCGCAGACACCAGACATTTCTGTGGTTTAAAAGTTTTTCGTCTAATGTTGAATAGTAAAGCTGTGATTAACTGTAAACAACGAGATGTTTGTGTTTTTTGTGTTCTGTGTTTGTTTCTTGTATTAATATTGTGTGCATTACTAAAGTAAATACTAAGTTGCATTGTTGATTTTGCCGTAAGTACTTAAATTGATTGCAGGGCAGTAACCTGCGATATTAACTCGTCTAGCACTTAAACGAAACACAGCAGCAAAAAACTTTCCTTAACAAAATGAGTTTAAAATAATGTTATCTATAGCTCCCAAAGTTTGTCGGTCTAATTTTGGGATACCTGTGTGAACATTTATTTTCCTTTTCACTTAGTTTATTTATATTTTCATTTAAATACATGTATTTTTCTTCTAATGGTTGTATTACGGCTGCTGTGTGTTCGTTTGGATATATTTTGCCTGTACTATCATTGTATTGAGATTTTTTTTTTTTTTTGTGATGGTTTGGAAGAGAAAGCTATTAGCCCTGTCATAATAAATGGATAAATATAGCCAATTCAAATCATAACATATATCACCTACTCCGCATATAAAATAAGAACTAAAAGGCGACTGCCGGAAGAAATGCTCTTAAAATCGCTGTAGTATTTAAAACAGTGAGATATTTCTAATGCACAGAATATGAGAAAACTGTTAACTGAAGCTCTGGTTTAGTGGCGAGGTCGGTTCGGACAGGATCAACGGCAATTAACTGTTTAGTGATTGTCATTTGTTCTGCTCGCTCGAATACCTCAATAGCGTTAATTGTTTGTTAACTTGTACGTTTTGTTTGGGTGCTCGTTTATAGCCGCTAATAGGTTCAACTGTTAAATGGATGATCTATTGGCGCAACAAATAGAATTGCTGCCCCTGCGCCCCACTATGCATTTTAGGCGTGTTATGAAATACATTCCACATTATCTTCCATTGTTATCCAACTCAGTTGGTCCATCTGGCGGGTTCAGTTATTATTACCTACATGGGTTTTATCAGTTGCTATAAATGACTCTTTTAGTTGAGTGAGGTGTTAGAATGGGAAGTGCACAATTTTCTCTCTAATTCACACTAGTGTTTTGCCTTAAGTCGCACAGCTTCACTAATGAACTTAGGGTAAAGGTTTAGGAATTAAGAGGCTTCCCTTAGTATAAGTTTCATTACTATCCAGTCCAGCATATGCTGGCGGAAGATACTGGAAACAGCTGTTCTCTATATCAAACAGCGAGATAGTGTAATTTCATGGTCTTTCCCAGGTAAATGAAATATCCCATATTCACATCTGCCAACTTAACCTTCCCTCCTATACTACGTATTTGAGGCCTAGGCCGCTAGCGTTTTCACACTCTTAAGCTTAACAATATTTTAATTAATACAAATGTAAAATATAATGAAATCATTTTTACCACGTCAATAATTTTATTGTCCTCTAATATTGCACATGTTGAGGCATTATTTTGCAGTGAAGGTGGAATAATTTATTTTGATCGATATAACGACGAGAAATGATACTCATATCGAAAAGTGAATTGTGATATAAAGATGAACTATATCGTCAATTGATTGCGATCAATCGGTTAGAAAAGAACATAGAGTTTTCACAATCATTGGCTATGTCTAGTCATTTTGTTTGTTAGCGAAGAAGTCCATCATAGTTAGCGAGAGAGTTATAAAAGTGATGAGAACAATAAAGATTTTTAAGTGTTAATAAATTGTAAAAAACATTCATTAATAATTGATTGTTTCATTTATAAAATAGATCCGTACTACTCCCTGTGACGAGTAATGGAATCTCATAGCTCTCAGACTGATGCTAGGCCGCGGGTAATAAAACGAAGATTAATAAAATCCAAAAAATACCTCTAAGTTCGTCTCAAATTAACATCAACAACATATTAAAAATCGTTACAACGTTTTAATTTAAAAGAGTAGAACACTGGATTAGTCCAGCTTTTGTTGTAATGGTGATGGAAGAGGTTATGCAGAGTCACAGAATCTTAATACATGTTCTGCGAGATAAACAGAGTAGGTCGTGCTCAAATCAATAGTTAAACCGTAGTTAGTAATGCTAACTAGAACTAGCGTGTTGATTCTAAAATGGAAGAAAATTGGAAAATAGGCTGTACTTCTCTCACACCTGAAAAATCTAAAGAGAGACGATATATGCTATAGTTCAATTATGTTCAACCATTAAAGTACCATGGAAAGATGAATAGTATGTTTTAGGGTCAGTATTTCACATCTCGTTCATACGTCATAATAAATTACCAATTATCTCCCAAAAAATTGTATGCAATACATGTGGGTGAAGTGTTTTTACTAATCCTCGGCCTGGTAAAAATAACTTACCATCCTTATATCATAACATACAGTGGTATAATAATTCTCTTCCCATCAGTAACTCTTCTTAAGTACCTACAATTCGCTCGCAAAATGTCTAGTCCTTCACTCAGATGACACAAAGGCGTTGTTTAAAATTATAGTGAATTCGATGAGTTCTAAATACATGAACAAATGGAAATGAACGCAACTATCTAGTAACTTTCCATCAAAGTTTCCATGTCACGTATCTGTTGTTTGCTTTCTGTTGAAATAACAACTAAAATAACCAATAGCTGTGGGTATTATTTGCGGTCTGTAGTATAATAAAACCGCACGGCTACCTTTATCGCGCTTAGCTCTATTCTTTACTACATTTATTTTTTTGTAGAAGTGTTATAAGTTGCTGGACAAATACCAGAATACGCAATTATGAGCAGAACACGGGAAATGTGCGGTTATTATCGTGTATTCTTTTATGTACATTGCACAGCATGCAATATTTGATTCCGCACACCACCAAACACGTTTGTTTTATAGGTCCTTTTCTCTTACATGAATGAAAAATGCTGGAAATATGGAACTTTGCCCGAATCAACCGCACTAGTTGTAATACACGAGAAAATGCCGTTCCAAAATAAATACTAAAATTAAAGCACGGTGAGGAATAAACGTTCCAAACCATGGTCATGTATTAACACGGTATGTTGCTGTCAACTTATGGAAATGCGTATCATATTTTGTGACTGGGAAAGGAAAATAAGTGAATACGAAGTTTCAAAAGATGGTGTTTAATACAAACGCCATTGCAATGTCTTTGCATTGGTTTTTGCTCCTCTGTTCTGATGTGGTTTAAGTTTAAGTCGCAGTTACAGAACAAATTAACGTTTAGACAAAGGTATTTAACTAATTTGAATCCCTTAGTATTGAAGACAAAATTAAAGGTTCCGATCTATGTAGCTGTACCTTATATTTTAAGATTGTTCTCTACTAAAATTGGCTTAAGGGTATCAATGTTAAAGTTAAAACTTTTATGTTTCTAACTTTATTTAAAACATTATTGCTTTCAAAACTTGTCTTTTTATACAACATGGTACCAACATTTGCAAACCCTTTAGGAACAGGAATAGGAGAGATATGGAGGGTGTTCGGCACTGAAGCCAGGCTTATTGTACTTATGACCACAAGGGGGTACCCCCGGGAGGAAGGACGACGTGAGAGGAGACATCGGGAGCCCAGACACAGACTGACGGTACAGACGTTGACAGAGGGCCCTCAGGTTTACCGAGTTTGACGACACCTCGAAGTCTTTAGGTTTTTCGGGCCCTTTTAGGGAGTTCGGGGTGGGGAGTGGTATAACGTCCCCGTCCCGGAAAGAGTTCCTGTGCGCATATCATCCCTGCCAAGATGCACCAAATGCCTTCGCAGGATGAAGGGTGAATGAAATGGGTAGTGAAATGAAAATCGGGGGATGTAATTGTCCTTCCCAGCATTCATCTACCAACACAGGGAAACCACCGAAAAAAATTCATGAGTCAAGAAGGTCGGCTACGGGAATCAAAACCATGATCTCCTGAATGCCAGTCACAGACGTTACCACGGAGCCACCTCACTCGGTTGTGAATCGTTTTATACGGAATATGTGGATATTTCAATTTTATTGAAATATGTAGATTTTTTTTTACTAAATGTCTACTTTCCCATGAAAAATATTTGTGGTAGTTGGCCGACAAATTTCAATAAACTAAGCACATGTTAGAACACTTTTGGCTGTGGTTAGAATAACTATTAGAGATCTCACGTCTCTGTCTTAATAGTTTCTGACAAAAAGTGCATTGAAGCTGAAAATGTTAAACTTTCCGAAAACTTTATAGAAATAAAAAGTTAACTTTCTAGTGATTCCTGGAGTACATGTAACCTGCATCTGATAAACTACATATGATAAAAATTTGATAACTTGTTTAAATATAATTTCATTACCATTTAACGTCACACTGCTTTAGTTATGACCCCTTTAATACTAGTGGCATTGTATAAGAAAAGCAATTCTCTTTGACCTAATGTTCAATTTACTGCACTTCAACATTATCATGTGAAGAATAAAAAATTCGACTTTGAGGGATAGTAACTGCCACTTACCAACATTTATTCTTCGAAAAAATTCTAGAGCTTCTCCCCATGTGTGATCGTCCAAAATATACGTAAACAGCCAAGAAATCAGAGAAAGCAAATAAATAAATGATATATAAAGGAAAGAAAAATTCTGTTTAAGCAGCAGTACCATGAACACGTTAAACACACAGCATGTAAATGTTAATTTAAAGCCAAATACATGTTTAGTTTACTTTCAAAGGAGAGCAACCACGCACAAAAAATGAGCTATAGATACATTTTCTCTCAACATTTTGTAGGTAGTCAAGGAAATCTTTATAAATTATGTATTGAAAGTACAAAGAAAGGTACACTGCTATTAACCAATTAAAAAAAGTGTTCTGATTTTTTAGTGCCGACTATCCTTCAGCTGTATTTAAATATTCTTGTTTCGTATCAAATTCTTATGTTTGTAAATAAATCCTATCATATGATAAATAGTTCATCTGAGACGCTTTAATGTATTGTGTATTGTGTATTGTGTTCACACGGATTTCTCTAGTCACTTGTTTGCAAAGTACTGTTACTTAAGGTTATTACTCTAGCTCCCCATACTCCCGAGGCGCAGCAGTCCGCGGGCCAAGGCCCACCGCTCGACCGCTGCGTCTCCCACCTCTGCCCATTATAGGCGTAATGAGTGGGGTGCTGTACTGGAGGTGGGACGTCGTCTCTCCCGGCCGTTGTGTGGTCTTGGCAACCAGGGATCAATACTTCAGTCAAGTAACACCTTAGATAACTTTCAATACTTATTTACACATTTCATTGTACAATGCAATAAGAAAAAGTATAGTCAGATCGTTAAAGAGTGTGTCAGTTTGTGCGAGCTTTAAAATTCCACGCTCCTTTCTTACTCACGAAAATGAAACTAATAGTGACATTCCAGTTGACAAAATATTTGAAAAAACAAACAGGGATTATGTTGGAAATGGTTAACTCAAAATAACCTTACTGCACACACATGCATACAGGAACATTTTGTAAAAGTGCTCCTTTTGGATTCAGGAGGCCTTAAAACCTGTATTTTTGGATACAATTTTGATATCAAATTTTTAAATGCAATACGAAGGTACCTTTTCTCCTATGCAAGCGGTAGAGAAAGTAAAAGCTGTCGTTACAAAGAATAATTGAAATACTATACATTTATTTGCATGGCACATTGTATAATTCTTAAATTTTTGCTTTAACTCTAAAATAAACTTTTAAACGAGATGCATATAATTGACTAGCTTTATCATAGTATTAACACATAGAAGCTTTAAGAGACAAAAATCTTAATACAAAATAAACATGTAAATACGTTCTGTGAAAAATAAACTTTTTTGTAATTAACGATTTCCAAAATATACATTATTATTGGTCTAAATTTTGCAATACTTACTGTTTACTTTCTCTATTAACTTAGTAATTAGAGTAAGTGATGCATTTTGGTAACTACATTTATCGAAAGTACACCTCTTTGAAATTATTTTTAGGGAAACGTCTGTGTGTGCAGGTGTGTGTTGTGTGGGTGAGGGGAAGTGGGTTCTGCTGTTCCGATATCTATAATATGAATATCATCTTCAATGTGAATGAAGTATGTAATACCTCTAACCTGTAAGATAATATCCTACTAAGCAAATATGTAGGTGTTAAATCGGATAATTCATGTCCAACACTTTGTCGCTTTAATCATTTCAGAGGTATTTTTATTACAGGTGTGTACATATCATCAACCATTTTACCTCAATCAGTCAGAAATATATAAAAAAACTAGTTTCTGTAATACGTTCCTAAAAGTGGTTGGTCAGAAAGTCATGTGAATGTAGCACAGCGCTTAAACTGCAGGCGTCAGTTATACACGATACGTGACATCACGTACCCTACTGCTTGTGTGTTTTATCAATGTTCTGCTTTGCTTCACACCGTCCTCCTTCTGTTCCACTCCCTAGTCATTGTTTTCTCATCACTTCGCATTGTGCCAACTTCTACGAGCCCTCAGTCCGCGACAAAAGCTCGAATTTCGTAGAGTACATTGGAAGACAGCCAAAAGGCTCTGAAAGAATTCCTGTGTATCTACCCCCGAGGTTGCTCCAAATGTTTCTGCTCTAAACGCAACATACAGACAAGAAACATTATTGCTGGAAGTAAAGAGGTTGTTACTTTGTTACAGAGCCCCGAGTCCTTAAATTTGGGTTTTTAATCTAAGTGAATAGATATTGGTTTGCAGCTTTAGGTAATCTAAAACATAGTACTTTGCAAATAGGACATTTTTAAATTTGTATCATATTTTGAAGGATCGTCTTTACAGTCTTGCAGCCTTAAGTTATAGATACTCATGCTGTATCTTCAGCAGATATGGGAAGTGTTGTATTCGATCCCAACGATTGAATACCTTTACATCAAAGGAAATGCCTGTTTTGAGCCCCGAATCTAAACAAGTGCTTGTGCTGTGCGGGGGTATGGTCCTGATGGACATGTAATAGTAATGCTGTTTATTATATCCCCTTACAAGATTGATGACCTCAATCAGTATAACAACTTTAGCACTTATGTTTCTCGCACTATTCATCTGAAAGTTCATCTTCCTCAACCGTTACAGCATTATACAAATTTGTTGTTGAGATAAACTTTAACATATTCTCGGTGAGTTGCAGATTTTCGGAACTACCACATTCTTTCATAAGCTTAGAGGACAGAATAAGTCCATTTAGCGTATCTAGTGCCAATCTGTTTCTAACTTCAGTACAACCAGTATAGAAAAAATTATTTCGCAAGAAGTGTTTCTGTGAGGCAATGAAATCACTAATAATGCAACCTCCGCCAGTTCTTTAAAATCAGTATTTCCACCAAGGTGACATGTGTTTAACAGCACTCCAGAAACTGCCAGGTTCAGGCATGTTCTTTATTTCGCGCGAAATATCACGTATTCCGAGTTTTCTCCATAGATAATCAATTTTCTGAACAGTGCCTTGTTCATTGAGATTACCAGACCTGAGAACGCTGGCAACAGGAGGATAAAGGTGAGAGACTATGTAGGATTGGAAACGGTTGCCTTAGAGGGGTGGAGACAGGCTATTAGGGCAAAAATGGTGTCGCCATTTGTAATTAGTTTCATTTCGCTGGTGTGACAAACCAGTGAAAATGACATTTCGCTGCTATCCAACTATCATACATTCAAAGTATCGTACATCCCCATAATTATCGTACGGATTGGAAGCCATGTGTACAATCATTACAATTATAGTATAGTATGTCCTCGTAATTATCGTACGAGTTGGCAACCCTGATCTCCATCATCAGTACTACCATCATCATAACGATTTTGTTCGTACGCATTTTCTCCAAATTACTTTGTATTATGATTAAAACTGAGTCATTTACATAACAAATACATAAATGCGTAACTTCATTTTCTGTGAGTATTCTATGAAGCTCCCATTGCTTCCATTGCTCCTATTGAATATTCTGTGACTCTGAAATTATAACATATACATCAGCTTTAAGTACAGGAAAAATGAGTTCATCAAAATAAGCAATACCTATATTGAAAATATCACTATTCTGTGTTGTGTTTTGTGTTTGAGTTTAATGTTTTTCATTGACGTTTAGTTTGTGATATATTGCAAAGTTAAAACCGTTTTACCGCCTTTATTACGTGGGGCGGAAATATTGGGGAGGTATTGTATTCGACCCAATATTTTAATGTGGAGATTTCACCGGAAATATGTTTTGAGGCCCCCTGAATACAAAAAGCATTATTTTAAAAAAAGGACCATATGTGTGTAAATCTTGGGAAAATTTTGATTTTCCCAAAAATGGCTCTAACGATGTTAATTAAAGTGCCATATATATAGACATTCTCATGGCAAATGAAATGTATATTTAGCATGTCCTGGGTGTGGCCTTTGTAATCCTGATTACTCTTGATGAGTGTTGCATAACTGGTAGATCGTAATAGATAGACCAAATCTTACAATACAAAAACTGTATATCTTGCTAAAACACACAATTTATGACCAATGTTTAAGAATAAAGCACTTCGGAGATATTTCTCTTTGTTTGTGTAAGTTTTGGAGAACTTATACTTCTGTCAAATAGAACATCGCTATTCATTTTTGAAAGCTAAAGTCATCGCTAACAGCCTACTGTATTCCTATATTCCTCTTATAGCTACAGGAAAGTAAACAATAAGATAATTTATGAAAATGTTTTATCTCAACTAACACGAAGAAGATATAGGAATAAGAGTTTGCAAGAATGGTTGGTACAAAGTGTAAGGAAAGTCATATGAGTGCAACATATGAGATTTTTTTTTTTTTTTTTTTTTTTTTGACAAATGATGTGAATTTGCTCTAAAACTCCGTTTAAAATGTTTGGTATTAAAAATATAATATGTATATGCTATAATATATATTTTCTCCGAGTGTAGCCTCTCTTCTTAGACCTTTTGAAACATTAGTAGATAATTCATCAGATCGGACACACGGCTGTCATCTCAGGGTTTGTGATGTCGCAAGCGGATTTCCTGTTCGCGTTTCTTCTCAGGTTGAAGATTTGTGGTTTCGACACGTATTGGGAGGAGAAAAGAGAGTGATAATTGAGGGTAGTGAGAGAAGTGCTTGATGAAAAATCTCTGCTCTAACAGAAGGCGTGAGCCACTAATGAGATTGCATTCCGGACGGTTAAGTAACATCTAAAGAGGAACCATCATCGTCATTATCAGCGCGCTCCTCCCCACTTTCTTACCCTTTCTTTCATTAAAATACCTACGTGGTCGATCCCGAGCTTGGTGGAATTAAACGCTGCATAATCGCTTTACCACCTGCGTGGTTACGCTCTCTCCTCAGTCTATGGTCTATGCTCTGAGTTCCACGTGGGGCTCTTTTCATCATCACTCTACGGTTAAAACAGTACAGGGGTAGGACATCTTAGCAAATGTTTATAAGGTGCAGAATACCCTCTCAGTACTTTACCTTTTAGGGAAAACTATAAATTTGAGTCAAGGGTATTAACGAGTATACAGTGTTCCAAATTGATGAATACACACAGTAATAAAGTGAGTCAGAAATACAATTTTTGTTGGCAATTTCTTCAACCGCGATATGTGGCACCAAATACAACCCAATGTCACATTTTCTTTATTTATTGCAAGGGAGAGAGACAGATATATGAACAAAAGTCAATTTGCCTTTATTTTGAAATAAGAAATTCACTCAGTTATTCCGTATGACAGAACCCGCCAACATTTAGCACTAATACGTGGGCTACAAAGTCATACTGGTTCATTTGTTCTTACATTTAGGATCCTTAGAGTGCACGTTCCTTTGTTTATTTCAAAGAAACAAATTCACAACAACGTGCATCAATAAAGTAATACGCGTGTCATGTTTAACTTCTAAGGTCATGTCGGCTGATTTTTACCTTTGGAATCTTAACTACTTACTACTGGCTTACAATGTGTTAATGTCTGGATCATTACATCAAATTCACACTCCCATTCATACTTCTAGGTGTAGAGAGGCTGGGAAATGATCCTGGCTAAATTAACATTCCCATCCTCCAGCCAAGAATCGAACCCAGCAAACTGACTTATTAACAATGTATTTTACTTTTTAAGGAAGGGGCCAAGGATTGTCATAGCATACGACTGTTCCCACCAAGACTTAGCACTAATACGTGGGTTACAACAATTGCTAATTGCTAAATGCTAAATGTTGAAGGCATGTGATCACGTGAATTGAAGTAGCAGAGGTAGGGGTGGAGGGGAAGTGAAAAGTAGGTTAAAGGTAATATTTAACACTGTTTAGCTATTCCCTTTTTACTTATTTAGATGTTATGTCAATCCTTGTTACAAACGTTATACTATCAACATGGGCTGGTAATATTAAGATAAATTTATTTTAAAATTGGGTATTATATCTTGTCATGTTTATAATGGGAATATTAAACTTTTTTTAACTATTCCTTTTTCACTTTTTTGCATGAATCACATTATACCGACGGGTTAGTACTTTATAACCACCTTGACATTCCATTGTTTCTCAAAAAGACCAACAATGAAAACTTTGAAACAATTACGCAATTTAGTAGTAAAAATAATGACTATAAACAATTAACTGCATGCCTTTAATTGAAAAATTAAAACACAATTTAAAAAATTTTATGCGTTGCACTCCCATTCTTACAAACTCTTACTCCTATATCTTCTTCGTGTTAGTTAAGATAAACATTTGTACAAATTATCTTATTGTTTGTTTCCTTGTAGCTGCAAGGGGAATGTTAGAATACAGTAGGCTTTGAGCGATAGTCAAATATTTTAAAGCTTTGAGGTCCGTTCTCTATGCACACTTAACATACGTATAAAAAATGAACAACGATGCTGCATTTCATGAAAGTTTGTTTTCCGAAACTCACACACATAACAAGGAATATCTCCGAAATGGTTCACTCTACAAAAAATTTATTGAGACATAAATTGTGTGTTTTAGTGAGATCTACAATTGTTTAATATTAAGAGTTTGTCTACCTCTTGCGGTTTACGAGTTAATCAAAAGTCATCCAGAGTAAACAGAACTACATAGGCTATAACCAGAAAATTGAAAATATACATTTCATTTGTCATACAAATGTCTTAAATATGTGACATTTTAATCAAAGTCGTTACAGCTATTTGCAAGAAAATCAAAACTTTGGAAAAATTTTCCACGTATAGGTTAGCTTAGAGTGGGGGTATTTTCTTCAAAATCTTTGTGTCGCATCCTTGAAAGACGTTAAACTTAAATACCAACTTTGGTTCTTAACCGACTTCCCACTTTTTGAGGTATGCTGTACACAGACTGACAGACACACGCACACGGACCTTTCTCTAAAAATGTTTTTTTTTTTTTTTTTTTTTTTGTTTTTTTTTTTTTAATTCAGGGGGTCTGCAAACAGATATTTCTGGTGAAATCTCGACATCGAATTTTTGGGTGGAATACAATACTTCCTTCTACTTATCAGTAGAGAAGGTAAAAAAGTACGGAAGGTTGGCAAACAGTACCCTGTCCCCACACCCCTCGCCTTGATAATGCCGGGCTAAATAAACAGTGCACGCCACAATACTACAGATACTGGAGGAAATGAGAGATCAGATTGAACATACCAACAATGGTATTCTACTATCAACAATTCAGACGGTCTGTCGCTCTGTTCGACGTTGTTGGAAGTGTATTGCGTCTGAACGTTGGTATTTTGAACACGTACGAGTTTAAGGAAGCTTAAGAAATGGAACACAACAGAAATTCTGCTTCTGTCTCATTATGTCACTGCCAGTACTGTGTACATCAATTTGCAACACGCTATAGTCAATACGTATAATGTACTATGATTTTACTTCACCTTATGTAATAAGAGGCCGTTCTCGAAAAATAGCAAACTCATTAATTTTACAGCACAATCAAAACAAAGATGGTACAACACATAATTAGAACAAAACATAAAATATTTTTATACATATGCCTTTGAAGAATTAAACTAACTTGAGACAGCAGCTGAACTTGCTTTGCAAGATTATTGAATGATATACCGTGAATTGTTGGCAGTGAACTTTTTGAGCCGAAAAGGAAGACCAATAATACGATGGAGAATCAGTTTCCAGGACGTACATATACAAACAACGCCAAAGAAAATTTCCGACAGATTTTGTGTCGTTTTCTGAATCTTTTGAGGCGTGTTCTTGAGCTTACCTTTCGCAGTGTAATGACTTGATATTACAGTAATATAGGGGGAAATAGGGAAGGTTTATGCCTTTGCTTGTTTTGAGAAGATCGGGCGATACATATTTACAATCACACACACCCACACACACATACACACATGTATGCTGGTGAGTAAAATGTATTGTATTATTTAAAACGCTAATAATTGAAACCAAATGGAAAAGGCAAATATTAAGTAGAACTGGAGGAATATAATATGTTATATAGGATTCTTCATTTAAAACCTAACGGGCGTATGGTATTTCGTTTGTGCACGATTGGGTGTGCCACAGCCAGCTTTGCTCCCACTCCCACATAAACTCCGCGGGTGAAGTATGAACAGCACATTTACCTTAGTTGCTCTACATGTGTGCAGAAGACACTGAAATTCCCAGCTGTTATGCTAATTTTGGGATGGATTTGGTTGGTGAACGCTCAAAACATGCACATACTTCGTCTAACCTTTCCTCTATTGAAACTGTACGTTTCGTTTTGTGTTTGCCACAGAACCAGAATTTGGTATCTTATATCCTGATTGTTAAAGAAATCAATCTGTGAAAATTTCCATTCCTGTGTTTCTTAAACAATAACCTTCATTTCTTGCCACGTACTACTAACATATGCAACCATTTCCCAAATTTTCAAACAGATGGATAAAATAGTTTTTGAAAAAAAACAAACTTTTTTTTAATCGCACAGCTGAAACAGCTCTTATGGCTCAGTTTCCAAAATTTTCTAATAAAATTTCAGATCTACCTTCCAGGAATACAACTTTATGGAATTTATCAGCGAGATTCGTATCAAATAAGTATGAACTGTAAAAGAAAAAATTTAGATAACTCGTTTATCGTTTTATAAGAGTTTAATGATTGCAACAAAGTTGTTTATATATGCAATTTAACTTGGATCAACACGAAAGTTGATAACTTTTATTTATTGCGATATTAAGGATCTAACGTGAAAAAATAAGTCGTTTGAAAATAGAACAGCGAGAAAAATTTTAAACATTTGCATGCGTTGAAAAACCACATTGTGAGAAAAGTGATGTAATATTTGAGGTAGAAGGCACTGGCTTGAACTGTTCGTACTGGAGCACAATGTTCGCTTACTAGTTAAAACTGTATACCTATATTGGATGTCCCAAAAAAAAAACAGCGACAACGCTTAGTATGTTGTGCGGGATGGTAAACTAATCGATTTTCAAATCGGACACCCTGTCCGGAAATGCACGTTTTGGGCGCTGGGGAGCGTCGATGTTTGAGAACGAACAATCTGTTAACGTTCGTTTAGGTATCTTACTAAGGAAGGTATGCAACCCTTTAGCCATCTGTGTACTAGGATGAACGTTCTGAACATAACATTCCTGCGTATGCGCTACATTGTTCTGTAGAGTCCTTGGTGCGCACCCTACTGCGTTACTTGTGCAGTTTCCAGTACAGTAACGTTTTAACAGCAGTGCAACATACACCAGTACACAGCTGCTGAAATGATTGACTTGGGATCCAGCATACCTTGGTGTAAATGTGCGGAATCACCTCAACGTCGCAGATTCAAATCGATGGATTGCTAGAAGTGGACCAGTTTCGTCGCGAGATCTCACACCTTTCGACTATTTGCTTGAAGAGTAGATATGGTGTATGGCACTCTTATAACGTCAGCGAGGGACCTTATTGCTCGAGTCCACAGAGGAATGAAAATCTTGTAAGAGAACCGCAAGCATTGGGTGATGTGCATGAGGCTCACCACCGTCGATATAGGTCCTCCAATAACGTCGTCGGTACACAGTTCGAAGCCCGTTTGTATTGTAGACAACTCGATGTTCGGTTCATTGACAAAATGTGCACCCATCTCACACTTCGATACACTACAGCAGGGGAAGACAGGTATCGCTGCTGTGACGTCAGCCCACTCAGCTCACTTGCTCGCAACGACGGCCAGTAGAACGTGTGACGTCACAGCGGGCAAGAGGAAAGGCGTGCGGGACATCGCAATTTTAATGCTGACTGTTTCAATTACGGAATAGTCACAGATTATAAATAATTACATTTCGGGTTTATGCCATATATATGAAGTCTAGTTTATGTGAACAGTCATGTTATAACGCTAATAAAACAGAAATTATAACTATTTTGCCTGAGCTAGAGGAGAGCTATGCAGAACAATTAAGTGGACATTTTCCGACATTTGTCGTTTCGCTTTTCTTTAATTAATTTGTCAATGTTAGGGCGTAATGTACGTCACATTTGTAACCGAAGACTGCATGTTAAATTGTGATCTGACAATATGCTTCGGGATTTTGACTTAGAAAGGTTCATAACAGAAAAGAATTGTTCGCACACATACGTAGAACCAAACATACATAATACCTGTGCAACAAGGGCATATAACCTCAGAAATCTGGTTTGAGGAACATTCTTATAAAAATCAACCAAGTCTTCCTTGTGTTTATATTTGTCCTTTAGCAAATCGTCGCACTGTAAATTTATCAATTCAATTTACCTGCTAGAAACATTAACATCCAGTGAATACGGGGTCGCAAAGATCTGAATCGTAGTTAACAATGTTTCTACATATTGAAGCCTGGTCTCAAACTAGTGTGAAACACGGGGAACTGAACATAAACACATAACCAGCACTCACCACACTACACAACAAAAACAAAATTCATACTAACGCCGTTAAGATCCCTCAAAGAACAAATAAAAACCCTCAGACCAGGTTGAAGAGGGTTCTCTCTAAACAGCCCGGGCATGTTGTAAACATCCCCAAATAACATTTTTGATATTCATTCAGTTTCGTGCAAGTAGCGCCGCTGATCTATGCAGCACAGCAACACACCGCTCTCGCTGACGTCACACGAACGTACAAGCTGGCTCTTCGTTTAAATACGTCATACGTCCCCTGCACTACAGCGTCCAAACTACGCATTTCCGGACAGGGGTTCCTATTTGAAAATCCACCAGTTTGCCATCTGCACAGCATACTAAGCGTTGTCGGTGTTTTTGGGACACTCTGTATACGTATATAAATATTAAACGAAGATAGTTTTATGGATAACAGATGAAAAATAATTCAAACACACTAAAAAGGTTCTTTTCTCTGCTTGTTCGGATTTATACTGCGCTTGCGAACATACTTTAGAGCTGACGCACTCACAAATTGTCCCTGACTTCAACACACATAGCTGGGAGTTTTAAAATACATATTTGCAATGTAGAAGCGAAACTCTGGAATAACAGCAGAGGGCATCATTTTAAATAATGCTATCAGCATATGCGCACGTGACAGGCGTTTAAAACGCAACTGCCTGAAAATAACTTATGCTTACTAAACTATAAGTACAAAAAGTTTTATACGCTCAGAAATCCTAAATCGATTATTTACAGAATTTTCGTCAATTTTCATCCTTAAATGAAACGCAAAGCTTTATCTTGATTATACTGAAGTACATGATTAGAAAATATGATTTTGTATCAATATTTTGTAGAAGAAATATCACAATAAACGATAATGGATAGAGAAAGTGAATGAAACACAGATTATTTTTCTATTTGTGTTGCATTTGCAAACGTGTGAAAAAGGACTATTTTTGTTAGATGTATGGGCAGGCATTGCAGTAGGTTTTTACTCGTTGCAAGGAAGGCAGACGTATAAACTTAGTAGAGCTAAGGAAAGCCACGTCAGACAGAAGAAAAAACAAAGGCACGTTGGAGGAACAAGCAAGAAGAAAGCGCGAGAGAAAGAAAAGAAACAAATGTCATTAAGTGAAGTAACTCCTGGTGCTGAGCTGTTTTGCAAAGCTTCGTCAGGAGATGTCTGCTACTTGGCACTGTCGGAACCTTCGTCAGCAACATGTGAAATTTAATTTAAAAGTAACGGCAAAACACATCAGAAATGTTGCAGGAGGTCCTTATGAAGGAAGATGCATCGACACTTCCTCTGTTGTCTCCAGGACATTTGTGTCCTAAAGGGAGTAATCCATCCACAAAACGCTCGACAAAAGAAGTAACTAATTTAAAAATGATAAATATCTTCACTAAAGGGAGTAAATGGGGTCTCATAAATAGATAAATTAACTCATACATATCCGTTCCTTACAAATATTTTAGGCCTAATGGTTTTTATACCTTTTCATTTCTACTTTATAATAGTTATCTTTTTTTCTCTCAAAGTATATACTAGTTTCCTCAGTCTTCTAAAATAGTACAAACCTCTTGGATAAGCAAACTATTTTTCAGTTTACACACTCACACTCTTACTCTCTCTCTCACACACACACATACTGGGTGGAAGGGACGTTATTACACTAATTTAAACCAATGGCAGATATCGGTATTTGGAACACGTTTTGTATTCTACGTTTTTCTCCCTGACCGTTTGCTACTGAGAATTTTAGTTTTGTCGAAACCAATCTGACAATACGGCAGATTGTGTGGGTGTCACTTTCACTAGGTCAGTGCATAAGCACAGTGACAAATATAAACAAATATTCTGCCGTGTCCTTCCATATTTACTGTGCAAGTGTACGCCAATCAGAAGCGTTAGCTCCCAAAACCTTACATGGCAATGCAAGCGAACCACCTGTTTACATCCAGAAACCGGTTCAATTCCCTGACCAACCTCAACGCAGCGTTGTCGACTTAATTCACGTCTGAAAGAGCAGCTCGAAGTATTCCTTGGATTCTTTTATGTGATTAATTATTTCTAAACCATTGTGATGTTCCACAATTCTGAAGCGATGTCAGAAATAAGTTACTCCACGCATCTTACAAGTAACAAACTGTTATCTTCGTATATGCTTCTGGAATTACGCATCCAATTTGGAACAAAAACCATTTATTTTTTTCGAAATCGGCTGATTAAAGAACAAGATGCCATTAGACTGTTTTGTTTGTAATGCCTTTAGGAGGAACATATGAAAATGAATATAACTTCCCTTCCACCTGTATATATGGTAGAAGCCCAAAATAGCGCGGTCCCAAATACCGCGGATTCGTATTTAACGCGGGGGAAGTATGTCACCTAAAAATATGCAGTACTTCTAATTTACTTTTTATTTTTGTAAGTTGAGTTTGAGATGTTCAAAGAGAGGAACTGGAATATACTTTTAGCTACTCCTAGCGTGGACCTTGCTATTGCATTTCGCAATAGTTATAACGCGGGCTAAAGCATGTCCCCAAACTACCTGTTATCTCAGGGTTTTACTGTGTATATAAATGCATGTATATATTTATGTAACAGCTAATCTCCGAAATCCCTTGACCGATCACGTCGAAATTCAGCATGTATGAGATTGTTTCATGGAGAAGGTTTGTGTGCTATACATTTTACTATGCAGTGTATTACATTTGCTTGGTTTTCCCTACTCGGGTTTCTTTTACGTAACACATTCACATATCCTCTACTCGCCCTTCAGCATACAATAATTAATGCAATTTTCTATATGTTTGAAATGTAAATGCAACGTATTGTACTCACATGGTTTTCTCTACCTGTTTTTCTTTTACATAACGCATTCACATACTCTACTCCCTCTTCTACAAACAGCTCATGCCATTTGCTTTATGTTTGAAATGTAAATGCAACGAATTACATCCACACTGTTTTCTGTACTCAATTTTCTGTTATGAAACACAGTCACATGTTCTTCTCTACTCCCTCTTCTACAAGCAATACATTCAGTTTTCTATATAATTGAAATAAAAATGCAACTATACTGACACGCCTTTCTCCACTCGCTTTTCTTCCTGTAGTATTACGAACAAAGCTTTTACAAATTGAACTATATTAAACTTCCGTATCGCAATACGTTGCGCGACGATCACTTGGTGTATCTTGTAAGGCTATGCACTTCGACTTTGTCAGCAAATATTGATAGACTTCTTAAACGTAAGCAGTACCAAAGAAGTCACTAATGAACAGATATTTATTGCATAATATTTGAAAGTGTTTTCGTAAATCAAACGCAACATAAACGTCAAACCGCCATTGCTCGGGGTTAAAGAGTATGAAGTCTGCGAATAGTGAAAATAGGTAAGCCCAACCTCCCGTCTTTCCCAAACGTTGGAGATCGCTGGGCTAGACAGCCTAAACCGCGTTGCAGAAGAAGAGGAAGAAACATTCAGATCGTATTTTACCAGGAAGGTGACTCGCATAGAAACATGCAAGGGCCACTTGCGGTTCACAGGCACTTGATCCAAATATTAGTAGTTTTAAGGTGAATTTTGTGATTGCTGTGACTTATTGTATATCCCAAACAGTTAAAGTGTTTGCAAAAATACGTGCATATTAGTGATAGGGAAAGAACACCTTATAAGGAGACACATCCTTAGGTTCCAGATAATGTGCCGTTGCGGTTTGCTAATCGACTTGGCTAAAGTTTTCCTGAACTCAAACAAAACTGAGTTTCAAAGTGCCAGAGTCGTTAACGGGATGCTGCGTAAAGCCAGGGTTATCTTATAAACTTGCGTTATGTCCTCATGCCAGCAAGACGATATATGTTGGTAAACATCTTGCTAAGTTTCTGCAAGAGGCGATGCTAGCTTTCATTTAACTTTAGAGAAACTTCCACCAACACTAGATATATTTTGAAATGTATTCTTCCTCTTCCATCACCGTTATGTTCCTGAACCTCCTTACCGAATATGTCGTAATGGTTTATTTGATGTTAGTTATCACTCAATACAAACATATTTTAATGTATTCGTTTCTTCCCTTTGATACACAGGTTGTTGTGCAAAAGACCCGCGAGTCTTTTTCCCAAAAATCAACTTTACAAACATAGCCTCGTTTTAACTCTATACACCTTGTTCAAGGTTTTTTCAATTTTTGAAAGTCTGTAAAATACCGTTTGTTTCTGACATGTTTGCATAAGAATGTGAATTTCTTCCCTCTGACCCAATTTTTGAGGTTTGCAAAGAAAACGAAGTCTGCAGAATAGGGTGGATGAGGTGGCAGTTTGTGGCCCAGTTCCACGAATTTTGCAATAGAAACGTCATACTTATGTGCTGGTGCATTATCCTGGTGAAAGATAACTTTTTTCTTCACCAGACAGAGCCTTTTCTTTAATAGTTCCGTGAGAAATTGTCCCAGTATTGTGGCATATGAATCTGAGATCTTTTTATCCCTTTCAACGTAGTAGATGAATATCGTATCTTGAGAATCCCAACAGATGGATCTCATGATTTTTCCTACTGATGAAACCATTTTCGCTTTCTTTGGAGCATGTTTGTCGAAGGAAATGCACTGTTTGGATTGTTGCTTTGTCTCAAGCTGTCAGTATTAGATCCAGGTTTCATAAACTGCTGCAAAAACTCGCTTAGATTGCGCCGGAACATGTTGAAATGGTCACATAATTCCGTTTGTTGTCAACTGTGAGCAGTTGTGGCACCCATCTTGCCGACAGCTATCTCACGGATTTTCACTCGTTGGCCTTCATCACGATATCAAGAACTTTGCTCACCATTTCTTCTGTTGCGACATCCTTTGCGCTCGGCACCTCTTGTGCTCGAACGGCCACATTGACATTCTGTGAACCACTTGTGATTCCTGCCGTGTGGTGAATCAGAGGCCCTATAATAATTTTTCAGCATTTCCTCTCTATTGTTCATTGTCTTACCACGCAAAACAAGAAATTGACCTTTCTCCATTTTCCATGAAGTAACACTAAACTACATATTTTACAGAATCCCAACAATACTCTAAGAAACGTGACGAATTTCTGGGATTATACACAGAACAGATATACGACTTTGGTGGCAACAGGAAACTTTTGAGTCGTGCGCAATTTCTCCGCTCGGCGGCCGGTCAGGTAGATTATAAAAAATTATCTCAATTTCTGTACGAGACACAATCTCTACATTGTATGTAAAATATGGCAAAACTGCTCCACTCATTTTAAAGTTCATATGTTGTTTTAATAACTCAACAAATTTGGGCTTCCCAGATGCAATAATGACCGCCTCCGTAGCGCAGTTGTTAGCGCGCTTGCCTCTGGCGCGGAGGACCCGGGTTCGATCCCCGGTACCAGCATGGGGATTTTATCCCCTCTGGGAGGTCTGGCACGGGGGGCACTCAGCCTCGTTAAGTTCCGGGGGGACAAATTGAAGAGCTACTTGATAGAAAAGTAGCGGCCCCAGGTCGTGCAGACCGCACAACTGGCCAGGAGGGCTCGGGAGGCTGACCACGTACCACCCTCCAATACTGCACCCCACCAATGACGCCTGTAACTGGCCGAGGTGGAGGACGCAGCGGCTGGGCGGAAAGGCTTGGCTCTTCATGGGCAATAATTTTGGGTGAAATGGTACTACGAGGGCAAATCAAAAAGTAACTTTCACTTTCAAGTTATGGCCATTTATTAAACTACATACACATAGAGGCTCCAGAGGCAGGACAACACAGCTATGGCAACATACAATGTAAGTTCACTTTTCCACATAGTCCCCAAGAGACTGTAAAGATTTATCGGATCGGGCAAACAACTTTTCGATTCCGGATGTGTAGAGATCACCTCGAGTGCTGTGTAACCAGCTGCT
The DNA here is from genome assembly GCA_030765045.1 of Tenodera sinensis. Taxonomy (NCBI): domain Eukaryota; kingdom Metazoa; phylum Arthropoda; class Insecta; order Mantodea; family Mantidae; genus Tenodera; species Tenodera sinensis. The sequence goes on along the minus strand of CM060968.1, from coordinate 125,941,613 downwards.
GGATACAGCTGCTTGCTCCTCATCGTTACGGAATTGTCGTCCGCCAAGATCCTTTTTCACCTTACTAAACACATAGCAAACGCATGGCACTAAGTCTGAACTGTATGGGGGATGTTGTGTTACCTCCCACTTGAGTCGCTGTAACAGTTCCGACGTTTGGTGGGCCGTGTGAGATGTTGGGGTGACAAATTGCATGCCCACAATAAAGAGCAGTGATTTCACAATGAATGTCCATGTAACTGAGCTGTTTAGCCCACAGAAATCTGATTGTTGCACGCACCACCAATTTGGAGTGAATATCCATTTGGCATCCCATTGAGCCAGGCCTTCTCTGCTCACACAACACGACGGGATACCACACCACCCTACCTATCGGATGTGTCAGCAGTTACTGTAGCTTGCTACACATTGACCACCGTCACGACGCACAGCGTACTCTTGTAGCAAGCAAGTGTAACTTACTTTTTGATTCACCCTTGTACATATAGAAAATTATAAGTTACGGGAAAATGAAAAAATTAAGAAACAAGAAAAAGGCGTGACATGTGGAGCATGTCATTTAAGAGCGATTTTGACAGCTTTAAATGTACAATAACTCATATTATATGTCAATAGATGTGGAAAACCGATTTCAATAGTGAAAGATGAGTGACAGATTTAGGGGCTCGTCGACAAGTTATTTGGGCCCGAAGTGAAAACGTGAAAACTAGTAAAACTCGTAAACTTAAAAGTTAAAAGGCTGAAAGTTAAAAAGTTCAAACGTTAAAAAGTAAAAGTTGAAAATTGAAAAACTTTAAAAAGTGAAAGCTAAAACAGTTAATGTATAAAGTGCTAAGATTTAAAACACTGGAAGGTTAAAGCATATACTGGCGTATAGTTTAAAAGCTCCGGAAACTAAAATACAAGTTAAACATGCTTCAGGAACCCAGTGTCGGCGACGAACCCAATGCCTATTCTACAGCAACTGGGTCGTCGTCCAAAATAGAACGCAGTGTAAAACCCAGACCAAGGGACTGGCGCTCTGCTGTATTTGTCTCAGGGGTTTAGCTATAACCTTGTGGTTGGTACAAGTGAACCTGAGATATTGTACTGTTTGTTCCTCTCGCTCTCACGTTTTACAGCCTGTTTCAAAAGTGACTTATTCTTTCTTTCCCGGGACAATATATATATTATACAAAAGAGCATGACTATTGAATTATCGCATCAAACAAAGCAATTATTATGATAAATTCAGTAATATCACTAATGAATTATATTTTTTGGAGACTCAAGAAACCATACGATATAATATTGCTACATTACTGGCACTTTCTTGGCTTGTTTAATTTTTTTAGCAGGGAAAGCTGTTGGTTTCTAGTAGCTAAGGTGTGTAAATTCAAGCTGGTTTCCGGTATTTATACTTGTTTCTTTTTATTTTTAGTATTTTTTTAGCACAAATAAATTATTCATTGAGTTTACCGTTCAACTGTCTTTATTGGAGACTCAAGAACCACACGATATAATATTACTACTTACAGTTTAACTGCCTTGTGGACAGTAATTTTGAACTGCTGTTTACATCGTAGCAAGAAGCTCCCCACTCCACAGCGCGATTGTGCGTTCAGGACAAACACATTCTCGTGAATCAATAGCAGTGGGGAAACGTGCGACATGGAAAATTATGGTAGAAAGTTGTGTTGTGGATTTTATGTTATTTTTTTATTTGACGTCTTCCTATCCCAAGTAGCAGGCACAGCTCCCATATAACTTGGTCACAAGTCGGCCTTTGTGAACACGGAAACCAGCAGGGTTACTGTTGATGATGGTGGTAACAGTGCTTTGAAATAAGAAAATGCAACATCTTCTTTCCTTCTTCCTTACCTGAGAGAAAAAACCAGGTGTTGTTGGGGGGGGGGGGGGGTATTACCGGAACAAAACATGTTTTTTTCTCTCTCTCTCAGATAAAGAGAAGAGAGTGTATATCTGTCCTTTGTTCTTCCTCTTCTTTTCTCTTTAATTTCTTGTGTGGAGAGATAATTCGCTGAGAACTTTTGTATGGACTTTTTTCTCTCTCGTTGAGTCGACGTAGACAAAGGAATAGTATCACATTTCCTTGCGCACTTCATTTAAAATTTCATCACTGTGAGAGCGCTGCGGGAAGACTAAGCGGAAAATGGATTACTTTTCCGACGTCAGCTAGCCAACCAACCCGGTAAATAAGAGAAGGTCAAGCAATTTCATAAAGTAGCTCACGTTTAGTGTTAAACCTCTTCGGCCAATTTAATTGCAGGAACAGCGATATAATGCAGTTTCTTTTCTTTTTTCAACGGAGAGCGCGTTTTACAGGAATAAATTTTCTTGTGCATTTGGAGGCTAATGTGACATTCAATTTAATTTAAAGGCATACTTACTGAAAAATCTCCTTGAAAGTGGAATCTTGAGAACCTTAATTTTAGTCTATACCTGTAGTAAATTCTGCTTATTACTTCCGGCTGTTTTAACTTTGTGATGCTTCTTAGGTTCCCAGGCTTTCAAGAACCTTTTTAACTACCACTGCGTGTTCAGTGCGCACTTTATTATTCACTTATGCCTAGTGTTCTCCGTAGACGACGTTCGTTTTTTTGTTTTTACAAGCTTTGTTGATCTAACATAATTCCGTCAGTTTTCTCTCGTGCGACAGATGTTAATGTTCTATTCATAAAACTTTATTTGCTAAATGCTTCGTGGACTATTTCACATATTGTTAAATCCCCCGTGGCACAACAGCCCATTCGAGCCAAAGCCTACCGCCCGACCGCTGCCTTCTCCACCTCCCTCATCTGTGCCCACCACAGGCGTCATGATTGGGGTGCAGTACTGGAGGTGGCACGTGGTTACTGCCCCGGTCACTCTCGGTCAGTTATGTAGTCTTTAAGACCACGGGCCGCTACTGCCGGTATCAGGAATCGAACCCGGATCCTCTGCGGTAGGGACAGGTGTGTTACCACTGCACTTTGAGGGTGGTCGGTATTAAATTATTATCGTATACGAATCATCATCTGGTGATTCTTCTGTTGTGTACAAATAACCACTAGGTCATTCTTTTGTTTAGTCAGTGCATGTCATAAATCCCGGAAAATTTAATACGCTTTACAATTGATTAGCAATCAATTTGACACTTTTTTGTTTTACTTTCTCTACTCGTATATAATAGAGGAAGTATTATATTCTACCAAAAAATTCGATGTCGGGATTTTACGGAAATATGTTTTGAGGTCCCCTGAACCCAAAAAAGTATTTTTTAGGAAAAGGACCATGTGTGCGTGTGTCAGTGTGTATCATTCTGTGGACAGCATAACTTGAGAACGAAAAGTGGATTAAAAACCAATGTGGTATTTAAGTTTAATGTCTTTCAAGGCTGCGACACTAAGATTTTGAAGAAAATGGCCATATATTTGAGATATTTTTATAACAAACCTAAAGTTTTCTGGCTATAGCTATTGACGCAAACGTTCCTCTAAGTCAAAGGCGTCGTCTTTAAGATCTTTAAGGGACACTGGGAGTGAAATTTGAAACTTCCACATTTTTTGATAGATTTTTCTGAAATTTTTACTGTATTTATGTGAGAGTAGGAGGTACACCAAATTTCATTAAAATTGGATAATTTCTTTAGGATATATAAATTATTTTATGAATTTAATAGGCACATTTTCAAAATAGAGCTCGCGTCTATTGACTTTTCAAAATTCATTTATATTGGCAGAACTGGTGCTCTAAAACATGGGTAACAATTGTATGTAGAGATATTTCAAATACGTTTGCTGATTAAACTGTACATATTTTTTTAATAACAAAGAAATTTTAATCTTCAAAATTATTGCTTTTTTTTCATACAAAAAATGTTTTTGGAATTCATGTTAATGATGACATCAATATTGAATCATAGTTTTGTTTAGCTGCTATTTATGAATACTTTTGGAAATGTTAATTGAATTTGAAGCAAAACTCAGGTGCGACCTTCTTTTGAATGTGCAGAAATGTAGTTTTGAGAAAAACAGGCTTTTATATAGGAGCATCCTGTGTACGTTAAGGGAAGAGCGCTATATGAAAGGGCCGTAATGACCACATGGAGTGGGGGATATGAAAAATGTTAGCTGATCCAAATGCAATTTGACCAAAATTTCACTCCCAGTGTCCCTTAAGATCTTGTCGGCAGGATATCTCGTATCCTGTGTTTGGTGTCCGGACTAGCTCTAGCAAGAGGTCCTAATCTGCAGGGTATGCGTGAGTTGTGGTAGGAATGGAACCAAATGAAGAATTAACCAACATTTAACTTTATTTGCAAATTTCCAGATTTGTAGAGAACTGCCGAGGATATTTAAATAGAATGTAACTTTGTAACTTCAACTGCTACGTTATAGTATTTGAATTTTGCCACCCTTTGGCGACCGCCGAAAAATGTATACGCGCTAACTTACGAACAAATCACGAAGTTGTACGCGCACTCCCGGTTCGATTTGCGTTGCATTTGTTTTGCGTGGGCAACACGAAGGAGGCGATTTCCATTGGTCAACTTTAGAGCACGTCATGGTAAGATACGAACCAGCCCGCGGAATCGCTCGGACTTCATACCTACAACAATTGTAACCTTATCAATCATTTAAATCTGCTTCCAGACTTTAATCTATTCTGATTTATTATGTCTTCCCCTTAGCTATCGATTAGAATCTCCTTTTATTTATTTCTATTATCAATATTACATATATTCACATTATAATTTCGGTTTCACTATGTAGTCCTGTTTACCGTTGATGACTTTTGAATAACTCGTAAACCGTAAGCGTAAAAAATGTAGATCTAGTTAAAAGACACAATTTATGTCCAAATGAACTTTTTTGTAGAGTGAACCATTTCGGATATATTCCTTGTCATTTGTGTGAGTTTTGGAAAGCAAACTTTAGCCAAATGGAAATACTAATTATTATGATTATTATTATTATGATTATTATTATTATTATTATTATTATTATTATTATTATTATTATTATTATTATTATTATTATTATTATTATTATTATTATTATTATTATTATTATTATTATTATTATTATTATTATTATTATTATTATTATTATTATTATTATTATTATTATTATTATTAAAACGGAAAATTGTTATTCATACTTTTTTATGTTAACTGTGCAAAGAGATATTTGAAAGCTTCAAAATATTTGACTATCACTCAAAGCCTACTGTATTCTAACATACCTCTTGCACCTACAAGGAAATAAACAATAAGATAATTTGTACAAATGTTTATCTCGACTAACACAAAGAAGACATAGGAATAAGAGTTTGTAAGAAGGTTAGTACAAGAGTAGAGAAAGTCATGCGAGTGCAACACATCAGATTTTTAACAGTTCGTGGGTCTCCTGTTTCTAAGTTGGTAGTGTCAAACTGCACTACATCACACTACACTAACCGAGATGAATATATTTTAGGCTATATTTGATATAATTTAACTTTTTCTGCTAAAATCTTTACAATGTAGTTGTTAAATTCATATTTTATTTATGAAATGGTAAATAATATAAATGATAACTGTCATTCGATGTCTGGGCTTCCCAGATAAATTTATGGGTTAGGTCAGACGTCTTACGATATTACTTGCGATATTTTTGCTTCACATTTGGTACTCTTCCTGAAGCATATATACAATGCGATAGAACAATGAGGGAACAATTATTTTATAGAAAGGCAGTAGCAAGATAAGAATTTTAAGGTTAGACATATGGGTTGCAGTTGAGTATAAAGCCAGCAGTACTGCATGGACATGACTGAAAGCTGTATTTATGAAACTTCGTCATTTACTAGTCACAAAGTGTAATCTAACGGCCAAGGTGCGAACTGTCTCAACTAATGTATACTGGTACACAGAGCACAGATAGTAATAGACATCAAATTTCTGATTATCTGTAGGCGTTTCTTCAGATATCGGTCTCCACCAGTTTGAAAGGGGAGATGTTACCTCCCCTCCCTTCCAGTTGCGGGAGGTAGATATACCTATTGCCATTTGAGTACAATTCTAAATCACAATGATACTTATGACATTGGATTTACACCATAATTTCACAGCAAGGCCTAGCAAGCCTATGATTGAATTTAATATCGAGCCACCCGCCATCACATTTTGCGACAGCTATAATTGCCAAAACAAGGCTACAAATTTCCCAAATCCCTACAGGAGAATTCCAGATAGAATACATTTTCTCACGGAAAAACTGTCAACTTAGAAATATTTTACGATAACAGTGATGTATTTATAATAGGGCTCCTGAAATCCAAAGCACTCCCGATCATTGTAAACTACACTGTGTGAGCACTCTCGCTTTAAAAACAATCAATACAAATAATTTTCCCAAATCCCCAAGTAGCTGCTCCCCAGTGATGATGCTCATAAAGTATTTTTGTAATTACCACTAAGCTTTGTGAAATTGCAACCAACTGACGAACGTTTAGAGTTAACCTGAAATATCATCCACTATTACCTATTTAATTGAAATGTGTAAGTTGTCTCACTAATCAGCTGTTTTAAGTGCAATAGCAAAGCAAACCCTTCCTTAAATTCCCACACAGTTGCATTTACTATGAAGTCACACTTTATCTACAAAGTTAATTCAGCAGCGAATGAACTTAGGATGCACTTTGATAACCCTTGCTGGCAAGTTACGGGACCGTTAGAAATTTAAAGGAGTATTTTGTGTCTGCCACTAACATACACTTCGACATATATAATTACCTAGAAAGCGAACTTTACCCTACAGTGACCCATTACAAAGGTGTTTGCTTCACCCATCAACAAATGTGCCATATTACCTTGGGAATAGATAATACCAGTGGTCTTACTCATTTAACTAAACACTAGGGTGCTAATTCGCAAACCATAGGCGTTATATTACACAAATTACACATATATAGGCCGTTGTCCTCTTGGACAAAGAGACCACAGATATACTCGTATTATGACTTCGGCCGAAGGCAGCGGCAACACAACAAAGCCTCGGGGCCGGGCTGTCTTACCACACTGGCGGTGCGTGCATCAGACGCTCAAGGTCAGGCTACCTCACGCGACGGTTTCTGGACACGGAACACTGAGCGCGGCATGTCAAAAGGGTTTTCGAGATTATTCGAGAAGTGCCCAGCGATGAAGTTCGAAAAACATCCATGTTACGTCATCCTTAATATACAAGGAGCCGACGTGACGAGATGGTTTATTAGTTAGCTAAAGACATGAGTCAATGCAGTCAGTGTGTGTTTGAGTGTGTCGGCTGCGTGTATACAACCGTCTTGGGAAATTCGTCACATCAAAAGAACATAGCAAGGCAGTTAATGAGTGTTGAGTGATTGTACCAGCAGAGTTAGTGTTTGAGAGACAGAGGAAGTGAAGAAAGACAGAAAGGAGTTAATCAAGGTTGCGAGAAGAAAACAGTTGTGGCCTGTAATATCAGAAGAACCGTAGACTACCTTAACAAAGAGAAGAAAACTATGTATTTATGCAAATGTTTTTGGAGGAAAATAAAGTGACAGAAAGGTAACTCTTCTCGTATATGTATTTAGGCTTTCACGGCCGGTGTCTTGACTATTCCAAATGTTTCGTTCTTCCGGGCTTGTAGGCCGTGGTCTAGAATGGTAGATACCAACGTTTCGCCAAGTACTGCGCTTGGCATCATCAGGGTAACAATCCTCCGTCTGCACTGGTCAGAGTTTAAAACGTTGTTACTATCAATTTATACGACATACAAATAACTTATCAAAACGATTGTGTTAGGAGCTGCCTAGTTCTCAATCACTGATGTACCGTTCATTCAGTACGACTACTAAAAAGGTTTGCAGAAGTTAGTCGTACCTCAGTTCGATGTCTAAACAAGGTAGTCAAGGGGACCTTTGAACATAAGTGTGATTATAGAAGCTCTTCACTTTTTGCTCCGTTGAAGACAACAGCCACTTCAAAAGAACCCCTCGTGGTCAAGCATCCGCGACTTTACTAAACCTCTTGTTTTTATTTCATTTCTACGTTGCTTGACTTGAAGGACGCTATGTTGAAAGTTCTACGATAACAGCGTAAAATACATATTTATTTTGACATTGAAAAATCTGATGTGTTGCACTCACATGACTTTCTCCACTCCTGTACTGATCATTCTTACAAACTCCTATCCCTGTATATTCTTCATGTTAGTCGAGATAAACATTTGCAGAAATTATCTTATTGCTTAGTTTCTTGTGGACACAAGGGAAATATGGCAATGCAGTAGGCTTTGTACAATAGTCAAATCTTTTAAACCTTTGTAATTCCGCTTTCCTTGCACGGTCAACAGATAATAAGGCAAACAACGAAGAAATGAGTGATTAAGAAGTGCTTAAGTATAGTAAAACTCACACATTAACAAGAAATATCACCGAAATGCTTCACTCAATAAAAGATGCATTTGGGCCTAAATTATGTGTTTTAACGAGATCTACAAGAGCTAGAGCCAAAAACATTCAAAATATAGATTCCATTTGCCATAAAATATCTTAAACATATGGTATTTTAATCAAAATCGTTAGAGCCATTTTTGAGAATATTAAAATTTTCGAACAATTTGCTATATAAATTGTAGTACAGAGTGGAGAATATTCTTCAAAATGTTCGTGTCGCATCCTTGAAAGATATTAAGCTTAAACGCAAGTTTTGGTTTTTAAGCGACTTTTCATTTTGTTGTGCTGTTCAGAGTCTCTCTCTCTCACACACACACACACACACACACACACACACACACACACACACACACACACACACTCACGGAAGCATGTGACTTCATATATGCACTGTTCTTAATATTCTTCCATCCACCATATAATAGGTATCCACATAGTTTAGCACTAAAGGGTATTTGAATGTGAATTATCTTGGAAAATTTAGTCTCCATACATTTATTCAGATGGGCTTTGACGATCACAAGAAGAATCCAAACGACGATCTTGCCAAAACATAATTTAGCTCGCCCCTCAGTTTTCTTGCTGGCGGTTGCATTTCTAGTTTTTCTCATAAGTTTTCAGAGTACTTTTTGAATAAGGTGACAGTTCCTTGGTTTGTAACATCGATTCTCCTTCCTGCTACTTTAATGGAAGAATAAGCTATAAATTCTTGGGGGCAGTCCTTTCCTTAACTACGTTAATAACTTACAAGCGCTAACCCAGAATTTTCACGTCTCGCCTGCTTTATCTTCTCCTCAGCTGCTCCATTTTGGAGATGGAGACTTCTGGTGTTACCGCAACCTCTTCATCTCCGTCCTAAATAACCGTGTTTCCTTCCTTCTACACCTCTATCCTCAACAGACTCACGCATTAGACAGCAGTAGTTGCACCTGCGGTTGTGCCAATTTAAATTCATTGTATAGATACATCGTTTAATCAGTTATACGTTCTTTTCTCTAATGTAACTGTTATGTAAATTGTCGAATTAATTTATATAATAAACTATCTGAAACACTCGGCGTTGCCCGTGGTTTGGCGGTGATACCCCTTCAACTTTGAAGCCGAAATTGTGAACGCCATAATTATGGATATAATACTGCATCACATGGCGGAATTAAATAATCAGAAAATGTTAAAATCGTTACATATATAAAGTTACAGGACCCGGGAGATTAGTTGTGACTAAAATTGGCAAAAGGCACGAAAAGGTACAGACAAGTCATTAGGGCCGAGCTCCAGGTAGTCAGCCTGATAAACAGTAATACCGGTTTTCCTTGAAACCGCTCAGCGCCGGTGTGAGTCGGAAAACAAGGGGTGGTCGATTCTTCGAAACCCTGTTGCTAATTAGGAAGTGAAAGGTACAGAGAGCGTCATAACGCACAGACACTTGCCTGCGAGATCCCGGAGAGAAAGGGTCGTTGAGACTTGCCCTCCAGAACCCGGCGGGTCGCTACACTCGTCGTCCATATCTTCAGTTACGGGACTTGTTTTCCGGATCCTCAAGTGTCAGGACACATTATAGCTAATATTAACAATTTTCTGTCTTAGTAAAGACACGGTAACGACTCAACTAATTTAATAACGATCGGCAAATCTCACGCTTTCTTATTTTGGTGAGAATAAAAGTGTTTCGACGAAGTTCTGGTTTTATTCGCAAACACTCACGCATACCCTGAGATTAAAGTCGCATGCCAGAGCATCCGGAGCAGATGACATCAGAAAGCAGCAGTCGGCGTAGGAGAGCATAGGAGCGACGATTCGACATCATATGCCGCACAACGTAGAGACGATACATCAACTTTTAGACCTTAAAGAGCACAAAATAAATACAATAAATGAAAACACAGGGTAGACACTGCAAAAGCACCGTTGAACAACCGCAGTTACAGAGTCTTTAACAGGAGTTGTGATTGAAGAACTCTGGAATAAATGTCCCTATAAACATATGACTGAAAACAAATAGCAGTTGAGATATGAACAATTTTACCTGTGTTGAGCACTCACACCAGACAGTGAACTTCATCCAACAAGCAAGCTCTAGTGAACATTCTACTGTCACAACATTTAACAGAATAATTGTTGGTAAACTTCCATAAACACCAAACAGGAGTTCTTATGATTTCTGCGATTTTGTTCTCCATTAACATCTTGTAAGGATTTGTAATATGCTGTGGATGTTAATGTCAGACGAACGTAGAACTGCTATTTATCTTATATTAATCTTCGTTGGAATGAAAGTGTTTAGGAAGTTTTATTACTCACAACCTAGCATCAGTCTGAGAGCTATAAGGTTCTATTACTGTTATCACAGGGAATAGTACGGATCTATTTTATTCATGAAACAACCAATATTGTTTTAACTAATGTTTTAAACAATTTATTAACACCATTATCCTTCTCATGAAACACTTTTACAAATTTCTCACAAAATAGGCGGACTTCTTCGCTAACAAACAAAATGGCTGGGCACAGCCAAGAATTGTGTAAAGTCTAATGTTACCGCACCACACAATTGATGTCAGTTATTGACGATATAGTTCCTTTTATATGAATATCACAACGTTTCACAACTAATTTTTCTCTTTTCGATGTATGATTATTATTTCTCGTCGTCATAACGTCGATCAAAATCACTTCTACCTCCTTCGTTGCATCACACATGAACAAAAGTCAACCTACGCTGTCTATATTTTAACAAGGTTATTTCAGGGAGCTTTCTGTTGCTTCTATATTGACAATTTGAATAATTTGAGAGGACTTAAACAAAATACTGCCTCAATCTGCATGTTATGTCGATGTTACTAAAGGAGTTCCGCCATGTGGTTACCATGCATTGTTACATATGATTCAGTTCCTGTTCTCCAAGGATTCCGAACTCCTAACACACTTGGCTATTCTCCGATTAGGGCCCATGTTATGCACATTGCCAATGGGGTTGGCATACATGAATGACTTTAAATGCCAGAAATCCATTGGATAGAGCTTCGCCGAACGGGGAGACCATGTTACTGGATTTCCTCGACCAATCGGTCATCCATTAAATGTTTGGTTTAGGTATTGTCGCACGATACGTACAAAATGGGGTGGTGCCCCGCCATGCATCAACCACGTGCGTTGTCTTTCTACAAGCCCAATGTCCTCCGAAAGCACCGGTAAGTCATCGCGCAGGAATCGATGAGACACAGCATCTGCTAATCTGTTCGGTAAAATGCGTGGCTCTAGAAATCTCTGTCACAATTGCTGCCCACACATTGAAACTAAGGCGATTCTAATGCCCCAACTACAGGACTCCTTTGCCAAACACATATCTCAGTCAAGATGGGTACAATGGCTCTTATATCAACAGGTATTTGTTTCCGGACATATGTTTATAAGAACATTTATTCTAGTTTTGACCAATCCAAGTTCTTGTTGCAGTATCGGACACTTCTTTTAAACACCCGGTAGAACAGGAGGAAAGGCGAGTGAAAAAGCTGTGAGATTGTAAGAACTTGCATTTCTATGTCAAACATACAGAAAACTGCATGAATCTTTTGCAAAAGAGGGATTAGAGAAAAGAAATGCAATTGTGTTAGTATGTTAATATATTACGTAAAAGAAAAGCGAGTAGAGAAAATCATGAGAATGTTACCTTGCATATAAAATGGATATCACAGAAACCGTCTCCATGAAAGGGCACACACACGTGTCGAATTTCGAAATGGTCGGTCAAACGGTTTAGGATTGCATAGTGGACAAACGTACAAATATTCATTTTTATATATACAGACTACTGCTAGAAAAGAAAGCATTGCATCCATCCGAAAATTTGACACAACCCTTTCATGGGCAGCGTGGTACATGAGCAAAATATAGCTAAATTTGATTAGCTGATACTTTATTGGCTGCTTCTTTCTAATTACTTGTAATGATAAGCTAAATACATATAATTAAAGAATTTGCAACTGTCTTATATTGTAAAATATTACATTTTTTCAATACAACTGCATTAAAATGGATAGCGTACAAACCTCCATGAAAAACATACGTGGAGAAATTCAAGGTGATAGGTCAAGCGGCAGCTCACGGCAGCGGCAACACAACGCTGTCCCATCCCGCTTGCTCAGCCGTAACAAAGACGCTCAAGGTCGAGCTTCCCCTCACCACTCGCGAGCAAACCTGTCACTAACAATCGAGCAACAACACAGGGTTTTCCAGAGTGTTCGAGACGCGCCCGGCAGCCGCCATGTTTGTAGAAGTTCGAGAAAGGTGCGTGTTACGTCATCATCTCCATATAACGAGAAGAAGCAAAGAGTTAGAGTAGTCACGGTTACAGGCATGAGTCGGTCAGTGTGTCCGTTTGCAGTGTGTGTTAGCCTGCGTGTGTCGTCGCGACATGAAGCAAGATACAGAAACAGTTATGAGTTTTAAATGTTTGTATCGTCAGTGTTTAAGACACGGAGAAAGTGAAGACAATGAAAGGACTCAGTCAAGGTTACAAGAAGAAAACAGCTGGTAGTTTTAATATCACAAAATGCTGTACACTGTTAACGTCAGTAAAAGAGAACTGTGTATTTGTGCAAGCGTTTTGGACCAGAATAAAGTGATAGAACGATAATTTGACTGGACCTTTGTTGTCTTTGGCACAGTACCTTCTATTTTAAAATGACAAGTCTGTTTACTTTATCTTAAACTTATCTGTGCTTAAATAGAGATAACGTTGCGTTCTATCCAAAATTTCAGTATTAAAATTCCTCTACACAGAGGCTGTTGAGGCTCCCTGAATCCACAGAAAGGGCTCTACGACTGCGGTGTAGCCGAGTGGTTAGACCATTCGCTTCTCACCAAAGCGGCTCAGGTTCCCAGGCAACCACATGTGGGATTTGTGGTGCACCAAGCGGCGCTGGAGCGGGTTTTCTCAGGGTTCTCCGGCTTCCCCCGCCATCTCATTCCACCGGTACTCCATCTTCATTCCATGAATCATCAGTGTCACCGCCTGCGGTGCCGTAGTAGTAAAAGCGGGCGTTAAGCACCACCAAAAAAAGAAAAGGGCTCTGTGCGTCTGTCTCTGTGGCCTGTGACAGGTATAACTGAAAAACGAAAAGTGCATACCAAAATGTAATATTAAAGTTCAGTGTCTCCTAAGGAAGAAACACAAATATGACCAAGAAAATCAACCGCACTCCAAACTACCTGTTGTGTGCAAAAATATATACAGGGTGGAAATGAAATAATCCGTCAGACTGAAGGAAATGAATGTGGGTATAAGAGAACAAAAAAATTCGGATACAGTTTCTTAATTAAACACACCGTTGACTAGATAATCCCGTTTAAAGGTGAGAGTGTGGCAGCGTGGCGCATCTATGAAACCACTGAAGTCACGTTAGCCATGTATCGAATTCAGATGTTTTATTCCTGGCGCGCGAGATATCAGAAAATTGCGCGAAAAAAAGGTTATTGTTGACTGGAAGTATTTTTACTTTCTCTACTGGTAAGTAGGGGAAGTATTGTATTCCACCCAAAAATTCGATGTCCAGATTTCACCGGAAATATGTTTTGAGGCCCCCTGAATCCAAAAAAAAGCATTTTTAGAAAAAGGTCCGTGTGTGTGTCTGTGTGCCGGTCTGTGTGTGTCTATGGACAGCGTAACTCAAAAACGAAAAGTCGGCTAAAAACCAAAGTTGGTATTCAAGTTTAATGTCTTTTAAGGATGTGACACGAAGATTTTGAAGAAAATAGCCCCAACTTAAACTATCCTTTCCATGAAAGATTTTTCGAAAATTTTGATTTTCTTGAAAATGACTAACGATTTTGATTAAAATTCCATATGTTTGAGATATTTTTATGACAAATGAAATGTATATCCTGAATTTTCTGGCTACAACCCCAGTAGTCGTATTTACTCTGGACGACTTTTGCATAACTGACAAACCGTTACAGATAGACCAAATCATACTATACAAAAAATGTAGATCTTGCTAAAATACATAATTTATGTGTCAATAAATTTTCTTGTAGAGTGAACCATTTCGGAGATATTCCTTGTTATGTGTGTGAGTTTCGGAAAACGTAGAACTTTCGTGAAATGGGTCATCGCTGTTCATTTTTTTATGTTAAGTGTGCAAAGAGAACGGAATCTCAAAGCTTTAAAACATTTGACTATCGCACGAAGCCTACTGTATTCCCTCTTGCACCTACAAGGAAATTAGCAATAAGATAATTTGTACAAATGTTTATCTTAAGTAACACGAAGAAGATATAGGAATATGAATTTGTAAGAATGGTTAGTACAAGAGTAGAGAAAGTCATGTGAGTGCAACACTTCAGATTTTTATTTCTCTACTGCGTATAGTAAAGCAAAGGAAGTATTGTATTCCACAAAAAAATGTAGATATTGCCAAAATACACAATTTATGTCTAGATATTTACTTTCTCTACTGGTATTCCACCAAAAAATTCGATGTCGAGATTTCACTGGAAATATATTTTTGAGACCCCCTGAATCCAAAAAAAAAATCATCTTTAGAAAAAGTTCCGTGTGTGTGTGTGTGTGTGCGTGCGTGCGTGCGTGCGTGCGTGCGTGTGTCAGTGTCAGTGTCAGTGTCAGTGTCAGTGTCTGTCAGTCTGTGGACAGCATAACTCAAAAACGAAAAGTCTGTTAGAAACCAAAGTTGATATTTAAGTTTAATGTCATTCAAGGATGTGACACGAAGATTTTGAAGAAAATAGTCCCACCCTAAACTATCCTTTACATGGAACATTTTTCGAAAATTTTGATTTTCTTGAAAATGGCTCTAACGATTTTGATTAAAATGTCATGTGTTTGAGATATTTGTATGACAAATGAAAAGTATGGCTTGAATTTTCTGGACACAATGCGGAACTCAATGTCGAACACGGGGCCAAACACGGAGGTGGAACGCGGGGTCGAACACTGAATGTGAACACAATTTTGAACAAATGTTTGTTTACCAGGTTTAACACCAGGTTGAACACGAAGTTGCACACCTTGGTGAACAGGAAGCGGCACACGCAGGTCGCAAGGCGGATGTCGATTTTGAGTATTTAAAAGTTACTTTTGACACCGATTTTTACTTTCTCTACTGGTAAGTAGGGGAAGTATTGTATTCCACCCAAAAATTCGAAGTCGAGATTTCACCGGAAATACATGTTTTGAGGCCCCATGAATCCAAAAAAAGCATTTTTAGAAAAAGGTTCGCGTGTGTGTCTGTGTGTCTGTCTGTGTGTGTGTCAGTGTCTGTCAGTCTGTGGGCGGCATAGCTCGAAAACGAAAAGTCGGTTAAAAACCAAAGTTGGTATTTAAGTTTAATGTCGTTCAAGGATGTGACACGAAGATTTTGAAGAAAATAGCCCCACCCTAAACTATCCTTTACATAGAATTGTTTTCGAAAATTTTGATATTCTTGAAAATGGCTAAAATACACAATTTATGTCTAGATAAATTTTCTTGTAGGGTGAACCATTTCGTAGATATTCCTTGTTATGTGTGAGTTTCGGAAAACTTAAAACTTTCGTGAAATGGGGCATCGTTGTTCATTTTTTTTTTATATGTTAAGCGTGCAAAGAGAACGGAATCTCAAAGCTTTAAAAGATATGACTATCGCACAAAGCCTACTGTATTCTTATATTCGTCTTAAGCCTACAAGGAAATAATAAGATAATTTTTCCAAATGTTAATTTCAACTACAGAATACAGAAATAAGGGTTTGTAAGAATGAGTAGTACATGAGTAGAGAAAGTCGTGTGATTGCAACAAATCAGATTGTTTCCTAGAAAACTATAAACTTTTCTGCTCTTTGGAATTAGATTTTGTTATTCACAATAGGAGAAATTCACTGATATTTTCACTTGTTTCAGATTACGTAACTTCCAGCATTTATATAAAAAGTTTAACGATTTAATAGTGCATTTACAGACTTGTAATGAATCACATGGACAAAATACGCAGGCAGGTTGGGTTACCAGTGCAGGAAACTGAACAATGGCTTAAAAGTTTTGCTTTTAGTAAATACATTACAAGAACAGGGAGGGAAATATTATTTACGTGTGCAGTGTAATATTTCAAACTTATATAACGGTTGAGCTTTATAAGCTGAGGAGTATTTCAACACTTTAGCCAAGGCTGGGCCTATTGAACATAGTAAACTTCCCAAAGAAAAGATGAGGTGAGGAGTGCGAAGGGCGACAAGCGCAGTGTATCCGGGTTCCGAACTGAGCATTCCTAGATGTCCCGTCGATGTCGTATGCGCATATGTATAGGTTGGATCATAAGACTCCATTCCAGGGAAGAAACAATTGAAACAGGTCCCTCTTCAAAGTACATTCACGTCCCTCGTGGTTGGCTCTGCAAACAATAATGATCTAAGAAAATCAAATAACAAATGAGGAAGAAGAAAGTTCAACGAACTGTATAATCCACCGCGGTATTCAAGCCTACCGACCCGGGAGAACAAAAACATAAAACTATGGTCAGGTTGGCCAATCCAATGGAAATCGAATGCGAGCCTCAAATTCTACTGCCTGTACAGTCGTTTCTTTCAAATTTTGAATATATGTACATCGGTTAAGTATTTTTTTGCTCGGCGCAGAACTAATATATCTATTTATGTATTTTTTATCTTTTTATTTCTCTAATGACATTAAACATTAACAAGCAGTGTCTTTTGTTCAACTGATTCATCAGTTTAATTCTGACATCCCAGAAAGGCTGAACTATCAGATATTGTAATTCTTATTTTACGCCAACTGACTTCTGTTTTTGAACCACACAAGTCGTGTGTGGACAATATTTGAGAGGTTGAATCAGGACTGAAAAATCTGATATGTTGCACTCGCATGACTTTCTCTACTCTTGTACTAACCCTTATTACAAGCTCATTCATATACTAATTTTGGCAGTGGTAATTTAGTATGTTATGTTTGTGTATTGAGTCAAATACTCCACAATTCATCTAGAATACCTGCTTTTTCGTGCATGCTTACATTCTTTAAAAGCGCTGAATTTACTCTAAGAGGGTTGAGAGGAGACACGACAGTTTCAATTTTCTCCATAATACTGCTGCAGCTTTTGAATTTGACGAGGAGAGGCTGCAGATTTGTTAAGAGTGCGAGTAGATTTAAGGTTGAAGATGTCTTTTAACCCACCCAGGTCACCTGTGGCCGCCTGTTGGGGTTATGGAGAGGGGCCATTCTGTGATGGCACTAGTGTCTTTTGCCCTTCGGCAGTTCCCGCAAAGGAGATACCTGGTTAGACCAGGGCCGGGTACACGATGGGTCTTGGCCCTGGTAGAGCACTAGGAGAGCTCCTGGCTATGGTTGTTCGGTAAAGTTCGTTTCGGAATGTTTACTAAAGCACAGGCTAAGAGCGACACGAACCCAATTTCGAGGTCAAAGGATCGAGTGGAGAGACTCCATCACCTACCTAGGAGTTAAACGGGATAGGGTCTAACTTTCCACGGGCACATCAGAGATCTCTCGGCGAGGACGCAGGGAGCTATTGCTTCACTGTACCCTATGCTGAGGTCCGAGATGTCAGTTCGCCTGCAGTTTTTTTTTTTTTTTTTTTTTTAAAGAGTATTTAAGGACTTACCCTGGGTTTACCCAGGGCAAATAATGTCCTAAGGCTGTTTCAGAGCAATCGCTCTCTTCAGCCGGCGGGATAGTTATTTTTATTTATTTATTATAAAATAATGGATTAAGACGGGATCGGGTTGTATTGTGACGTGTTGGTGAAAGGTCTACTTGAGTGTTGGCGTCTTTTGTATAGTTCGTGTATTTTCTGCTGGTATTCGTACCGCAGGTGCGTCGTTGTGGTGGTGAAAAGTCTGTTTGTGTGATGGTGTCATTTGAGTGTTTCCTTGGGCTGGCGTTCGTCGCACGGGCGAGGACTGCTTCCCAGGTTGCAACTTGTCTTGTCAGTATCTGGATGTCGGTATGTAGTTTCCGTAGTGCTTCAGTGATATCGTAGGTTGAAGCTTGAAGTTCACTTGAAGTTTTTTGTGGTTCTGTTCGTTGATGGTTATGTGGTCGGCGTGCGGTAGAGTTTGTCTCGGCGCTAGGGGCTGCTTGTTGTTCCGGTCGAGGTCGAACTGCGGTCGGCTGGTGGCGGCGTGGGTTCATGGGGCACATTGCTTGGCCCGTGAAATGTCCATTGCAGTTGCACGTTGCACAATAGACGGGGCGGCGCGACAGGTCATGGTTGGTGCAAGTCATCGTGAATGTTCCCGCGCCGCAGTAGTGACATCGTGGGTTGAGTGTGCAGGCGTCGGCGGTATGGCCATATTGACAGCAGCGTCGGCATGGGACGGGGCGGGAGCTCCGGCTGGCTTCAACTGGAAGAACCTGCCCAAGGGCAGGGAACCCATCAGCTAAGGCAGCACAGTAGTCTCCTTCGTCCCAAAAATGTAGGCGAACTAGTGGTGACGGCCCTTTGGATGTGTGGATGCGTGTCGCTTTGATGAGGGATGGCCAGCGGAGTCGGGCTGTGTTCAACAGGAGAGTGTCTGGTACATCACGATGAACACCTCGTACTACTGCGTTGTACCTCTGTAGTCTTGTGAGATTCGGCGGCTGGTGATCAGCTTCTGGTTGCGTTGCTACTGTATGGTCGGCGAAGAGGTATTTTATAAAGGCAGGGGCAGAGCCTTCGTTTGCTGCTGGCGGCTGTGTAGTTGGTTGTGTGGCCGGCGGCGAGGCTGGCCTGAGGCAGTTAGTCGATGACTTATTCGCTTGGCGGCGGGTAGGCGGTGTTGCAGGAGGCGTGGCTGGTGGTCTGGACGGTGGTGTGGTTGGCGGAGATGCAGGTCGTGTGGTGTGTAGGCTGAAGTACATGAAGTTACTCTTCGGCGAAGTAGGCGGTGTGGTCGGCGGGGTTGAAGGCTTGACGTTCGTAGTCTTGAGATTCTTCTTGCGTGGCGGCGGAGGCACTACACTACACTACTTCCCCTGCAGTTATACCTGTTCCGGACTCTTATAATGCCCCTCACGCTTTACGCCTGTGCCACGCCACCAAAACCTCAACACGTGACTGACTGGCCCGAAACAAATTTCCCCAAGATCCCAGAAACAAAGAAGGAAATGACAAAACACGAGACAATAAGCACATTCCAAAACGTCATCACGCAATCCGAGCAACACATCAAGTCCCTACAGGAACAGATCACAAACATACAACAAAACATCACCAAATACATCCGCGACATCACAAACACAACAATCACACAAATACTCAGCACACTCATACCACCCATATACGACATTACACCACCCGCACACACAGCAAGATTTTTACACAACCTGACACAGACAGCACAAAAAACGCTTAAAAAAGCAGTAAACACGACCAGAGTTGGCAACCAGCTGGCTATATTCATACATGAGAACACATAACAAAGACACACATGAACAATGACAGCACACCAATCACCATAAAAAACACAAACACACAATAAACCTAAACACACTGACACATACATAACATAACACATAAAACATACAACACAGTCAAAAACTACCCATACGAGCTGTTGCAACAACACACACATAACTCCACTATAATTCAAAATCACCATCTTCTCCGAGGGTAGAAGCCACCACCACACACCTAGGGATGAACACATACACACCAACACACACAACCACACCACAAACATACAAGATCACAATACATGCGCACACACGATAGATCTCTCATGCCCAAATAACTCTTTTTCATTTTTTCATTTCACGCCTGTGAAGTGTGGGGCATGGCAGCAGGCAGTTGGCTCCTGTGGCTCCAAAGGGCGCAGAATAGAGGACTCTATCCTCAACTTCTGTGTTCCCATACCTTTCCCCGTGAGACTACTTCACGAAGCTTAATCTCTTCCAGGCGTGGAGGACGAAATTAGGCGCCGGGCAGCAAAATTCTACAAGTTACCAACCCACCAAAGCATCCTGGTTAGGTATCTTGGGGACTATGACCCTAGATCACGCCACTTTAGGTCATATCCCGGATGGCTTGTGGGCACGTCCCATAACCAAGGAGACAACCCATCAGCAGCTAAAGCTGAGCTCCATTATAGTCCCAATAAAGTGTTGTTCGGCTCTAAAAATTAACATGTATCAAAATTCTAAATTAAAAACTTCAAAACTTTTAAAAAGAGTTCATTTTAAAACTTTTATTCCATCAGAATGCAGATCTTACAAATTCCTTCTATTTCAAAATAACCTAAAACGCCACCCTTGTATACCCTTCCCAATATTTTTCCCATCTGCGGTTAAATCCTATTGGGGGTAGTACGCAGCAAAATTCAGCGGGCTGAACCTCAACCTGCCAGCAGCTCGTCGTCGTCTCTTGCTGCTTCCTCCCTGTCGCGCGCGCTTCTAGTGAGCATGCGGCCGCTACCTGGTGCGTGCTGTAGGGGCACACAACCGAGCGGCCCACGCGACCTTTTAAAATTAAACTTCACTGTGCCACTATCATTTATACATATATTCACTGGGAAACTGGGTTATTCTATAGCTATATGTACACTTCAAAACACTATTATATGGGGGAATATTTACACGGAAAGAACATACATTGATCACAATATTGACAGGCTTACCCCGTGTATACACAGATCTGTGCTATACTTAAACTATCCAACCAGGTTTACACGGGTAAAGTGGGCAAAGCACCTCCCTTATGACTGGTACCGGTATGGCCAACGAAAGCTTGCCGCTTACCAACGGACTATTTCCCGCGCACACGAAGCTTCGCGGTACTTACGTGCCATTACTTCTCATTGACTCCTAATCAATTAACGACACCTCATAAATCTTTATTTCATCACAGAGCTCACACCAAAGACACTTGTTTTCAGAATTAGGTTTTCAATATCGAGAGGGATGGTTCAGCTGATGACGTCCAAGGCCCATATTCTGGAGGTCCCGAATTCAAATCCTGTAGGCCAACTGGTGTTTTTGTTTCTTTTCCAAGGTTTTCCTCACTAGCTAATGCACATAAGATATTTAATACCACGACGCAAGGTGCAACTTTAAATCTAAAACAGTAAAAATGAAAATATATCGTAATGCTGCCATCTATCCAGAAATAATGAAAGCAGGTAGCCTGAACGGTATTCTAGTGCCATCTACCCGGCACATATGTAAGACTGTGGACACGTGTCGAAGCCGCTCCTGCCCGTCACAGAAACAGAGGGAGGGTTGTATAGCACTAAGGCCTCTGCAGACACGTGTCGAAGCAAAGTGGTACGCTATATGGGTGTAATCTAGAAGGCTAATCGCCACAGAACGATTAATAAGAAATCTTCTAACAGAACCATTGAACGTGAGCATATGGATATGCGAAGAACACTTACTATGGCTCAAGATTGACTGCATCTAAAGGAAAATCCTTGTATAAGCAGGTATGGAGGTCGGCTGCGAATTCCACTCATCAGGGAAACCAACGTACTGGCTTTCTGATCCAAATAAAATACCTGATTTAATAGACTTTTTTGTCATGAAGGGTAGGTGTGTCTAGGAATTACATTAAAGTGACCGAGTATGATGATTTGACTTCTGACCACACTCCAATCGTACTTACAATAAGTGAAACCATCATCGAAAAAGATACCTCAGCCAAATTGGCTAATAATAACACGAGATGGAAAACATTTCGATCCGTATTGAAGAGAAAAATAAATCTCTGTGTGGCTCTAAAATCTCCTGAACAACTAGAAAAAGAGATAGATGCGTTCATATATAATATACACCAACAGCACACCAATGAGGAAACACAAATCGAATGATAATGATTACCCATTCGAGATTCGAGTAATGGTAACAGAAAAGAGAAAGGCTCGTAAAAAGTGGCAACGTAGTAGAGCGCCACAGAATAAAACAACTCTAATCGTCTAAACAACAACCTCAAACAAAACTTCACCAAATAAAAAATGAATCCATCAGCAAGTACCTACAAAATCTATCAGCTGAAAAGGATACTGACTACTCGCTGTGGAAAATGATGAAAAGGCAGAAAAGACCTCAAGCGCATGGCCCCCCCTTTAAGAAAATCTAACAATGATTGAGCTAAAAGTGACAGAGAGAAGGCAGATGTCTTCTCTGAGTATTTGCAAGAGACTTTCCGACCATTTACTAGACAGACAGCTGACGAATACGTTATATTTATCCAACTAAAAATATTGGTAAGATTAAACCAGTTACAATGAATGAATTAAAAGGAGTCATAACAAGAGACCTGAATGCCAAAAAAGCTCCAGGATATGATTTGGTTACTGGTCAGATACTAAAAGAATTGCCCCCTCGAGCACTTATGAAATTGCTACATTTTATAAATGCTTCCCTTCGGTTAAAGTATGTACGTCCCTAGGCAGTGGAAAAATGCAGAAATTATAATGATACCCAAGGATAGAAAAGACCCTCATGATAGTAAATCATATCGACCGATCTCTTTGCTGCCAACAATGTGGAAGTTATTCGAGAAGCTGCTTTTAAGACGTCTCAACCCCATTATTAAGGAACGCAAACTCATTCCACAACATCAGTTCGGCTTTCAAAGCAAACACTCAACGACGCAACAAGTTTACAGAATTGTGGAAATAATTGAAAGAACTCTCGAAGAAAAAGTGTGTGCAAGTGCCTTTTTAGACTTGTCTCAGGCCTTTGATAAAGTATGGCATAAAGGCCTTCTTTTTAAATTAAAGAGAGATCTACCTGGAGAATTTAGTCGAATCTTACAATCCTATCTTAAAGATAGAACACTCAGAGTTAAAGAAGGACGTGAATACTCTGCATTTAAAGATATTACTGCGGGAGTGCCGCAGGGTAGTGTACTTGGACCGATATTATACTTGCTGTATACACGAGATGTCACACAAGTTGAGGAAACTGAGATGGTGACTTTTGCCGACGACACGGCAGTTATGTCAGTGGGGGATACTGTTGAGGAGTCTACAGAAAACTTCAAAAAACAATCAGCAATGTCAGTACTTGGACAAAAAAACGGCGAATAAAATTAAATGAAACAAAGTTGGTCCATATAAACTTCACAAACAAATAGAAAAGGTAACCATTGAAATAAATGGACAAACTGTTCCCTACAAAAAAGAGGTAAAATACCTAGATCTGGTGCTAGATGAAAAGCTTAACTGGAAATCGCATGTGAAAAGGAAAAGAAATGAACTAGATCTGAGATTTAGAACTGTATTGGATACTGGGACAGTACCCAGAACTAAGTCAACAATAAATTGTTGATTTATAAACGAGTGCTAAAACCTGTATGGATGTATGGCATACCCCTGTGGGATTGTACCAAGAAATGTCGAAATCATTCAGAGATTTCACAATAAGGTACTAAGGGCTATAGTAAAAGCACCTTGGTATGTACGTAATGACAATATCCACATGGACTTGAATATAGCATTTGTCAGTGAAGAAATTAAAGCTGCTGCGGTTAGGCACGAAAGACGGTTACGCGCACATGAAAATACAGAGGTACTGCGTATGTTAGCAAACAGCAACACAGTATGAAGATTGAAAAGAACCAAACCCTTGGCCTTGGTGCTCTAAAATCAGTGCCATGTTGTAATAGAATTACTCATAGGAGCAATATCTAGTAAATGTGATTTATACAGTGAAGACCAAAGTATTAGATAAGTGTAAAACTTAGTTGTAGTTATTGAAAGAGAGAAAAATCTGATGTGTTACACTCACATGACTTTCTCTACTCTTGTACTAACCATTCTTACAAACTCTTATTCCTATATCTTCTTCGTGTTACCTGACATATACATTTGCAGAAATTATCTTATTGCTTATGTCCTTGTAGGTGCAAGGGAGTTATTAGAATACAGAAGGCTTTGTGCGATAGTCAAATCTTTTAAATCTTTGAGATTCCGTTCTCTTTGCACGATTAACATATAAAAAAATGAACAACGTTGTTGCATTTCGCTAAAGTTCTGTTTTCCGAAACTCACACACAAGGAATATCTCCGAAATGGTTCGCCCTACAAGAAAATTTATTGAGACATAAATTGTGTATTTTAGCCAAATCTACATTTTTTGTATAGTATAATTTGGTCTATCTCTAACGGTTTACCAGTTGTGCAAAAGTCGTTAAGAGTAAATACGACTACAGGGGCTATAGCCAGAAAATTCAAGATATACATTTCATTTGTCATAAAAATATCTTAAACATATAACATTTTAATCAAAATCGTTAGAGCCATTTTCAAGAAAATAAAAATTTTCGAAAAATTTTCCATGTAAAGGGTAGTTTAGGGTGGGGCTATTTTCTTCAAAATCTTCGTGTCGCATCCTTGAACGACATTAAACTTAAATACCAACTTTGGTTTTTAACCGACTTTTCGTTTTTGAGTTATGCTGTCCACAGACTGACAGACTGACAGACTGACAGACTGTCAGACTGACAGACACACATACACACACACGGACCTTTTTCTAAAAATGCTTTTTTTGGATTCAGGGGGTCTCAAAACATATATTACCGGTGAAATCTTGACATCGAATTTTTGGGTGGAATACAATACTTCCCCTACTTACCAGTAGAGAAAGTAAAAATACAATACTTCGTCTACTTTACTAAAACTAATAGAGAGTAAAAATGCCATATATTTACTACAAATAACTTTCATATTTAATAATTCTTAGGTGACAACAAACTTGGGAAGCGAAGTGAGGCGACGAACAGATCTTATGAAGAGATTTAAGAAAACGGGATCTTTTTTTGATAAACCGATAGCTAATTGCTGTGTTCTTACAGAAGAGAAGCTTTATAATATCCAAGAAAATATAGAGTGGAGCTCACAGAAATCAATGAGAAAGCTTGCACAGGAATCAATACACCTAGGCATGGAATGCCAATAATTAACTTTTAACAATGCTCAGAAATTGTAACCCCCCAATGATATGAGTAGCCTTCATTGATGCAATTGCATGATGTTAATGTGTTTAACTTTTTGTGGATAAAGTGTGATTTTATTTACATACCAATGAAGAATTAATGACTATTAATGCAGATTATCTTAAAATAGGTAAGAGATACGGAGTAACACAAGCACATAGTCTCCAAAATATTCTGTAACGAAAGTATGTTGTTGTTGTTGTTATTATTATTATTATTATTATTATTATTATTATTATTATTATTATTATTATTATTATTATTATTATTATTATTATTATTATTATTATTATTATTATTATTATTATTATTATTATTATTATTATTATTATTATTATTATTATTATTATTATTATTATTATTATTATTATTATTATTATTATTATTATTATTATTATTATTATTATTATTATTATTATTATTATTATTATTATTATTATTATTATTATTATTATTATTATTATTATTATTATTATATCAGGATTTGTTCAAAATATATTCAATATAGCCTCCCAGTTTTTCAAAATGACACTTTTTGTCATATTTTAATATTTTCTATATAAAAACAAGTTCAGTAGAATGACCTTGCACTGTGTGGAATATAAATGTAGTTTCCTCAAGGCCTTCTTTAGTTTAGAAAATTCGCCACTCCAAATATATGTAGAAGTTAGACTTCCTAATTTTAGTTATGCGTAATGTTTTATCAGAACCCTCCTTTTGAATTTTACTACACTGCCTCACTCGTGGTTTATTTGCAGAGGCTATTCATTTGTTTCTGCCCTTCATAAAGTGGACAGTTGTTGCGGTTGTAGGAAGTTTCCACAGAAAGCTTAATCTCGTTACGTGTAAGCCTAACGTCATTAGCGCCCGGTTAAACATGGACCAGAGACTTGCTGGTAGAAGTACTGGACTTGTGGGCACCCGCGCCCACCCCCCCCTCCCCCACCCCGCCCACCCCCACCCCGCCAGACAGAATAATTTAGCAAACTGGAGTAGGCTTGAGGCTTCTCAAGGATTTACCTACTTTTGTCCAAACTGATTTGGGAGTCAAGTTCCAAGTGCTGGAATATTGTACTTTTAATCAAATTTGTAATGCGGTATTCACTTACAGCCTTAGCTCTTTGAATAATTAGTTCTGCGCTTTTTCTGCTTCTTTGCCACTTAGGTAAGATAGAGGAAATACTAACCTAAACATCTGATGTGTTGTATATCTTCTTCCTGTTAGTTGAGATAAACATTTGCAGAAATTACCTTATTTATCTTCTTGGGCTTAGAGTGACAGTAAAATCTTCTAAAGCTTTTAAATTCCGTTCTCTTTACACGGTTAACATATACAAAATGAATAGCGATGTTCCATTTGACAGAACTATAAGTTCTCCAAAAATTACACAAATAAAGAGGAATATCTCCGAAATGGTTCACTCTACCAAAAAAAGACGTAAAATGTGTGGTTTAGCAAGATCTGCATTTTTGTATAGTAATTTGGGCTATCTCTTACGCAAAAGTCATCCAGAGTAAATAGCACTTCATGGGCTATAGCCAGAAAATTCAAGATATACATTTCATTTGTCATAAAACTATCTCACAGATACGGCATTTTAATAAAAATCGTTAGTCATTTTCAAGAAAGTCAAAATTTTCGGAGAACTTTCCATGTTAAGTCTAGTTTAGAATGGAGCAATTTTCTTCAAAATCTTCGTGCCGCATCCTTGAAAGGCATTAAACTTAAGTATCAGGTTTAGTTTTCAACGGACTTTTCGGTTTTGAGTTATACTGTACGCACACGCACGCACACACACACACACACACACACGCGCGCGCGCGCGCGCCTTTTTCTAAAAATTATTTTTTTATTCAGGATACCCATCTGTGAAATTTTGAAAATCTACAGTTTTCATTGGATTGATTTGAAATTTTAACACAAGAATCACTGTATAGTGGGGAGTAACTGTGCTAAATTTCATACATTTACGCAGATTAGCTGCAAACATATTAATATTTTATTATATTTTTTTTAATATTTGTATAAATGGCTCCCCATGATGCAATTTTGATTTGAAAAACTTGATAATTTTCAGTTATGTCCTGTAATAGAATGTTAGCAAATTGATGAGATAATCTTTTAATCTTGTTATTAGTTTGGATAAAAATAAATTTTAAAATTTGAATTCATTATTTTTTTCATTTAAATTTTGAAATGTAAACTTTAATATTTAATTACTCAGCAGTTATTCACTTTATGAGAAAATTATCTTATCATTTCTTTTTAATGTTATTTCTAAGCAGGCACACAAAATTTCATGCATAAGTACTGAAAATTGCATCGTGTGGAGCATTTTAAAGAAAAAACAGTGCTAAAAATAAAAACGTGGAAAAACTAAGTTTGAAGTCACAGCAAGAATAATGGAACTGTATGGATTTAAATGGACATGACCACTTACAGGCAATCAGTTAGGCGGCCACGTGGCATACTTAAAAAGGCCGTAAGACTATAAAAAGCATATCAAAATAAAGCATAAGATTTAAACTATTTGATAAAACAAAAATCCATTTTTGGCAATTTTGGAAATGGTTAGCCTTTTTCACAGATGGGTATCCTTCAGGGGGCTTCAGAACATATAAAATGCAAATAAAATGACTTCCTCCTCGCACTTTGTATGTATCTACTACTAGTGTATGTCAGGCTAGTACTTTATAAGTGCGCCACTTGCTGGAGGATTTATGCAGGATGGCCATATTAGTAAGGGTGGCATGTATACGTCTTTTCTTTATGTGTACATGGTTAAAATGTTACTCTCAGTGACACTCTGACACTTACCTTATTCATTTTTCATGAGCCCTTTGTTTTTGCAAGATGCCTCCTAAATAAAGTTGAAAGGGATTCTTTTTATGTTTGCTCGTGTATTGATGGACCCATTTGTATAGCTGAGAATACTTGTGATTTATCTTAGCTGCATTCTATAAAATGTTCATTTGCCACACTGAGGATGCGAACGGGGTATCTGTAGATGTGTGTAGTTATCAACTACATAGTTACAGAATTTATTGACGTAATCATTTTCAGTTTTTCTTCAGCCATAAAATCATTAGTAAAGCAAACGTGCACTTCCTCAGTTTGCAAAATAAATAAATAAACAAATAAATGCCTAAATAAATGGGCAAATAAATAAGTTTATTAATTGATTAAAAAATTAAAAAAGCTCCAAAATGAAACTAAAGTGTTGTTTTGTGGTACCGCAAGTTCCCATACTATACTCCTTCACAAGCCCAATTGAGTTATTTTGTGATACCAATTTTGCTACTGATGGAAGTTACATGCATGTATAACCCGACCAAGGTGAGTGCAGCCCTGCATGGGAAGCGGCAAGCAGGCGAACTAACGCGGTGACGACACGAATACGTCACGAAATGCTGTACAGTCTGCTTTACTAACGTGCAGCGTAGTGTTCAGTGCACAAATGTACTGTATTTTAAAGTATTTGTGAATATATTAGATTTTTTATGGTATGAATATACATACAATAAAAAATACATTTATACACACAGAGCAAATGTCATCATGAGATCTGTTATTGTTCACCTTTTGCCAACCGGACTGTACAGGAGGACGGGCAAGCCGTAACGCGTATAAGGGCGCCCGCACTGACCTTGGTCGGGTTTACTATTGTGGAAAATTTCAGGTACAT
Source organism: Tenodera sinensis (assembly GCA_030765045.1). Taxonomy (NCBI): domain Eukaryota; kingdom Metazoa; phylum Arthropoda; class Insecta; order Mantodea; family Mantidae; genus Tenodera; species Tenodera sinensis. The sequence goes on along the minus strand of CM060968.1, from coordinate 125,912,543 downwards.
CGTTATGTATGGTCTCTTCAAAATCATTTACAATTGTTGTAGCATGTAAAGCAAGTGTCATGTACTGAATATTTATAAATATAATATATAATATTTATAAATATTATATATACATTATATATAATATTTATAAATATAATTAATGAATGAATAAACAAACGAATAAATAAATACATAAAATAAAAAAATAAATAAAAAAGTTAAAAATAATAAAATTAAAAAAAATAGAAAACTTTTACATGCATAGTAGTTTAGACTCGAGTAATTTTCTTCAAATTACGTGGCGCAAGATATTAAACTTATGCACCAACTTCGCTTTTTAACAGAATTTTAATTTTTGAGGTAAGCACGCGCGCACACACACACACGCACACGCACACACACACACACACACACGGGCCTGTTTCTAAAATGCTTTTCTTGGATTCCGGGGCCACAAAGCATATTTCCGGTGAAATCTCCAAATCAAAATTTTGGGTGAAAACCTACTACCCCTATTTACTATATTAGAGAAAGTAAAAAGGGGGTTGCTATTTATTATTTTCTCAAAAAAAATCTCTGCGATTTTCAATGAAATACAAGTCAAATAAAATGTTACATTAAATTCTCAAGAAATTATGTTTATTCCAAATTACTTTTGTATTAGGTAATATATAAACCTCACGATACAGCGCACCTATGTCAAATACATTTGTTGTGCCTTAAGCTTTTCCGAGATATTTTGAGATTGGCATGTATTTTCGAATACATATGTATTTTTTTGCAAGTGTGAAGTCGCTATTCGTTTCTTTTTTTCTTGTGATAATGGGATTCTAAAACTATGATAATGCGACCTGCTTTTTACTATCTGGCTATCGCTTTACCCTTCCGAATTTTTCTTATACCTAAAAGGAAATGTGTAAATATATAATGAAAGTTTGTCTTGAATGGCATCAAATAGAAGAATCAAGTTTGTAGAAGAGTGAGTAGAGACTGTCATATGAATCGAAGAAGTCAGATAGTTTTCTTGACTTGAAACTAGAGATATATTGATTGCAATGAATAAAATCTGTACAGCAATAAATGCTGTTTCTCACATGTGTGCCTCTCATTCGTGAAAAATGTATCACATTTCATTAACAAGGTGATAATGAAATGTGATAAATGGATAATCTGAATCTATTATCACCTTATCTGCTTTTCGTATGTTATGAGGTTAAAGAATATGGCTACACTGTCCTACAGATGCGCAACAGCTGACGTAATTTGGCGTACAAGAGCATGTTGAAATATGTTGAGCATGTTGAGCATGTTGAAATATTCCAAAGAGGGAAATCACAGAATTCAACAGGAAATATGTTTGGAATCAAATGATTACGTAGACATCCTCGGCCTTTGTCTATTACTTCTTTCTTGTTTCCGGTATAGGCCGCGTCTTGTTGGCTTATGTAAGGAGTTAAATATTATGCCGACGGAACGGGATATAGCCATGAAAACATTTCGATGTTCCGTGTATCAGAAACTAACTCATACATACAGGTACATAGTAGCCTCTTCACATCATCCTCCAGCTATAAAAAGAGCCATGATAAACACAGTCGTCACTGCATCAGTGTGCCCTATGTGGGTGTGTGACAAAGAAAATCTGGACTCAGAACTAAACATCTCCGAGATGTACTAAAGACTAACGGCTATCTGCCGAGATACTAATACAGCAACATCAAAATCCAGAAAGGCCTGATGCGAAACAAGCTTACATACTTTATGTACAAGGAGTTACGGAAAGAATTACAAAAAACATTGCAACATCACAACATTCAAACGAGATACACATCAGTTAAAAAGCTGCATTCCTTCATAAGACCAGTCAAAGATAAGAAACCCTTTACAAAATAAGAGCATGTTTATAAAATTACCTATGATTGTGGTGAATCATACGCAGGTCAATCAGGCAGATCTATAAATACAACAAAAAGGGAACATATAAGATACAGCCAGAAAAATTAGCAATCGCAAACATGCAGAAAACACCGGCCACCACATTGACTTTGACAACTTGAAAATGTTAGCAATTTGTGATAATTTCTCCTTAAGAATACTGAGAGAAAGCATAGAAATATTTAAAGAAAAGAGCAGTCTGAACCGCGACACAGGCAAACCACTCAACAGGATATGGAGGACCCTATTAGTAGGACGACTTCCTATTGGAGCAGAAGGGACCAATAGGAATACGAGTGGGACTGGACAGCGAGGCCAGTCAGAGTAGGCGGTGACTAAATTGGTTGGAGTTTTTGCAGTCCATTGAAGAATCCTAATATATGTTTGGAACCCGTTTGACGAATATTGTTTTGAATGGAATTATAAGTTAACAGCAGATACTCCAACTTCTGACATTGTCAAAATCTTAAAAAATTGGAGCATCGATATGTAAATCGTGTAGGCCATTTCATAGGCTGTATCAGCTTTTAATTTGTGCAATAGTCTTATTAAATGCAACTCGTAAAAAATCAAATTCTCTATATAAATCAATCACTCGTGGGATTATTTTGGACAATACAACGTTATGCATGTTAAACGATGGAAGATTTTTCGTCCAAGAGAAAGACAAGAAAAAGAAACGGGGAACGTAATGAACATTTTTAGATGTGTTCCACAGTACCTAGAGATTTGTTCTCTCAGCTCTAACACTGTGGTATAAGACTTGGTTAACAATGCTATCCTTATGTAAGTTTCTCATTTCTAAGCGTCGGCAATTTTCCCTTCCTGCGAATTTCCTGCCAGGCGGTAATTTGATATTCCACCTAACACATGGCTGAAGAGTTTCTGAGTTTGTGGTTATAAGCGCACTCACGTGTCTTAGAATTCAAATTACATTTCCAAACTAACTTGGGGCACACCACTGAGTAAAGCGTTTCTGTTCTTGTCGGATGTCATCTGTTACTCTGCTTCTGGACGAGGGAGTCTGATATACATGGTCTTGGGGTTTGAGCTGCACTTCTTGGGGTAAGTTGAAACATAAGCTCCTCCACTATTTTCCTCAATAGTACATACTTCCATTAATAAAACAAAATAGAATAAGTCGAATGTATGATTGCCAATATATCACTTCCTTATCCCTTCTGCAATTAGCACACTGTTCACCAGCTCATGGTCTTAGGGGCCTGAAGGGGAGAAGAGAGACCTTCCACGTAGAGTAACCAGGGTTTGGTAAACTTAGGCACAAACGTTGTTCTGCTGGTTACATTGCCAACTTACCTCCAATATTATTCGCGCTATGACTGCTCTCTGCTAATTTCTCATCATTTCTCTTGTAAAATCGTATGATTCGCCAGTTTTATGATGGAAGTAAAGAAACAATCTGATGTGTTGCACTCACATGACTTTGTCTACTCTTGTGCTAACGTGTTAGTTAAGATAAACATTTGCAGAAATTATCTTATTGTGTATTTCCTTGCAGGTACAAGGGGAACATGAGAATACAGTAGGCTATGAACGATAGTCAAATTTTTAAACCTTTAAGATTCCGTTCTCTTTGCACGCTTAACATAAAAAACAAAGATATTGAACCTGAAGAAAGTTTTAATTTTTCCCAAACTGACACAAATAACAAGGAACAACTCCCAAATGGTTCACTCTACAAAAAAGTTTATTCGGACATAAATTGCGTCTTTTAGCGAGATCGACATTTCTTGTGCAGTAAGATTTCGTCTGTCTCTTACGGTTTAGGAGTTATTCAAAAGTCATCCTGAGTAAAAAAGAAAGCTATAGCGAGAAAATTCAAAATATACATTTTATTTGTCAGAAGTATATCTTAAATTTGTCATTTTAAACAAAATCGTTAGAACCATTTTCAAGAAATTCAAAGTTTTCGAAAGATTTCCATGTGAGGGGTGGTTTAAGGTGGAATAATGTCCTTTACAATCTTCCTGTCACATCCTTCGAAAACATTAAACTTATATACCAACTTTGGTTACTAACTAACTTTTCGTTTTTGAGTCTGTCCACAGTTCTGACAGACACCCACACAAACAGACAAACACAAACGCGCGCGCGCGAGGACCTCTTTCTAAACATCTGATGAGTTGCAGTCACATGACTTCCTCTAGTCTAGTATTAACCATTCTTACAAACTCTTATTCCTATATCTTCTTCGTGTTAGTTGAGATAAACATTTGCAGAAATTATCTTATTGCTCATTTCCTTGTAGGTGCAAGGGGAATATTAGAATTCAGAAAGCTTTGACCGATAGTCAAATGTTTTTTAAAGCTTTGAGACTCCATTCCCTTTGTAGGGTTAACATATAAAAAATGAATAACGATGTTCCATTTGACAGAAGTGTAAGTTCTCCAAAACTCACACAAATAATGAGGCATAATTCCAAAATGGGTCACTACAAAAAAATTATTTTGGCATACATTGTTTATTTTAGTAAGATCCAGATTTTTTCTATAGTAAGTTTGTATATTTCTTACAGTTTAGGAGTTATTCAAAACTCATTCAGAGTAAACAGGACAACAGGGACTATACCTAGAAAGGTGTAGATAACTTTATTTGTTATAAAATATCTCAAACATATGACATTTTAATTGAAATCGTTAGAACCATTTTCCAGAAAATCAAAATTTTCCATGTAGAGGGCAGTTTAGGGTGGAGGAATTTTCTTCAAAATCTTCCTGTAGCATCCTAGAAAGATATTAAACTTAAATATCAACAATACCAACTTTGGTTTTTAAGTGATTTTTCGTTTGAGTTATGGTGTCCACAGTGTGAGACACAGTCACCACACACACATACACACACACACACACACACACACACGCACGCGCGCGCGCCTACACACACACACACACACACACACACACACACACACAGAGACACACACGCGGACCTTTTTCTAAAAAAAGAAATGCTTTTTTTGGTTTCAGGGAACCTCAAAACATATTTTCTGTGAAATCTCAACATCGAATTTTTGGTGGGATACATTACTTCCTCTACTTTACCATAAATAGTAGTGGAAGTAAAAAGGACTGTAGAAGTAGATAAACCTCCGCCTATGAGTGCTGTGAAATCTGCTTTGATGTTGTGGCTGCAAAACAATGGGGTCTAGTGTGACGTTCCGTGTGTAACACATTTATGGGAGGATTGAAAAAAATGTAAGGCTTATAAGACGGACCCATTTTTGGGATTATTGAGCCGAGCTGCCGTTTGCCTGAATCCATACATGTGTGATTTCAATCCCATAGAACTAGCTTGGACCAAGGTAAAAAGAGTAGTTAAGGGAATATAACAGGTGTCATCCTAACAGGAATAATAATTGCACTATATAACGCTCGAGGATATATAACTTGAGACCGAAACAAACTAGCAGAGTTTTTGTAACAAATAGAAAAGTTAGAAAATGATAATTAGGAGAAACATGGAGCAGTTGAAAACATCGTTTACATTTTATAAGCCAAACATGCATACAGTTCTTTATATATCTGAATTCCGGTTAACTGTAAGTTGCTTGTAATCCTAGCGGTTGTATTCATTTGTAAGTGGAAGAAGCACCTACATAAGCTGTTTTACCTAGTAGTCTCAAAGTGCACCTTGTCCATTTAACAATAAATTGTAATTTAATGTGCAAGTTCGCAGTCCTGTGATGCTCGCAGTCTAGAGCTTTTACAGGAATCTGTGAGTAGGTACACAGGTCTCGTGATCAAATTTTTACCTGGGGAAGCGTAACTCAACTTTGAATGTCTCCTCAGCTCCTGTAAGTTTACATGTTTTCCTACAGGATTGCTAAAGGATTTATTGGATCATGGGTTCTTGCTCTTTGTAGCTTAGTAGCCTCTGATAAGCTAATATTTCTTAACAGAACACTTACTAAGAACATTGATTGAATTGTTCCTCAGTAAGATATGAAACAATCTCCCTTCCTATATTATTCATTTGCGGATTCATATTTATTGCACAACCTATGGTACAGTTTCAATGGTTTCTGTTTGCACTATAAGATTTGATGCACTAAAGCTGTAAATAAACTTAAATTAAGTATATTTTTTCAGGATTGTATTTACACACGGCCCCGCCCGTGCTATCATGCACGGGAAGTTGAAATTCCTGGATTCTATGCGTCTTGCTTTTCATTGCAAATGTTAACAAAATGTATAATATCGTCCAAATGCTGATATGTAGATACATTTATTATTACAGATGTGCAATTTAATCACTTTGTTATTTACTATACTTACTATGCAATTCATGTGGCATTGAAATAAACTTTTTTGGTTAAAGCAGCCACCTTCAATTGTTGAGTGGCATAGTCCACAATATTGACATGACTAATCGATCACCATTTCACAAACGCTAGAGATAGCAGTAATGAATTATATTTTAGGCAAATATTTTTATTCCCTATCGTCGAAAAAAAGGTATGCAATATACCCGCATCAAGTGCAGAAGCTCGGAAGTCAAAATACTCGATTTTCGGCCCAAAAGATGCATAGCAGCTCTAGTTGTTCATTGGTTCATTCAGTACTAAGAAGCGTGACTAATCGAACACTAGGAAATATCGCAAAGACAATATCAAATTCACAGTAATTCACATTAATCAATGGAATAGTATGTGGGCAATCTAGCCAAAAAGGTGAACGCACGAGTGCTAGATGTCTAGGCGACATTCTTATCAAACGAAAAAGCGTGAAGTAGTGCATAAAAGGTCCCGCGACTTTTTAGTCCTTCACTTGAATTAGATTGGAAAATTTCTATACAGCACATGATTGTGCTATTTATGATATAATACCTTGCTCATGCTTAGAATAAGTTCATTTGTAAGAAAAATTTGCCTTTAGGTTATACACATTTCTGAATTATTCCGAGACCATGATTTGAAATGATTAATTTGGGTGAAGTTTGACAGAGTTTAGGTATATGTACAAGGAATTCAAATAAAAAAATATAAACGCTTTGTGTACAAACAAGCTAATAAGATTGCTATGGGAGTGCTTGTATAAAGTACAGACTTTTGTACATTTGACAGTCACGGTTATTTTGGAGGCAGCTTACACTATTTTGCTGAAACAAAAGCCCAAAAAAGATCCTTTACGTTCTCTACATTTTCATCTAGTTTTATAAAAACTCTAAATAATATCACTAAGACAGCTAAGTTTTCTATGTACAAATTACGGGGAAACCCTTCGCAGAATCATCAGTGATTTTGTTGTAAGTATAAGGGAATAAAGGAAAAGAATCGAAAGTGGGACATTTAATACTGACCTTGAAGTTCAATACTTCAGTACAATAATGACATCGCGAGAAAAAACTGAACAACGGCAGCAGCTTAAGAATTACATATACTTAAAGCTTAAAACTACTAATAACAAATAGATATCTTAGAAATGTCTGATGCTACAAAAAAGATACTTGAAATTGTGTTTTAAAGAGATTCGTTTTGTCCTTCACTTATTGTTTTCCAGTTGTCACAATTATATAAAATTCTTTCGGAATGAGGACAGTATAGACAGCATCATCATCATCATCATCATTATTATTATTATTATTATTATTATTATTATTATTATTATTATTATTATTATTATTATTATTATTATTATTATTATTATTATTATTATTATTATTAATTTCATTATCATCTATACCACCATTACGACTATAATTCAGGAACAAGAAAATAAATGATTTATTATCGTATTAAACTAAATTAAATTTTCGTTTCTTTTCGTTACTTTTTTATATTAAGTATTGTGTTATTTGTCATTATGTATTATTGGTTTTGCCAAGTAGAGTGTGAACATACGTACGTACGTATGCGAATGCCATTGCGTTCAATACGCACGTTAACTCCGACACAAATCCCTTTTATCCACATTGTTTACGTGATCTCATTATTTTGTAAACTCCGATAATAGATGACGGTGTCCAGTGTCAGCTTAAAGGTTGTTCAGTATATAAAGCTCTGGATTACACCCATTAAGTTCAGCAATATCCATCCCCCTTGGGTTTAGTGTTGTTGAATGATAAGCTATAAATACCCACTTCAAACCTGGCCGTAACAAAGGTTGGAGTTCAACTTTTTCATTCCTCTGTTTGCAGTGACAATAGTGTGAACTTGTGTAATGCATGACAATAGTTGTGAGCTTGTACTTCACAAATTACTCGTATTGCTTTCTCTACTACTCTCCTATGAGTAGAAAAAGATGTATTTCACGCAAAAAAAAAAAAAAAAAAAATAATAAATAAATAAATAAATAAAAAAATAAATAATCCGCGCAAATATATATTTCGAGGTCAACGAAATAAAGAATGCGTTTTAATGAAAACATCCATCTGTGTACCTGTGTGTGCCTGTGGAACAATACAACTAAAAATCTGATGTGTTGGGCAGATCTGCCTGTTTTTGTGCCACCTACAAACATTTATATCTCTGCTTCATGTTAATCGAAATAAACATTCGCTGACCTTATCTTGCTAATTTTATTGTAAGGAAAATAAGGGGAGACATTAGGCTTTAAGCGATAGGTAAGTAATGGTCTCTCATTTAAGAAAAGTATAAGAACGGCAAAATGGAGATAAATAGACAGGATAAACTCCTAAATGATTTACTCCACAAAAAGTGCTTTTGATATAACGAGGTCTAAATTTTTGTACAGCAAATTTTGTCTATCTCTTACGGTTTACCAGTTATGCGAATGTCATCCAAAGAGTCGTGGACTTCTGAGCACATCCCGAGAAAATTGAAAATATATATTTAATTTATCATAAAAATATCTTAAAAGTATATTATTTTAATCAAGGTGTTTAGAATTAGTTTTGATAAAACCAAAGTTCTCGAAAATTATCTCTCTGAAGGGTAGTCTGGAGTGGGAAGATTTTCTTGAAATTTTGTGTGTGGGTGTGTGAGTGTGTGTGTGTGTGTGTGTGTGTGTGTGTGTGTGTGCGCGTGTGTGTGCGTGTCTAATGATCAGGAGTTAATAAGGAAATCATTCTCCTTGCTTCCCAAAAAGCCAAAAGGGATTCACAATGTTTTAACTATTCCATGTCCAGTTCTTTTTTGGAGCCCAATAAAGAATTTGGAGATGCTTCTATTCCAATTCTGAAAATATGTTTATTCATACAATCATGTTTTCCCATCAGTCGAAATGCAACATCAGAGGATTTTGTTGGTAAACCTGGAACTATTGGTGAATCATCCGAAACCTTCTTTAATTTTTTTGTTCTTTTCGAAGTCTTATGTGCTGATTTTAATTTTGAAGTTATTTTTCTTTTAGTAATTGTTTTAATCTGTGTATAGGAGAAATGTTCTTTTACCACTAAATTGACTTTATATCCTTTCTTTGCTAAAGTAACAGCCATTTTATTTCCAAAAATACCACGGTCTGAGGGAATCCACTGTTGGAATATTTGTATGAAGGTTCTGTATCTGTTTGTTCATATCACGCATTTCTTTGATCTTCATCATTTTGGGTTAAGTAGTAGAACCAATAGCTTGGAGGTCAGGTTTATAATTATACGGAATAACCACATTTTTGTATTTATATAACCATGGAAATAAATTTTGAAGTAATGCATCTATGGTGTTAATTTCATGTTGGAAGCATGTTTAAATTAAATAAGTCAGGATAAAAGTATGACATCTCGAAATCCAAGATCTAGTTATAACTATGACCGCGCCGTGACCGAGTGGTTAGACCGCTGGACTGTCACCAAAGCGACCCGAGCTCGATCCCAGGTATCCAAATGTGGGATGTGTGGTGGACATACTGGCGCAGAGGCGGATTTTCTCCGGGTTCTCCGGTTTTCTCTGCCATCATTTCACCATTTGCACTATCATCAGCTTTCCTGTCATCTTTCGCCATCATTTCCTATCGTCCACTTCCTCGCTCTCATATCAAGCTTCGGGCTGATCATCCATCCTGGTTCCTATCATCTCTGGTTCCGAAGACTGCATATACTGGCCGGGAGGGCTTGGGGCGCTGACCACGTCCCATTTTGTACCACTGAACCCCGCTCCTGACGCCTGCAGTGGGCATAGGTGGGAGGATCCAGCGAGTGGGTGGTGCTCTATATTCTACAAAGGAGTAACAGGTACTCAGTAAGTCGGTTATAACCATGGCCAGCCAATATTTTGAATACTGTTGTCATTGGAGAGGGGTAAATAGAAGGAAAGAAGGGGAGGCTACGAAGGCCTTGTTAAATAATCATGATACCCTTGCATTTTGTTAAGTTCGCTTTCTGTACAATGAACGTTTTTATAGGATAGACTTAGTTTCACTGCAGTTGGATGCTGGTAGATATAAACAGCAAGTGGAGCGACGCTAAGCGCTAAATGCAATATCAGTCTTGTTTCGTTTTTGATTATCCCGTGCACCCCGAGTATGAGGATTGAAACGGCCTGCCTTAGGCAAGAGCAGTGCTTTTCAGATGGAGTTGTGTGCAAACCACTGGCCTAGATAAAGAGCCTGCGGAAAATGGCAGGGAGGCCCACAATGACGCAGGTGAGAAGGGCACTGTGGCATTAATTGCGGTGGTTCCCGAGGGATAGTGACATGCTCGTGTATATTCTAGCACTAGGTCCACATGACAAAGGCATTATCAGTTAACGGCTTTGTGACGCATGATGCACTCCACTCTATGACGATGCAGCTGTTATGTCCACACCTACAGGCAGAATACCTAGGGCCACTTGATGGCTGACAGCAAGCTTCATTCATTTCCTCCTACATATAAACAATTATTTTTACGTTCTCTAATACGTGTAGTAAACATTTCGATGTCGGGATTTCACCGGAAATATATTTTTGAGGTCCCCGGGGTAAAACAAAGAAAACCATTTTTTTTTTTTCGAAAAAGGTGCATGGGTCTATGTGAGTCTCTCTGTCTTGAATAGATAATTCAAAAAATAAAAGTTTGTGTTTAAGCTTAATATCTTTCAAGGATGCGACTCAAAGATCTTGAAGAAAATTCCTCTGCACTAAATTATCCTTTACATGAGAACCTCGAAAATGTTGATCACAAAAATGGCTAACGATATTGATTAAAACGCCATATGTTTAAGATACTTTTATGCCAAATAAAATCGATATTTTGAATTTCTTGACTATATCTCTACTCTTGATCACTGCATAACTGATAAACTGCAAGAAATAGACCAAATCTTACTATACAAAAATGTAGATCTCGTTAAAACACAAATTATGTCCGAATCCATCTATTTGTAGAGTGGACTATTTCGGTGATGTTCCTTGTTATTTGTGCAACTTTTGCAATATTTATACTTCTTTCAAATGGAAGCTTGTCATTCACTTCTTTATCTTTAGGCCCTGCAAAGAGAATGGAATTTGAAAGCTTCCTAGAGCGACCAGCTTTAAAAGATTTCACCATCGATCAAAGCCGACTGTATCTACAAGAAAATTAGTAATACGGTAATTTCCACAAGTGTTTATCTCAACCAATATGAAGAGATAGGAGAATGAATTTGTAATAATATTACAAGACTAGAGAAAGTTATGTGAATGCAACATGAGTTTGTCTACGCTTGTACTATAACATTCTCTGCTACGTATAGTAAATAGGGAAGTGCACTATTCCACGAAATAAATTGTCTAGATGTCATGGAAAATATCTGCTTTTTGGTCCCCTAAACTTAAAATAATTTTTTAAAAATCCTGATGTGTTGTACTCATATAAAATATTTTAAAACTTTCAAAGCCTGCCACCAGACAGCTCCATCTAAGCACCACAGTGCCTCCCCCAGCCGAGCACCGTATTTCCAGAGCACAAGCACCACCGAAATCACATGTCCTCTTCGTTCTTTTGTGTGCTGGAGTCATGTAATTAATGTACTTGGAAACATGTGCGAGATCCTTAACTCCAGTTTTGCGTTCTGTAAGTTGAATGTTGTGCTATCAGTGACCTGGTTTCTCATATTTTGATGAAGATACTTAAATAAACATTAACGTAGCAAAAATAACTCCTAGTACTACGTCTATAATTTTAAGGCCATAGTGAGGCGTGCAGCGCAACCGCACTGTAATATTTTTTCCCGCCCCCCCCCCTTTATTTTTAAGCCCAGTATTCACTGTGTTCACGTTAAATTGTTGAACTAGTTTGACAAATTTTGAGGTGATCCCTCTAAACTGGGGCCTGTTACATCTAATTTATTTTCTGTTAAAGCCGACCTGAAATGTTTCTTGTCAAACAGCAAACCGAAGCTTCGAATTTATTGATATTCGCGTGAAACTCCTCACTATGACCTTAAAACTGATTTAAGGGTGCGAAAAGTACTAGCAAAAAATGTTGATGTGTTGCACTCATATGAATTTCTCTGCCCTTGTACTAACTATTCTTACAAACTCTTGTTCCTATATCTTTTTTACGTTAGTCGATATAAACATTTGGCTTCGAGCGATAGTCAAATCTTTTAAAGCTCGTCCCTATATTGAAGGCTGTGAAACTCCGTCCTCTTTGCACGGCCAAGAGATAAAGTGAACCTTCCATTTGAGAAAAGTGTAAGTATTGCAAAACTCACACAAATAACAAAGAATATCTCCGAAATGGTTCACTCCACAAAAGATGCCAATAGACATGTTTTGTGTTGTGTTTTAGCAAGATCTACATTTTTGTATAGTAAGATTGGTCTATCTCTTACGGTTTAGCAATTATGCAGAAGTCAAGAGTAAACAGGAGTACGAGGGCTATAGCAATGTCTCCTGTTATTTAGGAGGCATTGGCTATAGCCGGAAGATCCAAAAGATACATTTCATTTGTAATAAAAATATCTTGAACAAGTTCCCTATTTTTTTAGAACATGACAATTTTCGAAATATTTTCCATGTAAAGGGTAGTTTAGAGTGGAGTACTTTCTTCTCAAAACAATATTTCTGGTGAAATCTTGATATCGATATTTTGGGTGGAGTAGAATGTTTCTACTTATTAAGCGTAGTAGAGAAAGTCAAAACTATTTTTCATAAACTGTATCTTTAGCGAGAACTGCACTCGCACTCTGAGAGTGTGGGTGTGTGTGGGGGTGGGGGGGGGGGGGTTGTGTGTGAGTGTGGGGGTTTGGGTGTAGGTGTGTGTGCAGTAAGACTTTGTCTTTCTCTTACATGTTACCAGTTATGCAAAGATCACCCAGAGTAAAAAGGGCTTTAGAGGACATTTTCAGAAAATTCAATATATATCTACACTTCACTTGTCAACAAAATATTTTAACATATGTTATGTTACTTAAATAGTTAGGACCAATTCTTGAAAAATGCAAAGGGTAGTTTTTGGTGGGATTTTTTTTAAACTTTCGTGTCGTATCCTTGGAACAACATGAACGTAAATACCAAGTTTAGGTTTTAACTAGAACTCCCGTAGTGACCGACAGATATAGATACACATGTACATACGCATGTCTCAAACTGCTCATTTTGAGATGAAATTTGGGTATCGAATTTTTTGGGCGGTGTACAGTATTTTCTCTATTTACTCTAATCACGCAGTGGAGAAATTAAAAATCGTTTTAGACAAACTTCCTTGTGTGTGCATTTGTCTCTCAGCTAAATACCAAGCTTTGTATTGAAGTTCAGTGTCCTTCAAGAAAGCAACCAAAGAACTTAGGAACATTCTCCACATCAAAACTGCCCCTTTGCTTCTTTATTTTTGATTTTCTCAAAAACGGATCTTACGATTTTGATTGATATTTGTATGTAAACAAAATGTGTATGTTAATATTCACTGGGGTCTTCTTTGCCCTAATTAATTTGTATAGTTGGTAAACATTATGGGTGGCACCTTGACGGAGTGGTTACTCCGCTCTCACCAAAGTGGCCCGGGTTGGATCCCAGGAGAGGGTAAGGGGTGCACGAAGTAGTGTCTGGTTGGGTTTGTCGTCGGGTTCTCCGATTTCTCCTGCCATTCACCCCACCAAATATTGATAATCAGTTTACACTTCATCCATTGTATCGACATCTCATAGTATCCACTTATCCACCACCAGAACAGGTAGGTGTTGGGTTGATTTCCCATCCTGGATGTTCTCTGGGATCCAGAATTACTCTGCTCTTCGACAAGCGTCTGACCCAGTCCTCCATGCAAGGAGAGAAAGTAAACTTAAAAAGAAGGTACAACTACATAATAAAGCTACATCTCTTTAAAGCATATAGTTCATTTCAAATACATTTGTGGTATTAGTTATTTCGGAGTTATTCTTGATTACTAGACTTACTACATACTTTATATTTTTTTCAGCCGCTAAGTCGCTAGTCGCCTTTCTTCGAATGTTAACCCCATTAATATGAAGCACCTGAAGGAATAAGGTTTTGTAATAATCGTTTTTAGATCAATGAGTAGGGAATTCCGGGAGACTTTCGAGTAAGACAATAACTCCATAGCGCGGTTACCGGCTCGTTGCATACATTCATGAATAAAATAAAATTAGTGAAGTATATAATATTTCAAGCCAAAAAACCAAGAGAATGTCATTCTACGGTAAATACTCAATAAGAACAAAAATTTTAATTGAAAATAATATTGAACAACTGCCATAGTTTATATATCTTGGATAGATTTGAGTTATGAACTGGATCGACATATAATTCAGAAAATGAGTAAGCTTCAAGGAATAAATGGCACAGTTAGACGAACATTAAAAGGTAGATGCTGTCTTAACAAACTTAATGAATTTAGAAAGAATGACACCAGAGAGAATTTCCAAAGAAATAATGGGCTATAAACCAGGAGGACGAAGACCAATAGAACGACCTAGGAAACGTGGGTTTGACCTGAGACTGGAACAGGCAATAGCCTAATCCGTGATTGTAGTAGTACTAGGAGGAGGAGGAGGAGAAGATGAGGATGATGATATTGAGGAAGAATATGATGATGATGAGGAAGAAGATGATGATGAACAAGAAGAAAATGATGAAGAAAATGATGATGAAGATGATGAAGATGATGAAGCTGATGAAGATCATGGTGATGATGAAGATGTAGAAGAAGATGATGAAAATGATCACAATGATGAAGAAGAAGATGATGATGGGTAGGAAATATCATTGGAATGTAACACTTCAAAGTTTTAAAGCAAGATTTAGTGCGAGCGCGCGCGCATGTGTGTAGAAACAGAAAGGGGACACTGAGACCCACCGTGACCCCGACATGGATCTATTGCAAGCTACCATCCCCAGGGGGAAGGAATGAGACCATAGGCTGCTCAGAGAACAGACCCATCAAAGCCCAGAGACGCAAAGTAGACCCTAACAGTTACACATATTGACATCTGACGCATAGCCGAAGTGTTTCCTCTACCCAGGGAGAGGGTGACGAGGTGACCCTTGAGGCCCGGACAGCAACTTCCAGGAGGCGTCTGGAAAGATGTTCCACCACGCAAGCAACTGTGCCATCTGTCCGCAGTCGCCGGAACGTACCGCGCTACCAAGCATACCTGAAAGGGAGGGAAATGAGAAATCAACGGAAAGCAATCCGTGGGGAAGAGATGTGCCACAGCATATGGCTGAATGACATGGGAAAACCCATGTCAGAGTGCGCGACCACAAGGATCGAGCCCGCGATCTCTCGAACAGCCCATAAATGTTACCGTCCCGAGCCACCCGCTTGTTAAGATTTAGTGCATTATTTTTCTTTCCAAAAGACAGTATAATAACTTAGATTGGCACTTCCTTAAAAACTGCTAGGCTAGACCAGCTGACAAGACATCCACATTGTTAAGTTAAGATACCTTTAAGGATGTGGTGGTTCCGACAGTAGCGAAGTTTGTTCACAGGAGTGGACTAGAGCCTAGAGCTCCTAGTTACAGAACTTGTCAGACACACACAAAAACTTATGCGCAGTTGTAGAAGAAACTACTGCAATTTCCTGAACCACTGAGGCACAGGAAAACGTTGTCTCCTGCCAGGCCTGTTGGCCTTGCTTCTCTGTGTTACTTGACCTGAAAATTATTCCCTAGATACAAAACTTCCAAGTTATCATGTAAAGAATAACAATTCTTACAAAAGGAAGCAAAATTTCCATTCTTGCATGAACGCTCAGGCGTATGTACATCTGTAATACCATTAGTAAACCTAACTTTTTATTACTTTGTATGTCTAATAAGAAAAGACTTCTAAGTACTAAACTTAGGATTTAAGTTCAGGGTCTTTTAAAGATATGATACCAAGACTTTTAAAGAAGTGAAGCCCCCACTGCAAAATACTCTTTGGAATATTGTTTTTATTGCTTTGAACTGTTTAAATTCAGATAATTTATCATAGGTACATCTAGTAGTATTGCATTCCACTAAAAATACGATATCGAGATTTCACAAGTACCTTCATATTTTGAGTCTCCTTGAGTCCAAAAAAGAGTGGGGGGAAAGCATGTGAAGAGCATAACTCCAAAACAAAAGGTTGTTTAAACACTAAACTTATTAAAAATGATTTATCATTGCTACGAACAATAAAATGAATAATGAAATTATTTCTGCAAATTTTTATCTCGGTTAACATAGGACAGATAAAGAAAAAAGCTTTCATGGTTTGCGTAAACATATATACAAAAATATACAACGTAAAGAGGAAGTTCTATGAATGTAACTCAAATAGTTTTTCCCCATTTTTCGTGCTGTTTACGATTTGATCCATTATATAATGTACCCGTAACCCCATGGCACAATAGACCATCTAGCCCCGATCTTCGCAGACTTTTGTTCACCACAGGCATCATGAGTGGGGTGCAGTATTGAGGGTGGGACGTGGTAAGCGCCCCGACCGCTCCCGGCCTGTTATGCGATCTTCCCGAACAGGAGCTGCTGCTTTTCAATCAAGTAGCTCCTCAATTATCCCCTCAGGGACCTAACGAGGCTGAGTGCATCCCGTGCCATGTCTACCAGCGAGAGAAAATCTCGCCGGCACCGAGAATCGAACCTGGGTCCCCCACCTAATGAGCACATTACTAAGACGACGACGACCTGATCGCCTATATACCTTTTTCAAATATAGGAACTAAAGATGCCTGCCCCAACTCACAGTAAATGGTAATCAACCCAAGATCTTTCCCCGCTAAACCTACTTACTATATGGTTTCAGCGATTCAGCTTATGTATATACCATAATACCGTTCAGTCTCTAAAATTGTCACTAGTGGAATTGTGTCGCATAACAAGGTAAAAAGATACATCAAGGCCAAAGTACTTTTCTGTTTCTGGTAAAAATAGAGCTTTAGGTTTTATACTAAAGGAACTGTACGTTACGTAGTCGCAAAACAATTACATCGTTTCACCATTGCACGCCTTGATACTTAGCTTGTTTGTAAAGACGTGTGTAAATACTCGATTGCATTCCTATCATCCCTCTTCCCCATACCTGGTATAGATAACTGTTCTGTATTTTTATATATAACACAGTAATAATATATACAGCATGAGGTCTAATTTTAGTTCACGTTATTACTTCCAAATATTTGTATGAATGGTTTGTCTTGATTAGGACTTGAAAGTATTTTAAAAAAATTTCTAAAATAAATATTAAATAATACTAGAAATACTACCTACAAAAATAGCGCTACAGATATCACGCCTGTAGCGGGCAGAGGTAGGGGGTCGCCTAGGCCAGCGAAGGGTTTTTGTGTTAGAGGTTATTTTATTACATAAATGGGTATCACTTTTAAGAATGGCGCAGTAAATTTAATTATTTATTTTTCCGGAAGTGTTTAGTAAAGGATTAGCTTTAGCGTAGTCTCTTTGGTGTATAAAAAGGTCCCACATAGCTATATGTTTATTTTATTTCTTTGCAGCCACCTGGGTTCAGACGCCGTATTGTGCAACTGTACTCCGGGATACACTGGACATAGATGCGAAATCCCTTTGCCGGATCCAGAAGATGCCGATGGTAAGTTGCTACGTATTATATTTCAGTCTTTATGGTCTCGTGGTTTCTTAGCTCAAGAATGTTCCATGTTCCATTCCTTTAAAACTAATTCAGTCTGCAACGTTTATAAGAGATGTTCTTAAAACCGCTTTCTCTTTAACAGTGCATATAATGCTAATACATATAAAACTGTTGTGGCAATCGAACAGTCTGTCAATTTATTTCATAGTTCAGTTGGAGAAGTCGAGAATGCTAGGAATCTCCATGCCTGTGTGCTGTAACACCGTTGTGTCCCAAGGTAATAATTTGTTTGGCCTGTTGGAGAGATCAATAAGAGATAAGGAGGAATACTCTACCCTGGTGTAAATTCCAGAACCACTCGCGAAGCAACAAGATAATTCTAGGAGCTTGTTTCTCCGTTCCCTCAAAGCTTGCAGAAACTCTTATAGTAGCATATAAGCAACCAAGGTTTTACTTCTCATAATCATGCTCAGCCCTTTTACTGGCTTTCTTCACTTTTGTCTTCTCATACCCTAATCACGAGGTTATAATCACCCGCGAGGCTTATTGAATCTTCTTATGACGACACATACGCGCAGCTGTTGCACGGCGGCGCCGTGGCCGAGCGGTTAGCGCGCTTGCCTACCACCTAGGCGGCCCGGGTTCGATCCCAGGGACCTGCATGTGGTATTCGTGGTGGACGAAGCGGCGTCAGGGCGGGTTTTCTCCGGGTGCTCCGGTTTTCCCCGCCATCTCATTCCACTGGTGCTCCATCTTCATTCCATGTATCATCAGTGTCACCGCCTGCGGTGCCGTAGTAATAAAAGGGGGCGTTAAACACTACAGCAGCTGTTGCACACTCACTGACACACTGACCTACTCATCTCCGTAACTCAACTCTAAAGTTCACTCCAAATGTTCTTCTCTGGCCTCCTTATATATTGGGATAACGTCGACGGACTCAGCTAGAAGTGTCGCGAACGTCCTCGACGCCCCTTTTGTTTCTGCCGCTTCCATTGTTATAGTCACGTACACAGCAGATTTACGAGGCAGCCTGGCCCTGAATGTCTTTGCCCGATCGCCGCACGGCATGTGTTGTGAAGTAGCTAGGGCCCGTCCGTCCTTTGTTGAGCGTCGAGCCCGACATCACAGTATAATGTTATTTATTTTATTTAGACATTGAAGTTTCTCGTGATCCACAGCCAGTAACTTACGGGAACACAAGTGATATTGTAGTCTGTTTGGATGTTTATTGAAAAAAAAACTGCACCATATTTTAAATAATATATCTGCGAAATTTTAATCCCATAGGGAAGGGAGAACACATATTTTGGATGCCATTTTTAAATTGATGCGTCTCTGCCCATTTCAACTTTAAACTCATTTTTCTCGGAAACTTTTTTGTTACTTTCTTATATTCATAATCTATCTTCTCCCACAAAAATCTAGATAGAGATCTAAAAACGTTTTTTTCAATATAGTTCAGAGTATGGGTACTAAAATTTCCGTTTGGAATTTTGATATAGGTTGTAACATTTAAAAAAAATTAAAATTATTATAATAATGCGCTGACATTATTAAATTTGCTGTATTAAAATACAAATTTTAAGAAAAATTATACATCAGATGAAAAGTTTCATACTTTAAATGTTTTTTAAAGATAATAAGAAATATATTTTTAAAAAATAAACTTTGGAATTCAACATTTCTTAGCGGAGAAGAATTTTGATTATATCCAATAAAATTGATATAAATTAATATATCAAGAATTTGATTATATATTGGAAAGAAATTTGGTACACAGATTTCTTTAGTTGCTGAAAATGCCTTTGCAAAAATTAAGCCTCTTACTGCATTAGTTAGAAAATAACCTTTTTCACTTCGGTGTACCCTCAAGTAGTGTATAAGTGTATAAGAAGAAAAACATGAAAATGTTAAGAATGAAACAGATGTGAGAACGTAGGTTTGGAAGAAGGCTTATTAGCAACCTTTTAACATCCAATATAGGAAGAAGAAAAAAAAAAAAAAAAAAATGAAGAAGAGAAAAAAGCAAAGAAAAGGAACAAAAAAGATATGAAATATGGAAAAAGTATTACCATATTAGCCTTCGTGATTATGTTCATATAATATTTAACTAACTGGTAAACATCCCAGTTCCGAATGACCTGTGTTGGTCATCCAATTTAGCAGAAATACTCATTGACTTAGAGGGCTTGTGTTTGGTAGGTTTTGTGCTAACTTTCCTCATCTCTTACATATTTGGTACACAATTTACATTATACAAGTTAGGAGAGCTGCTAAAATCTGTTTCCATTATCAGAGTTGTGTTTCCGACAAATTAATCCTAGCTTGGGAAGGAACGGCTCAGAGTTATGCTGCTGTTGGTAGTAGTTAACAGATAGATTAACTTGGTCCCAGGACACCGGATGGACAGAACGCTATCTTACTCTCATCAATATTCACGTCTAAGTATCCCTGCATATTTTTGCTTCATTTTCACATTCTTCTGTGTGCGAAACGCCCGATACGCCAGTGTATATCTCCAACTGATCTCTGTGTTTATACGGTGCTCAAAGGAAAACTTGAAGATAAAATCGACAAAATGTTAGCTCGTTCTGCAAAGAGGGACAGCGAAAGAAATTACTCATACTCACAATTCTCTATTTTCTCCTCTTCCTTTCTCTCCTACTTTATTTTCCTCTCCTTTTCCCTTATACTGTCCTAATCTAATCAATACTTTTTAAATTTCTTTTATCAACTGTTTCTCCAATTAGCAGTAGCTTTAGCGTTTGCATTTCTTCTGTTTTATGTTATTTCTTATTCGATTCAAAATTCTTCCTTATCATTTTATTGTTCACGTTTATGATTTTACAAATTTATACTTCCATAATTTTAATGATTTCGTAACATAACTTTCATTATAGTAATTTTAGCATTTTTGCACTTCTTTGTTTCTCTGTGAAGTTTCTATTCATTATGAGTGTGTTCCAGATTCTTTTCTCTTCCCTGCTATGACCATCATTTTTCGTTTCTTCTTTTATTTATTCGTTCCAATAAAATTTAGTAGTTCAAATGTTTGCGCCACTCAGTTGATTGGAAAATAATGGCAAGTATGGAACGTTCATAGGCCGCCTCCGTAGCGCAGCTGGCAGCGCGCTTGCCTGTGGCGCGGAGGACCCGGGTTCGATCCCCGGTACCAGCATGGGGATTTTATCCCCTCTGGGAGGTCTGGCACGGGGTGCACTCAGCCTCGTTAGGTCCCGGGGGGACCAATTGAGGAGCTACTTGATCGAGAAGTAGCGGCCCCAGGTCGAGAAGACCGCATAACTGGCCGGGAGGGCTCGGGGCGCTGACCACGTCCCACCCTCCAGTACTGCACCTCACCAATGACGCCTGTAGTGGGCAGAGGTGGGGGACGCAGCGGCTGGGCGGTAGGCCTTGGCCCTTCGTGGGCTGTCGCGCGGGGTTTACATTTTTTTACATGGAACGTTCATCCATTATGCTTTTAGAAGGAAATATTTCTAAAACAACTAAGTATTTTATTTGTTAACAACGGTGTTAACAGTGACGCCGGTATGTCGGAATTTCGTCCCATAGGAGCTCTTTTACATGCCAGTAAATCTATTGACATACGACTGTAGCTTTTAAGCATACTCAAAACCATCGATCTGGGCTAAGTTTGAACCCGTGACCTTGAAACCAATGGTTAAGCAATTGGGCCATCCATTCCAACAAATACGCTTGAAAATATCATCCGAAAGAATGAATACGAAACAGATACATTAGAATTCCGTGTCATCTTCAGAATTCGGAATTAGAATATGTGTATGAATATAAATATGCTTCCTAATGAGATTAGTAAAAATCAGTAGCCAAAACCTAAATCAGTGAGTTAATAATAATTTTTTTTAAATTCAGAGTTCCAGTATGACCACGGAAGTTAGAGAGACCTGTAGAAATAAAACAATAAAAGAAACGAATACATGGCAGATTTAACTTACAGGCGTTCCTTTTACTGCTATAAAACATGTCACATGCGGACTTAGTTTTAGCATAAGTTCTCTTATCTGGTCAATATTTGTTGTTTTCTTTTCTTACAGTCATGAAGTGTTAAACATGATATTTTTAAATTTAAGGAACCACGTTTTGGAACTTTAAATTATCACGTGCAATCACATTTAAATGCTCATTGTTTTGAATACTGATAAACCTACCAGCCATTATTTTAAAATTATATTGCATGCCTTCATTGTTAAATCTGCATGTTCAACCAGATAACGAACACCTGAATGGTTATGTGCAGCTTAAGGAAACAATCGATAATATCAAATAGCTCAAATTTGAAAAGCTATACATACTAAAAAATTAAACATGTCAATAACCGTCTTATAAATCCAGTATTTTACCTTCCATTACTCTTATATGTAAATCATTACACGTTTAAAATTTTGCTACAATGAAAATTTTAAAAGCTATAGACTCCATATCTAATAAATTAAAAGAACAGAAATATTCTAATTACAATAATTAATAAATGATGGTAAAAACATATGCTAAACACAAAGACACGCAATTAAGTTGCAGCAGAACACAAATTAACTTAATAAGCTTGCTGACAATAACTTCGGATATTTTGTGGTTCAGAAATTGGTATTTTATTTTAATATTTTCAGAAACATAAACGCCACTTGTTAAAAAGGTGTATTTTTAAAGCTTGTTCTATTTACAATCAGTTATGAACTTTATAGATTACACGGGTTATCTCCTCTAAAATTGATATAATTAACATTCCTAGGTAGTAAGTAACCAAATACTGAACAAGTAGGAACTTGAACAGCTATACTCATAAATAATGCAAATAATACCCTTATTGTAAAGTTCATTTAAGAAACAAATCAAGAAAAGATCCTTAGCATTTTTAAACAGCATTTGCATTATTAGGGGATATTTAGATTACTTATGTAATTTAACTTCTCGGTTACTTACACGATAATATTTATAAAAAGCAGCAATTCCTACTACATATCCATGTACCTTAGTAACAAACTAAGCAAATTATGTGCTATATTAATCTGACTTTATCAACCCACTGCCACTTTTCTCTACAGCTATATATTTATTCTTAGAAATGCCTCCTCTTCCATCTACTTTAATTTAATGGACAGATAGGTGACCATAAACCATTTATTTAAACATTCCTTGGTACAAGAACTGCAATACTCGAATGTTGAGCACTGATTGCTATACCAGGTGAGTCAGCCGCGCCTTATTTTTTTGGAAGGTAGGCCACCCATCTAACGGCATGTGCGCCTTAGTCCAGTTTTGCGCTTACTAAAACGTATTGCTTGACGTTCGTAAACAGAGAAATGCGCAAAATTGAGAGTAACAGTGGTTTAAGGGACAGAACGTACTCCTCGCTAAAGTACACCTCAAAAACATACGTCTCGTTTACTGAGAGCGAATTCCGGTTTCGAGCTGATTTTACAAACTTTTTATTAGAGTATATATAGCAACGTAATTCAGTAAACGCCTCGGAAAAAATGAACCTATCATATGAGTACACTAACAACGTCAGCTAAAAAGAAAATTGTGGATTCTTGTACTTAGAGCAGGGGTTGGCTGCCAAATATTTAGAGACACGCCTCATCCATCATGGACCCGTACAGTCAAAACGGACATATTATTAAACAACAGTTTATTTGCATTTTTGCGTGAACTACGCCTCGTGCATCTCAATTAATATGCATAACAGCTTTTGCCATTTAAGTGATAATATTAAAACGCCCAGTAAATGATTAAAACTGTCTTAAAAGGCTAAATCAAGCACGCAAACTTGCGAGGTGGCAATGGCATAGCGCCAGGCATACAAGTCCTACTATTATACGTGGTACGTGCTTTCAGGAAGTCTCGAAATAGCTGAATAGGATTGTGACGGGTCCTCTGCGCTTAACCCCCAATGACACAGGTTCGAGTCTCAGCATTGTAAATATTTTTACTTTCTCTACTGGTAAGTAGGGGAAGTATTGTATTCCACCCAAAAATTCGAAGTCCAGATTTCACCGGAAATACATGTTTTGAGGCCCCCTGAATCCAAAAAGAGCATTTTTAGAAAAAGGTCCGTGTGTGTGTCTGTGTGTCTGTGTGTCTGTCAGTCTGTCAGTCTGTCAGTCTGTGGACAGCATAGCTCAAAAACGAAAAGTCGGTTAAAAACCAAAGTTGGTATTTAAGTTTAATGTCATTCAAGGATGCGACACGAAGATTTCGAAGAAAATAGCCCCACCCTAAACTACCCTTTACATGGAAAATTTTTCGAAAATTTTGATTTTCTTGAAAATGGCTCTAGCGATTTTGATTAAAATATCAGATGTTTGAGATATTTTTCTGACAAATGAAATGTATATCTTGAATTTTCTGGCTATAGCCCCTGTAGTCGTATTTACTCTGGACGACTTTTGCATAACTGGTAAATCGTTAGAGATAGACCAAATTATACTATACAAAAAATGTAGATCTTGCTAAAATACACAATTTATGTCTCAATAAATTTTCTTGTAGGGTGAACCATTTCGGAGATATACCTTGTTATGTGTGTGAGTTTCGGAAAACTTGGAACTTTCGTGAAATGGGTCATCGTTGTTCATTTTTTTGTATGTTACGTGTACAAAGAGAACGGAATCTCAAAGCTTTAAAAGATTTGACTATCGCACAAAGCCTACTGTATTCCAATATTCCCCTTGCACCTACAAGGAAATAAGCAATAAGATAATTTGTACAAATGTTTATCTCAACTAACAAGAAAGAAGATATAGAAATAAGAGTTTGTAAGAATGGTTAGTTCAAGAGTAGAGAAAGTCATGTGAGTGCAACACATCAGATTTTTTAGTTTTGTTTTATGTTCATCAAAACTTGGAAACCGAATTCACAATAATCTAATTATGAAGTCCCTGAGGGTTTAGGACATTATAATTTAAATCGTTTTTGGTTGTCTGCATTTTTAATAGCACAGTAATTCATTGTATGCAAAATTGAGTTTAACTTCCATGTTAAACTCTGACAATGTAATTGCCTTGCTTTCTGTGTTCAAATGTGTATGAATGATCCTTATTTTAATTGCACCTACCTATAGGGGTGTTTAAACCACTACGTAGTTCACCAATAAAGAAACATCAAACAATGTCATAAAACATAAATAAAACAATAAAAATGAATGTAACAGTTCTCAGAATAATAGTTTGTAATTTGTAAGGATTGCATGGTAAAAAAAATTAGTACATGCAGGTGATTCGAACCACCTTCACAGCAGAGAGAATACTTTGGAGTCTTGCGCTCGTTCCAACTGAGTTACCTAGTAACGTGTGAGCTAAACATTCCGTTTAAGATGTAATATTCGCTGGCTCCAGTGAACATTTGCAGAAGTGCAAACGTCAGCTATCTAATAACGAATATATTAAAAAGTGATGTGATAACATCTATATTAGTACTAATTTCATCGCGTGTTTAACATCCATGTTAAATACGCGGGTAGAACCTGGTAATGGGGTCGATGTTTTCATGTTGGACTATAAAATGCGGATTGCATAAAACGCGAGAATAAGGGGCAGCTGACTCACCTGGTATAATGACCCTTAGGTTCCATATTTTTTCCGAGAAACACATGAGAGAAGTTCACATCGCTTAAAAAACGAAACGAAAAATATTAGTACATTCAAATCTATAACTGGCATATTTCGACATGGCTGAAGGCACAAACATTGAACTGAAATAAATTGCTTTGTAGGATTTTATTTTTTGTATTTCCTATTTATTTCTATATCTTAATTTTCACCCTATGAACTCTTCTGTGCGAATGAAGGGAGTCTTTATGCTCGATACCTAGAAAATTCTAGATATAATTTAATCCTTAATTAAACAGCTGATACGTAAGTAAATATTTCGTATTTCAATCAAAATCGTAAGAGGCATCCACTTTCCATTTTGACACACAGGCACGCACGCACGCGCGCGCGCGCGCGCACACACACACACACACACACACACACACACAAAACGAGAGTTGTACGTTAGGTGTATTGCTTATCTAACCGGCGTTACCTCACATCAATCACGTTGTTTATGTTATCTGATCATACTTTACTAGATTCCTGTAGTACCCCTTTGCCAAACTGAGGGCCATTATTGTACAGAACATTAGTGTCCTCAAACGTTTGAATACCAGTCGCGCAGCAGCGTGTGTAGGGAGAGGTCGTGTTGTGGCAAGAGCTTGTTCGCTTGTTTCGACCTTCAACTTACGTGACTTTGCACCAGCTAGAACTTGCTGGTTTTCATTACACATTTTTGTGTGTTAAATAAGTGTGATTTTCTAGTAAAGTAAAAAATGTATATAGAACGAAAGAACACATTAGTACTAACGTTTGTGGATCGTGATGTTCCGAAACCGTCTCCATACGAACTACATGAATGGATTCACGATATATTTCGATTTGAAGAAGAGGAGCTGGAAATGATACAGATAAACAACTACACCCGGCAAATATACATCCAGTGTAAGGAAGCGATGCGAGTAAAAAGGGCCATAGAGGACACTAACGGTGAGTCAATTTTTACCTATAGTAATGGACAAAGAAGTAAAGTAACAATAACAACGGCAGGTCTAGGGTTTCGTATTGTTAAATTATACCACTTACCCAAAGATTTAAACCAAGAAATTGTACGACAACATCTAGGAAACTACGGCACAGTACTAGCACTATCAATGGATACTTGGGGGCCCACGCTTCGATACAAAATCAGTAACGGAGTACGCACTGCAAAGATAGATTTAAAAAAGCATATTCCCTCATATATAGATATTGCCGGATATAAAAGCTTTATAAGCTATGAAGGTCAACCAATTACATGTGCGGTGTGTAGTGAAACAGGACATTTACGAAACAACTGTCCCAGACGGAGGGTAATCACGCAGACACCACGTCTAACAGACCCGCCCACATGGTCTAAACTAGTGCAGGGAGACTTCCCCATTAGACGGGTACCGGTGGATTTGCCACAAGACACAGTTATGACCTCGGCAGAAATGACGACTACTGATAAAGAACAAGTAACTGCAGCTCAGTTTTCAGGAAAAGATACCGTGGTCGAAACACAGAGGGAAACTGTAATCAATCCTGAACAGGCGGAAAATTTACTAATGGATGATGATGATACACAAAGTGATGCCCCGATAACGAACTTTACCACTATTCCAATGGCAGAGGAACCCTCCGAGGTGACACCAGAAACTTCAAATATAACCTCAGAAACATGTGCACTCTCTCCAATAACGACCGATATGGAAGTTGGGCCCACAATTCCCAATAATATTAGAAGCCGCGACCCACGCGTGAAAAAGAGACGTACGGAGAGTAGCAAGGGTAACCGAAAGAAAGAGAAAACTGAAGAATCATTCGAAAATGACCCGGGTACTCCCACACCGCTATCATAATGCCTGATGTTTCTTCTTGGCTGTTCCTATTCTACCTCATCTACTTAATTTGCATGACTTATACCCGTATTTATGCCACCTTAAATGTCAATGGTATACGCAGTACTGCTAAACAACAACTTCTCAAATATTTCCTTTTTCAGCCATGATATTGACATCCTACTCCTGCAAGAGGTGAACACCGATAATTTAAACTTCCTTGGTCCTCAGTATAACTACATTTGCAATGTAGGCATTGACAATAGGGGCACAGCAATAATATACAGATCGACTTTGAGAACTACCCATCATGAGGAACATCCTAGTGGACGCATTTTAGCTGTGGTAATAGACAATGACGTCTTAGTGGTGAATGTGTACTTGCCATCTGGCTCCAATAAACGACGAGACCGTGAATCTCTCATTGCAGATGATATGTCATATTTCTTTCGTCACAGCTATAATTACTTGTTGCTGGGTGGTGACTTTAACTGCGTGTTACATGCCAAGGACCAACGAGGAACTTATAATCCGTCACCCGCACTACAGCGCCTGTCTTCGGAATTGCAGTTAACTGACACTTGGGAATATCTACATGGAAATGAAGTTCGCTATACTTTCTGTCGTGCTACCTCCGCTTCACGAATTGATAGGATTTATGTTAATGGCCTTCATCGAACCAACATCCGGAATGTCCTTGTTGTACCTGCCGCAATAAGCGACCATCATGCCGTAATTGTGAAGATGACAGCATCCACTCCTTTACCCATCCTTGGTAGAAGCTACTGGAAATTAAATAATGCTCTATTATATTATGAGGACGTACAACAACAGTTTCGTGAAACTTGGGAAAGCCTTAACGTACGAGCGTCCAGGTCTTGCTACCAGGAGCTTCAACAGTGGCTTTTGATTTATAAACCAGCGATACAGTCCTTCTTCAAATGTGTTGGTAAGGCTAAGGCTGCCGAACGAGCTAATAGCCAACACTATTATTACGCCCTGTTACATGATTTAACTAATCAACAGAGGACCGGCAACGACGTCAGTGGCAGGATAACTGCGATAAAATTAAAAATTCGTAAAATTCAGGAGTCCATTTTAGATGGTATACGGGTGCGTTCTCGTGCCCTCTCAATTACTGATGATGAACGTGCTGCTTTGTGCCATGTAGCTTCGGAGAAGAAACGACACCAACGTAAATTCATATGTGATATTTCTACTACCAATGCTACTCTCCTACGCACAACGCCTGAAATTCTCCGAGGGGCAGAGGAACACTTCCGACAGCAATATGGTGAACATCCTACTCTTGATTCCTCTTGAGTACTTTATGAGGCTATCAATAAAACTGTGAATCCTACTGATAAGGATGAATTGGACGCACCTATCACCATGGATGAACTTCGGGACGTGATTTTTAAAGCCAGCAACAATTCTGCACCAGGACCAGATGGTATTAGCTATACTTTTTACAAAGTATTTTGGACGATCATTAAAGACCGTCTGCTGCAACTGATGAACGCCACTTTTGCCATGAGCGACCACTTGTCAGGGTTTAATGAAGGAATTGTAATTTTAATTCCAAAATGTATAAAACCACACCATTTTAACAGCTTTAGGCCGATAACACTACTGAATACTGATTTTAAAATTTTTACAAAGATTTTAGCTAACAGATTGCGTAAAGTACTGCCAGCCTTGATTGGACCGGAACAAACTTGTGGACTTCCAGACAGGAAAATCTCGCACAATTTGATACAATTAAGGGATGCTGTGGTATATCTCGAGGAACATCCTGAGGAAGAGGCGGCCTTGTTGTCATTGGACCTCGAGAGAGCATTCGACAATATTGACCATAATTACATTTTTGGTGTCTTGCAGCACATGGGTATTTCTGATCGTATCCTACAAACCATTAAACTAGTGTACAAGTCTGCATACTCCAGAATCCATATCAATGGATATTTTACTAGGCCAATACCCATTTTGAGTGGTATACGACAAGGTTGCCCATTATCAATGTTATTGTTTACAGTTTGCACCGAACCTCTGGTGCGATTGATGAAGAAACACTTATTTTCACCTACAGTGCCGACAAGACTGCTCACCATAAAGACTTATGCCGATGACATGACTCTGCTACTCCGCTACCATCATCAAGTTTTCCTACTTCCTCACATATTACAGTTTCATGAACAGGCATCTTGCGCGAAGATTAATTATCAGAAGTCCTCATTGATACCTTTTGGGACCTGGCCTCGGACGTTAACGGTGGATGATGTGCCCATTAAAGACCACGTCACTATTCTAGGACTCCAAATCACCACGAACGTCACAGAAATGTTCAACATAAATTGGACATCTTTACTCAATCGCATCCGTTACTCCCTACAGCGCAACTTGAGTAGAAACCTTAACATTCTCCAGAGAGTTTGGTTTGTTAACCTCATGGGATTATCCAAGATTTGGTATTTGGCCCAAATTCTGCCCATCCCGTTAGAGATTTCCCAGCGCATCGAGCTGGCAGTGTCATATTATCTGTGGAATGGACATGTATATAAAGTGGCAAAATCTCAGCTGTGGCGTCCCATCATGAATGGAGGCCTAGGACTCATTAAGGTTTCCGAAAAATGTTCAGCACTGTTAATTAGAACTTCTTTACAGATGGGACAATTCAAGGACAACAAACAACTTCACTCCAGCACTGGAACATTAATGAACCATGTCATTTATCGCCGGATGGTGAAATGTATTACCACTTTACCTGCGAATTTCGTCTCTGGGGATCCAATTCCTACCACAAAGATCCTCTACCGTCATCTGCTGTTACGGATTCCTTCTACTCCCACAATAGAGGGAAAATATCCCAATATTCCTTGGAAGAATATCTGGAGAGTTTTTCGCTACGCTGATATCCCGACGGACTGGAAGGCCTCTGCCTACAAGATGCTCAATGCCATAGTACCCACAGCAGAAAAACAATATCGCCACAACATCTGCAATTCACCGTATTGTTCTCGATGCCACAACATTGACACCCTTCAACACCGTCTTACAACGTGCATTCCCGAAACTTGGCATTGGATACAAAATAAAATCTGCTGCATTACCAGGGCAGATAACCCAAATACCATTCGCAGGGCGATCCTGCAGCTAGATATCCAGGTGAAAAAACACGTCTTTGCCCAAATATGGCTTATTATGGGCTATATCCACTATATGTTGCAGGATCCATCTCCTAGTGTCCGTGGCCTTGAGATATTTTTAACAGAACATAGGACGCGCCTCAAAAGGAAAAAACGTGACTTTCTCTTGATGCTTCACCCTAACATAGATGTCCTTTCTGTGTAAAGGATTATGCCAGCTGGATGGAGATATCACCATCTCGGAAGTGTCATCGCCCAGTTGCCAGATGAAACCAAATGGAGGACCAGCAAAGGTAACTTACATCATGCACTGAACTTCTGTGTAAAGGAGTGTGCCAGCTGGATGGAGGTATCACCATCTCGGAAGTGTCATCGCCCAGTTGCCAGATGAAACCAAATGGAGGACCAGCAAAGGTAACTGACCTCATGCAATGAACAGTAATATGGTTTACCAAGTGAAAGAACATTACAAAATGCAGAAATGGTTTAGTATTGTACACCCGATTGTAATTGCAATGTATTGCTTCTTTTATCTAATTTAAATAAATAGAAAAAAAATACTCCTAAGTATATTACAGTTCAGATCAAAGACGCTGATAGCGATGACGAGTAATGTTATTTTGAACCGAAAAACATACGTTTTATTTTTATTCCAATTATCAAGTAATAGTTTTTGTTGATCATTGTGTTCCAATTTCTCATTAAATTTCTTAGTTGATTGTATTTCGTATTATGTTTCTTTCGATACCAATGCTACCAATACGATCGGTTATCCTACCATTTACTAGGTCATTTATGTACTGTACACAACAGATGGACCTATTTCTAAAAATGCTATATTTAGATTCAGGGGTCTCAAATAGTGTATATCTGATGAAACATCGACATCAAATTTTTCGTTGAGATGCTGTACTTCTACCGACTAACAATGTGGTTGAGGATTCTATCCAATCCCACAGGATCAGCATGGGTAAGTGTTACATTTACAAAAATCTGAAATACATAGTTTTGGTTGTCTTTGTTCCCATATTATGTGAACAGTGCGATAATGCAAAACTTAATCGGTTAAGCTGCATACTGTACACGTATGTTTGCTTATTCACATGTTTTTTCGGACAATAAAATTTATCAAATGAACTTCTCTTTCATTTTTTACTTTCTCTACTACTTATAGTAAACAGGGGAAGTATTGTATTTCACCGAAAAGATCGATGTCGAGATTTCACCAGCAATATATGTTTTGACGCCCGCTGAATCCAAAAACACTTTTAGAAAAAAGTCTCTCTCTCTCTCTCTCTCTCTGTGTGTGCGCGTGTGCATGTGCATGTGCGTGTGTGCGCGCGCGTGCGCGTGCGCACCTCTAAACAGCGTAATTCAAAAAAGAAACCAAAGTTGGTATTTAAGTTCAATATCCTTCGAAGACGCGACACGAAGATTTTGAACAATATTCCTCCACCCTAAATTATCCTTTAGAAGGACAATTTTTCGAAAATTTTTATTTTCTGAAAAATTGCTGCTGTATTACCATATTCCTCTTGCATATACGAGTATAAGGAAATGCGCAGTAACATAATTTCTGGCAATGTTTATCTCAACTAACACGAAGGAGATAAAGGAATAAGGGTTTGTTAGTACAAGAGTAGAGAAAGTTAGGTAAGTGCAACACAACATATTTTTAACGTTTACTTTGGCTTAAAAGATAACGAAACGCTTCAATAACTGGGAATTTTAGGACACCAGGAATTTGATCCAGGTTTAGTACACACGTTCACTTCATTACCATTAGATCAGCCGTACGCCGCCTGGAAACACCGCTTGCCCGTCTAGCAGCTGCGGCTGAGAAGATGCCTGCCTATCAGGGGCAACACGTCGACCTATGCACCTACTTGAGATGCTGGTTGCCTCTCTCTCTAGTCTACAGCGATAGATAGCATTATGCGTTTCTCATAGTTAGTGGATTTGGCCAATGAAGGACTATTGTCACCCCTGTTTGTCGCTTGCTCCGTTATCTCCGTCTTAGGTGTGCGGCGTAAGTCAGGAGAAACGGAATGATCTGTTAGCATAACATTTTTAGACAGTAAACCAAAACACATTCTCAAATAGTTTTAAGATAACATATACCAATAAAGACTATGTGTAAGTACTTTAAGTCCAATTCTTCATTATTAACCACTATTAGGCCAATCAATGTGAATTGGTTGTTCTTTCACACATGTCATGTGTACACTAAAGCTGGAAAGTTAATTTTTGAAAAATTAATGTCGTAGCCGCATGGCCGCTGCTCTTACCATGCTGGTGACTCGGAGTATTTTCCATATTTGCAATACTGCCGCCATAGTGTAAAGCTTGATCTTAGTGCATTTCGTCTGGTTGCATAATCGTACGCACTACACGGATATGCATGCTGCTAATATTCCTTTTGCAATACTTGATATGTAAGTTAATCATTTGTAACACATATTTGGTAGTGTAAACCAAATTTAAAGATTATTTATCAATTCCCATGGCAACAAGGCTAAAACTGGTGTGTAATGCTTAGAGTACCAGTTAAACTGTTCTTTAATACTTACGGTACCAGTCGGAATTGACGTCACACCCGACAGCATAGTAACCTAAAAATAAATAATTAATGAATCCTTAGCAAAATATACAAACACATGAATTATTTATTGATTGAAATATTAAATGTGCAATGGGACATGTTGTTAACATTAAGAAGCGATTCAATTCTTTTTATTTCTTCAGTACATTTTGAGCTGGAACCTGGATTTTCACATGAAATATATAAATTAGGCCTATCTGAGACAACATAGTTGTAGCTTTCATTTCTTTACATCAAGAATTCATTTTTTTCTTAATTCCTAGTGAAATATGGAAAAGCAATTGTGATTTATTATTGCTTTTTACGAGTTTTTCAAGAATTGCAAAAAGTAAGTGACTAACCACGAACTGTAACTTATCACAACTCGAATGCTTGTAACTCGGCAATATACGTTAGCTGTTAGAATTTGTAAGCTAAACTAGTTATATTTTAATGTGTTAATGTCATCATTCATGCGTGCCATTACACCGATTATTTTACGTGGGTCCTCCCATATCCCTCAGCACCGGTACTTTTGACTACGCTTGCTGAGACTCAAACTCGCGACCTACAGCTGTCAATGGATGGCCAGTCCATTTGTGTCGCTGTAATGAAGCCAACTGCATGAGGCAATCTTTTATGCGCATATGAAAAATCGGTTTTATGACTTAGAGAAAGACCGGCATAAGTACCAAAACAGTTTAGGCTAGAAAGGTTTAATATTGCTTATACTAATTCTAGTTAGGTATCCTGGAAATTAGTGTTTATAATATTATAAGTCGTTGTTAGAATGTTATCTAGAAATTACGTTGAGCGTGCCTTGTGGGCTACAGGAAATAATTTTGGTCAGATAGATAATTTAATTTTGTACCGATATGTTCCCATGGAACCTCTTTTGGCAGAGCATCAGCACAGAAAGGGAATATAGCGGCTTAAATACCGGTTATGGCATCCAATGTTTATCTGATTCTACCTTTATAATTTTACTCTAAAGAGAAATCCTGTAGAAGAGCAGTTAATTTTACATTACATTAATTTGTTTATGGAGGTATAGCCTTCGAATTATTATACGTGACTAAGTATTGAAAACTGTATTTTATTAAATACCAAGGAATATTATATATAATCCCGTCTAGTTTTGCATGTTTACTTGTTCTATTACGTATAGTAAGTAGGGGAAGTATTATATTCCACCCAAGATTTCACAGGAAATATATGTTTTGAAGCCCCCTGAATCGATAAAAAGCATTTTTAGAAAAAGGCCCTGTGTTTGTGGCTGTATGTCTGTGTCTTTGAACGGCATAGCTCAAAAACGGAAAGTGTGTTGAAAACCTGTGTTGGTATTTAAGTTTAATATCCTTTAACGATGCGACATAAAGATTTCGAAGAAAATTCCTCCACCCTGAATTACCCTTTACATGGAAAATTGTTTCAACATTTTGATTTTTTAAAAATGGCTATAACGATTTTTATTAAAATGCCAAATATTTACGTAATGTGTGTGCCTTTATGGCAAATGAAATGTACATTTTGAATTTCTGGCTGTAATCCACGTAGCCCTGTTTATTCTCGATGACTTTTACATAACCGTAAGACATGCAGAAAATCTTAGTACACAAAAAATCTCAAGTGTTGCACTCACATGACTTTCTCTAGTCTTGTACTAACCATTCTTATAAACTCTTACTCCTATATTTTCTTCGTGTTAAGATAAACATTTGTACACATCTTATTGCTTATTTCCTTGTAGGTGCAAGGGCAATATGGGAGTACAATAGGCTTTGTGCGATTGTCAAATCTTTTGAAGCTTTGAGATTCTGTTCTCTTTGCACACTTAACATGTAACATGAACAACGATGTTCCATTTCGCGAAAGTGTTAAGTTTTCCGAAATTCACACACATAACAAGGGATATCTTCCAAATGGTTCACCCAACAAGACAATTTATTCAGACATAAATTGTGTAATTTAGCAAGATACACATTTTTTGTACACTATTATTTGCTCTATCTCTAATGGTTCACCAGTTACGCAAAAGTCGTCCAGAGTAAATAAGATTATAGGGGCTACAGCCAGAAAATTCAAGATATACATTTCGTTTGGCACAAAAATATTTCAAACATATGATATTTTAATCAAAATCCTTAGCCATTTTCAAGAAAATCAAACTTTTTGAAAACTTTTCCATGTAAAGGATAGTTTAGGGTGGGGCTATTTTCTTCACAATCTTCGTGTCCCATCCTTGAAAGACATTAAACTTAAATACCAACTTTGGTTTTAAACTACTTTTCGTTTTTGTGTTATGCTGTCCACAGACACACAGACTGACACACACAGACACACACTCACACACACACACATACGCACACACACAGACACACACATACGCACACACACACACACACGCACTCACACACACACACACACACACGCGCGCGCGCGCGCGGATCTTCACGGGATCTCAAAACGTGTATTATCGGTGAAATCTCGACATCGAATTTTTGGGTGGAATACAATCCTTCCCTTACTTACCAGTAGAGAGAGAGAGTAAAAATGTAGACCTTTAAAACACTCAATTTATGTCCAAATGCACTTTTTGTGGTGATATTCCTTGCTTTTTGTGTGAGTTTTGCAATAGTTTAACGTTTATCAAATGGAAGGTCGTTATTCACCTTCTTATCGTCGTGCAAAGAGAACGGAATTTCAAAGCCTTCATATAGTGACTAGCTTTAAGGGATTTAGCTATCACCCAAAGTCTGCGCTCGCCTACCACCTAGGCGGCCCGGGTTCGATCCCAGGGATCCGCATGAGGTATTCGTGGTGGACGAAGCGGCGTCAGGGCGGGTTTTCTCCGGGTGCTCCGGTTTCCCCCGCCATCTCATTCCACCGGTGCTCCATCTTCATTCCTTGTGTCATCAGTGTCACCGCCTGCGGTGCCGTAGTAGTAAAAGCTGGCGTTAAACACAACAACAACAACCCAAAGTCTGCTGTGTTCCATATTCCTCTTGAATCTACGTACAAGAGAAAATTATCAATAAGATAATTTTTGCAGATATTTATCTCGATGAACATGAATAAGAGAAATAAGAGTTTGTAAGAATAATTGCTACGTGAGTGAAACACATCAGATTTTTCTTAATGAGGGTCCAAATTTGTGTGAAGTGAAAGATAATGCACTAATAATAGTTCGCAGCCTTTCAATCTAGTTTCCAGCACTGCAGCACAGACTGAACTTCAGGGGTAAAGCTGGCAGATGTCTAATCCGTTTATCCGTATGATACTGTTCGTATTTTGACTTAATAATAAACATCTCTTACACGTTTACCTGCAGGGAAACAACAGTTGCTTTCGCTTTCTTTTCTGGGCCCCACTCCTACTTCTACTACAGTCTTTCTTCTGCATAGCTTATTTGTATCATGTTTCACTTCGAAAAAAGAAGCTTTAACACGAATGAAAAGTAGCTTTGCAGAAAAAACGTATTAAATAAGGGAATGCTGCATGATGAAATCTTCTTAGCAGACTGTATCTAAGCCTTTAAAGAAACAGAAAGTGTGCAGAAATTCGAGTGTAAAATACTAAAGAAAAATGTTCCCAAGCAAAGGAGGAAGAGCCGAAGCTCTCTAGTATAAAACAAAATTTCACTGTTAACTACTTCTGTTTCTTATCCATACTTACACTAAGGATGACCAACTCTCGAATTAGGTGTTGGCCCATAACTTATTATATTCAGTTGCATTCTTGAATATAGGATGCAAACTGGTGGATCGTCGCGTCATGTTTTGTGACTCACCAGTATAGTTTTCTATATATTTTACACAATATTCTTCTGTTATTATTACAGCTGGCACAAAATTTATCGGCGGCTCGCTCAACAATCAGGGGGCTCGTCACGCACTTTTTTATATCACAGTGTAAAATCGGTGATATATCATCTGCGCACACAGAATGTAATCGCACAATATGAAGGGAGACCTCCTCCGTAACGCAGTTGTTAGCGCGCTTGCCTCTGGCGCGGAGGACCCGGGTTTGATCCCCGGTACGAGCATGGAGATTTTATTCCCTCTGGGAGGTCTAGCATGGGGTGCACTCAGCCTCGTTATGTCCCAGGAGGACCAATTGAGGAGCTACTGTAGCGGCCCCAGGTCGAGAAGGCCGTATAAGTGGCCGAGAGGGCTCAGGGCACTGATCACGTACCACCCTCCAGTACTGCACCTCACCAATGACGCTTGTAGTGGGCGGAGGTGAGGGCCGCAGTGGCTGGGTGGCAAGCCTTGACCCTTCATGGCCTGTTGCGCTAGGGGGGAACAGGAAAGGAATAGTAGTGGTCAGTTATCAGCCGCCATTAATTTTTGTGTGTGCCATGGTAGTACCTACTTCAAAATAGTTGTCGGTCTGAGTGGCTCAATTGGTTAAACGCTGACGTGCTTAACCAAGGTCGTGGGTTCAAATCTGGCCCAGGCTAATGGCTTTTAAGTGTGCTTAAAAGCGACAGCTCCATATCAGTAGATTTACTGGTATCTTAAAGAACTCCTGCGGTACGAAATTCCGGCACACGGGTGACGCTCATGTGATCCTAGTAATTGACAGCATCGTATAACAATATAATTATTTTTTAATTTCAAAATAGGTCCACTCTTCACTCATGTTTCATGGACGAAATTCGAGAAAAT
Source organism: Tenodera sinensis (assembly GCA_030765045.1). Taxonomy (NCBI): domain Eukaryota; kingdom Metazoa; phylum Arthropoda; class Insecta; order Mantodea; family Mantidae; genus Tenodera; species Tenodera sinensis. Next base: position 125,874,858 of record CM060968.1, on the reverse strand, counting down.
CAATTTAGGAATCACTTAATCATCACCAGCTGACTATTTTTGAATAGCTTTGTAACATATATTCTCTAGTGATTCTTCGCAGAATCAGCAGTGTCTTTGAAACGTCTACTTCTTTTTCTTTCTTAAAATTGTCAGTGGGGATGTGAAAGCATGTAAAGCCCAGATGGCAAGTTTGTTCATTATATCTGCAAATTCGTAGTTGATGAAAGCACCCCGCTGAACTCAACAGTTCGTTATGCATTTCGTTTGGGGGAAAGAAAACTTCAGCCCTGCACAGAAAACTTATTTTTACCGCCTTCTAATGAAAAAGCTCACATGAACAGAACTTGTGATTTCTTTCGCTCTGTTACAACACTGTTTCTGCTCTCCTAATATTCTGACTACATAAATTGGATGGTGAGACTTTAAAGTTTACTGGAGTAGTCTTTAGGAAGTTCGTGGAATACATTTTGGATTCACACTTCCGATTTTGTGTTAGAAAATCGCATTACGTGTTTAGAAGTGTCAACAGTGTGGAATTCATTGGGAAGTTACAAATATATAGCGGTCCAAACACAAGGGCGAGCCAATAGGTTCTCTGCCTCACCCAAAGATCGCAGCACTACTCGCGTGATAATTTCTCCTTACGTTGGTACACGTGTTAGTAGATCCCATATAAAGTAACAAGTCATTTCAGGTGACAGTTGACTGCAGGGAGTTATTTCAAGTAGTTATATTGCACATTATGTTGAAAATGGAAAAAAAAATTTCTGTTCCACTCACACGACTTTCTCTGCTCGCTCTTGCACAAAATATTCTAACAATCTCGTTCTTCTATCTACTTCATGTTAACAAACATTTGCAGAAATTGTCTTATTGCATATTTGTTTGTAGGTGCAAGGGGAATATGGGAATACAGTAGGCTTTAAGCGTCAGTTAAATCTTCTAAAACTAGTCGCTACATGAAGGCTTTGAAATTCCGTTCTCTTTGCACGGCCAAGAGATAAAAAAGCAAATAATTTTAGAAACGTTTAAGTATTGCAAAACTCACACCAATAATAAGGAATATCTCCGAAATGCTTCACTCCTCAAAAAAATTCATTTCGGCATAACGTCTATTTTGACGAAAGCTTCATTTTTGTATACTAAGATTTGGTCTATCTCTTACTTTTTTTATTTTGTTGTTTAACGACGCTGTCAATTGCCAGGATCACACCAGCGTCGCCGGTGTGCCAGAATTTTTTGTCCCGCAGGAGTTTTTACATGCCAGTAAATCTACTGACATGGAGCTGTCGTTCTTAAGCACACTTAAAAACCATCGGCCTGGGCCGGGTTTGAACCCGCGACCTTGGGAACCGTAGGCCAGCGTCTAACCAACTGAGCCACCCAGACCGACGGTCTATCTCTTACGATTTACCAGTTATGCAAAAGTCATTAAGAGTACATAAGACTACATGAGGTATAGCCAGAAAATTCAAACTATACATTTCATTTGCTATAAAAAGATCTTAAACATATGGCATTTTATTCAAAATCTTAGAGCCATTAATGAGAAAATCAAAATTTTCAAAAAATTGTCCATGGAAAGGTTAATTTAGGGTGGAGGAATTTTTTTCAAAATCTTCGTGTCGCATCCTTGAAAGAATACTTAAGTATCAACTTTGGTTTTTAACCAACTTTTCGTTTTTGAGTTATGTTGGTCGCAGTCAGACACAGACTCAGAGACACACACACACACACACACACACACACACACACACACACACACACACACACACACACGCGCGCGCGCACGCACGCACATACACAGGTATTCAGGGGACTTCAACATTTATTTCCTGTGAAATCTCGACATCGAAATTTTGGGTCGAATGCAATACTTCGTCCATATGTAGAGAGAGTTAAACAACACATATAACCGAATTGATTCTAGGAGGCCGCGACAGCACATAATTTAAACTTCTCAGCGTTCTCCGATATTTTTCAATGTTCTGAAGCCTAAAGGCGGTCCCCGTACATAACAGATAAGTAGAACGTGTCTACTCAATATGTTTTCGCGTGTGCTAACAATTAAACGAGTATAATAAGCGGGTTAGTAAGATATTAAAAATTCTTCGCTAACCTCAAACACGCCATTTCACACAACAAACTAATGTTAAACAGTACACCATGTGAAACAATGGCAGCTGCTGAGTACAGCAGTCTACCGTCTCACAACGTCGACACAGTCACCATGAATAACAGCACTACAAGAAACTCCATCTATGCTACAGTTACTCAGACTTCTCCCAAGAAAGAAGAAGCTATCATCATCGACTCCTATGACGGTCTTACCGTCAGAGACTACGCTTTCGCAGTAAGTAGATGATCCAAGTAACATAAAGTTTATCTCGTGGATCTCCAACTCCAGAATATGCATATACATAACGTCATCTAGAGCAGCAGAATCAAACACCCTAAAATAAACATAAAAAATGCTACTCTTCAGCTCCGTCCTCTTATTACTCTAAACAAAGGAATCGTTCTTTCAAATGTATGTCCAATTATACCAAACTTACTCATACTCAAATGCACATGGAATTAAACTAATGTCAAACATTACCTACATAAGAGTTGGCATCTCTGAGCCAGGACTTTCCCATATCCTTAGTTTCAGACGTCAGTTTTATACTCCACCCAATGATGCGGAGAAATTACCTCCAAGCATACAAATCCTGTATGAAGGCACTAAATATTGGATATACCTAACATCAAATCCCTCATCTGCAAGCAGGAAGGCCACTTTGCAAAACATTGCCGTGAAGCTGACGGTATACAAGAAACTACACCTAAGGTCTTAAACAAAGACATGTTTCCTGAATTGCCTATCGCTACCGAAAACCTCCAGGACCGCCCCCCTGCCCGTCCTAAAGAAAAAGATACGTAACAGCAGCAATCGCCTAACCTCACTTCTACCCCTGAGCCCATCCTGCCATTTCAAGACAAACGCAACAATTCCGCAGAACCTATGCTAATGGAAACACAAACAATACCTAAACGACCAATATCAAACAGCACAACTGATACAGAGGATAATGCTTATGGAAAAGAAGCGCGGCACCTCCTCGCTTCACAGCAGGCTAAGAAGGTTAAGAAAGCAAACCTTATTTCGTCAATAGCTGAATCTCTCAGACCAATTAAACATATTATCGACGCAGACACCCACAATTATGCACTAAACTTCAGTCAGTTCCAAAGCTTTATGGAAAACAGTGTTGGAGCAACAAACATTATTCCCATAGCTTTGGAATACACTTCAGATCTAGAATTTCTAGTGAACAAACTTCAGGAACTCTACTATACAGAGCGTAGTATAAAGACCAGGAGTAGTAAAATTCAAAAAAAGCTGCTGGAATACGTTAATCAAGTCAATAGTGCTTCCGAGCAAGCAAAACTGAAGCGTTCCGAAAACTAATCGTCACAGATATTGCACCAAATTCCATAAATAAAATTAACATATGAATAACATACTGCAATGGAATATTTATGGTTTCCATGGCAATTTTGAATTTCTTAAACTCTTAATTAATAAAAATAAGCCTGCAATTATGTACATTCAAGAAACTAATTTCAAAGGAAACAAGTTGCATCCTTAGGAAATTATACTCAATATCATAAGCTGCAAGGACTGCCTCCATGCTAGTGGCGGCGTAGTAACCTACATTAAAGACAGCATTAAACATCAGGCAATACCGCTTACAACTGAACTTGATGCAATTGCCACTAGAGTAAACCTTTCAACACCTGTTTTCATTTGCAACATATATCTACCAAATAAAAATCCACTTGATTTAGATACACTGCAGGAGTTAACACAACAACTTCCTACACCATTTATTATACTGGGGGAGTTTAATAGGCACAATACGATATGGGATAAGCATACCAACGCAAGAGGAAAAATAGTGGAATAGTTCTTGCACAACGAAAATCTCAATATGCTTAACGATACCTCACAAACACACTTCAGTACAGCCAACGGTACTTCCAGTGCAATCGACTTAACATTAATCACTCCTGATATCAAAGATAAATTTGAATGGACAGTTGCCAAGCAATTACAAGCAGTGGCCATTTCCAAATTGTATTAACTGATGTAAGTAACACTCCTTTGAGTTTTAACTCTCAGCCACGATAGAATTTAAAATGCGCAAACTCGAACAAGTTCAGAGCACGGGTATCTGACAACTTATCCTGTCTAACAACACCCACGAATTTCAGTCAATCAGATACTAAAAAACTAGTAAATTCTTTTGCAGAAGTGATTTTTAATTCTGCCAAAGTCAGTATTTATAGGATATGCCCTGTTTCTAGGAAGACTAAGTTTGTTGAGCGAAGAGTATCAAAAAATAAAGTCTATTATAAATATAAAAGCAACCTATCCCCACACACAAAATCGAGTTCCAAAAAGGAAGAGCTAAAGCACGTCAAGTAGTAAAGCACAGCAAGAAAGAGTCCTGGCTAACATTCGTGACCACTGTAAACAGAGAAACCCCGTCACGAGTGGTATGGCAAAAAGTTCGCGAAATACGGGGATCTTACGATGGAACACATAGTTTTCCACGGTTATAAAACAAACGCTACAAGTACTCGCCCCCAAACCATAGCAAACATACTGGCGCATACTTTTGCAGAGACCTCAAGAGATGGTTGCCAAAGCAAGGCGACCCACTGCTACCAACCTGACGAAAACGACCAAAAAAACTATAAACTAAAACACGTCTCCGCATTGGTCATACAAGGTTAACCCACTCATACCTCCTCAGCAAAGGCCAGCCACCACAATGTGGAGCCTGCAACATCATCTTTTCATGGTGTCTTGATGGTTCAACTTAATTAGCATATATCAGCCACAGCAACTTTCGTATACCTCTATAGATATTTCAGGTATGAGAGAAGCACAGCCTATTTTCCTATTTTCTTCGATTTCAGAATCAACACATTCATTGAAGTTAGTCACCTTGATTACTATGAGAAATTATTTGATTTTCAACCTCCTACTCTGTTTATTTCGCGGAACGTGTATTAAGATTCAGTACATATCTTCGATCGTCACTGCAAGGGAAGTTGGACTCATTCAACTCCTTTGTTCTTTTAAATTATGAGGTATACAATATAAATAAGAGGACAATTTTATTATTGAGGTGGTAAAAATCAACAAGTAGCTTTGATCATACTTTATGTCTGATTAATCAAAATATTAATTTTAAGGGTATGAAAATGCTAGTGATTAAAAGAATGTAATACAGGAGGGCAGATTAAGCTGGCAGATGTGAATATAGGATAATTCATTTACCTGCAATTTCAACATAACTGGAAAGGCTATGAAGTCGTTCTAACTCCTACAAAAGAAATTATTTATGCTCAAGGTGTATTTCAAACAGGAATTCTAGATATCTAGATGCACATACAAATGCAAATAATATGCAGCTGTAAAAAGTCCTAAGAAGATTTGATTATGATGTAAGAGAGTGACATTGTTTGGAATAACCGCAATTTTATGTGGCAAAGTTTTTATTTTATTTTATTTTATTTTTTATTTTTATTTTTTTTTTATTTTTTTTTTATTTTATTTATTTTTTTTTTTTTTTTGCTGGTTCTTATAATGTAATCCACGGAGTCTTTGCTTTTGCAATATTTTATATCATATCGTATGCAGTGTTTACTCGCAGTTCTATTTGGATAAGCGGGAATCCTACTGACGAAATGATATACCTAACCATTCTGAGGTACTCAACGGAAATTTTCTGGCTATCCGCTATTCTAAGTGTTGTGTTAACAGAGGACTTGCGGTAATTTAGTGGTGGTTGAAATAATTAAGATAAATTCAACCACATAAGCCAAATATATTTTTATCTTTAGTCTGGTTAAAATTGTTTTACACCCACAGAGACTGCAGAAAAATATTCTTATTACCAGCTTATAAGTTTTATTGATTTAAAATGTTACCATTAAAGTTGCACATTGAGCAAGCTAAAAGCAGTAGTAGCAAAACCTGAAGCAGGATAATAGGTTATATACCTACGTTAAGAAATGCATTGCTTACTTTATTTAATAAATAAGTTGCAGCCAAATGGCCATACTGTATGTTTGCATATTCACATATCGTGTCTGTTCTTTTCTACAGGGTTCCACATAATACCAAACGCACGGTTTTTTTACATAGTAAACATTCACAGTCTATATTTGGTTCATGGAAGCGTGTGCTTTTGCACATTAGCTGATGAAATCCTCGGGCAATGTTGGAACGACGTGTCTTACTTCGGAGTTTAACTTTGTCCATGATCTGTCTGTGCTCCTGTGTCATAGAAATCTAGTGGCACTCCTTCTTTTTCCCTATTGGTGTTGCCATAAGTTTCTCTGATACGCAAGTGTTGGGCAAAGGTACGCTTGACCTGAGGTTTTTAGCAAGGAAAGTTTCCTTTGCCAAGTTATATACGAGCCTTGACCCTGTCATTTTTATATCCTTATTGCTTTCTTTATGTACTTCGCTTTCACCCTTCCTAGGATGTTTCAATTCTTCGTTGTTATTTTTTACTTGATCGAATCTAATTACATGATGCATATGTTACTATAGAACCGTCGTTTGGATTGCCAGCCTAACGGGAATTTACTTGATACCAGGAAGAACTTTGTTTCCCAGCGAAGTAGGATATTCATATTAGCTTAAATCGAAGTCTATAGATTTCTCAAGCAAATTATACCAACTCCATACGTTATTCATAAAATATCTCCTTGTGCCCTACACTATATTTACTAATGCTTCATAGTCCAGTAAATAAAACCAAGTATCGAAAAATTAATCGCGAGACAACAGAGCGATCATAAGCATTAACCAATACCCAATTTCGAAAATAAACTCTAGTCACACTACCCCATGGTAGCAATTCTTGAATTACAGTTATCGCATAGAATTTTAATTTTAAACATTTAGAGGCATTCAAAGCCTACATTTGCAAAGTTCCCAGTCTGAAAGGTTTATTTGGACTTTTCTAACTTATCTGGATGTTATGAATAGCATGACAAAATAATGATTAACTTTCGGGATCTTATCAAGAAGAGATCTAGTTTTCCTGTAAAGACTCACGTTAGTACAAATCGTTTCGGCTCAAACTATCTCATTGATACCATATCAGTCTCTCTGCGGCATAGATTTCAACAAGTAATCGCCGTAATACGTACACACGCCCATACGAAGCCTTTCTACCACCGCCACCACCGCCACCACCATCACCACTACCACCACCACCACCACCATCACTACCAACACTGGAGCCGCCTCCACCACCACCACTACCACCACCACCACTGGAGCCGCCGCCGCCACCACCACAATCACAGCCACCACGACTACCACCACCACTACCTCTGGAGCCGCCGCCACCACCACAATCACAGCCATCACCACCATATCCACCACTACCACCAACACCACCACCACCACTACCACCACCACTGGAGCCGCCGCCGCCGCCACCACCACAATCACAGCCACCACCACTACCACCACCACCACTACCACCACCACCACTACCACCACCACCACTGGAGCCGCCGCCACCACCACAGTCACAGGCACCACCACCACTGGAGCCGCCGCCGCCACCACCACAGCCACCACCTCCACCACCACCACTACTGGAGCCACCGCCGCCACCACCACCACAATCACAGCCACCACCACCACTACCACCACCACCGTCATCACTGGAGTCGCCGCCACCACCACCACTACCACCACAACCACCACCACCATCACGAGCACCACCACCAGCACCACCACCACTACCAACACTGGAGCCGCCTCCACCACCACCACTACCACCACCACCACTGGAGCCGCCGCCGCCACCACCACAATCACAGCCACCACGACTACCACCACCACTACCTCTGGAGCCGCCGCCACCACCACAATCACAGCCATCACCACCATATCCACCACTACCACCAACACCACCACCACCACTACCACCACCACTGGAGCCGCCGCCGCCGCCACCACCACAATCACAGCCACCACCACTACCACCACCACCACTACCACCACCACCACTACCACCACCACCACTGGAGCCGCCGCCACCACCACAGTCACAGGCACCACCACCACTGGAGCCGCCGCCGCCACCACCACAGCCACCACCTCCACCACCACCACTACTGGAGCCACCGCCGCCACCACCACCACAATCACAGCCACCACCACCACTACCACCACCACCGTCATCACTGGAGTCGCCGCCACCACCACCACTACCACCACAACCACCACCACCATCACGAGCACCACCACCAGCACCACCACCACTACCAACACTGGAGCCGCCGCCACCACCACAATCACAACCACCACCACCATCACCACCACCACCACTGGAGCCGCCGCCTCCACCACCACCACAGCCACCAGCACCACCACCAGCACCACCACTACCACTACCAACACTGGAGCCACCACCACCATCACCATTGGAGCCGCCGCCACCGCCACCACCACAATCACAGCCACCACCACCATCACCACCACCACCAGTACCACCACCACCACTACTGGAGCCACCGCCGCCACCACCACCACAATCACAGCCACCACCACCACTACCACCACCACCGTCATCACTGGAGTCGCCGCCACCACCACCACTACCACCACAACCACCACCACCATCACGAGCACCACCACCAGCACCACCACCACTACCAACACTGGAGCCGCCGCCACCACCACAATCACAACCACCACCACCATCACCACCACCACCACTGGAGCCGCCGCCTCCACCACCACCACAGCCACCAGCACCACCACCAGCACCACCACTACCACTACCAACACTGGAGCCACCACCACCATCACCATTGGAGCCGCCGCCACCGCCACCACCACAATCACAGCCACCACCACCATCACCACCACCACCAGTACCACCACCACCACTACCACCACCACTGGAGCCGCCGCCGCCACCACCACAATCACAGCCATCACCACCAGCACAACCACCACCACTGGAGCCGCCGCCACCACCACCACAATCACAGCCACCACTACCACCACCACCACTACTACCACACCACCACCACCACCACTGGAGCCACCGCCGCCACCACCACCACTACCACCACCAGCACTACCACCACTATCACTAGCACCACCACTACCAACACTGGAGCCAGCACCACCACCACTGGAGCCGCTGCTACCACCACCACAATCACAGCCACCACCACCATCACCACCACTGGAGCCGCCGCCGCCACCACCACAATCACAGCCACCACCACCACCACCAGCACCACCACCACTATCACTACCACCACCACCACTGGAGCCGCCGCCGCCGCCACCACCACAATCACAGCCACCACCACCACCACTATCACTACCACCACCACCACCGGAGCCGCCGCCGCCACCACCACAATCACAGCCACCACCACCATCACCACCTCTGGAGCCGCCGCCGCCACCACCACAATCACAGCCACCACCACCACTATCACTACCACCACCACTACCACCACCCCACTACCAACACTGGAGCCACCACCACGCTATCCGCAACCACCACCAGTATATATTTTCAAAATTCCGAATTTTGCTGCGTAGGTTATAGAGGTGATTGCTTCTTTCGTTCAGTTTAAGATCTCAACTTTAACTTTAGGCAAAAACAAATAAGAATAAAAATGTTTTTCCAAATATAGCAAGCATTGTGTACTACCTAAAAATTAAATGTTAGGATTTGATCGGAAGTGCATGTTCTGAAGTCCCGTAAATCCTCTGGAAAGAAAAACTTCTCTGGTAAGTATGCATATATGCAAATACACGCGCGCGTGTGTCTGTACTTTTGTGTATGTATATCTGTGAGCATCATAATTCAAAAACGAAAATCCTGCAGACACTTGTCTGTATAGTTTAATATCCTTCAAAGATGCGACGCGAGACTCCGCCCCAAGCAATCGTTTACATGGACATTTTTTCATCATGTTTTGGTTTTCGAAATAATTGCTCTTAAAAGTTCAACCTTCCTAATGCGGACCTCATACGTTACCGGGGATTCTTCTCGCTCTGTGTAGTTTAGAATGTTACGCGAATGCATGAATATGTTAGATTCATTTTCGTTGGTTCAGAAGGATAATCGGAATTAATTTGCGCAGCACATTTGGCACTTGCAGTTTACGGAAGAGATATGACGCATGAAAGCAATACTAAACACAATACATCTAGCCCAGTCATGAGAAGGCTGTTATCTGCTGTATTCAGTCCGTTTATTTTCATCCTACTAACTAATTAGTTGGCTTTCACTGCTATTAGTGCTGTACTGACAACTGTGCCCTCAAAGATAATGTCTCAGCCAATGATAATCAAACATGTCATACTTCCACCTGTCTCACGTGATGTTGACATATCTACTGACAGCAACACGTGATAAATGTCCTTTCGTCCGTCCTGGTAATACGATACGTATAACGGGAGATTGCCATTTTCCAAACAATATGCAAGTAAAAATCGGCAATGGTACAGGCTTCCTCTAACCGTTACAAGTTCCAAGATATACCATATACATTATAGAGTTCATTAAAAACCGATTTATCTATCCATGTTATGTTCAGTATACATTTTAATCTAGAAATTATTCCAAGTTAAGGGACATTGGGAGTGAAATTTCTAATTTCCATAGTTTTGCATGGATGTTTGTGAACATTTTACTGTGATTCTACTACTATTGTGGTAACCGGTATACCAAATTTCATTCAAATTGGATAGTTTTTTATTTATGAATTATTTCATGCATTTTATTATGTAAAAGTGTCGCGTATTCGAGATGAAGCCCGCGCCTCAAAAGTCGAGAAAATTACATTTTGGAATAGAAGCTTTGAACCATGTTAAGTAATACTATGCCCAGATGCTATCAAGAAGTTGAATGAGTGAATTATTAACATTTTTTTAGATGTTAGAAATTTTATGCACTAAAATTAATCATTTTTAATGAAAATATTTTTGAAACATTATTATTCATGTTAGAATACCATAGTGGACATATAATTTTACAGTGGATGCTTCTGTACATTTGGGGAAAATTTTATTCCATTTAAACAAAAACTCAGACGTGACCTTGTCTTTGAATACATAAAACAGAAGTTTTGAGAAAAAGGATGTTTTATAAAATAACATGCTACAAAACAAAGAATTATTTATTTAGGAATCAAACCCCTCCTGTTTTATATTTCTCTGTGTTTTTACTTCCCTTTGTATGCTTCCTCTGTTCGTTTGAGCCCTTTTTTCCACCTGCAGATCCTTTCTTGTTCGTAGTGGCAGTTCTCCTGTCCAGTTAGGTGCCGAGTCTGACTGATCTTTGAAGTAGCTGCTGAACATCCCTCGCTCTCAGCTCCTGAGAAGCTGAGCAGCACATATTGAATGTAGAAACACCATTTAATGCCCCAATATCTAGCTGCTTCTTAGAAATAAAACTTTACCTCCGGACAATTTTTCCAAATGAGACCATGAACACTTTCATTTGAATGTTGTGTCCCACCACGAGCACAGCGTGCAAGCAGTTCAGAGCAAGCTTGTGTAAGATATATGGGAAGAATTCTTGGAACCATGCTATCATTGAACTGAATAGACATCTTGCAATGGCTCTGCGGAGTCTCACCGCGAGCTATACTCCTATTATAGAAGCAGCAACAGTCAGATCCTTCAGGGCACTTCTGATGTTCTGGCTTCTGATGTGTTGATCTATAATGGTAAATCGTGGCATATATAGCATTCATTTTATCAGTATTTGGCAGAGGCTTCTGGATAGCCGGTCTGTAGTAGTTGGTGAGTTTTTTAATAGTTTCAAACTTCAGCGTACCTCGACCACGACTACCCAATCTAGTGTCGGTTGTGTCCTTCTTTAGCTTGAGGAAAGCTGTAGTCATCCTCTTAGCTAAAAGATTGACACATTCTTCCTTCACTATTTCCACATCACCATACACCGCCAATGAATTTAGATGCTGGCGAGACCTTGCGTCTCCATCGGACAGTACAGTTATGTATCTCATTCCACAGTTCTGTACTGACCACTTCCACATAATTTCAGCAGCCTGAACCTTCATGGATCCTGAAGCACCGTCAAAATTCTTAGAGCATTTACCACCTTCAGTGTGGTCTTCCACCAGAATCACATATTCTGTGGTAGCAGGATCCATTTCATTGGCCAGGGAGACACAATAATGACAAAATGTTGATAGAACCTCGTAATCAATTTCTAGTCCTGTCAAAATATCTATCACCAGAGCAATGCCATACAATGAAGTGTGCCCTCGCTTATGCCAGGTGCCATCATAAGACACAGCGATATCTATAACATCTACATTCATAAGCGGGGAATCCATTTCTTCATGTGCTTTGCCAAACATCATTCTAGACTCACTTAGCAGCTTGTCTTTCAAAATGATGGCCTCTGATGCTACATCATTCACTTGTAAACGTTCTGGAGTCCATGCAATGCATTTACATATACGTGCAGAACTTCTGTGTCCAACCCCCATGCTTAAGAAGGCTTCAACGCTTCTTCTATTTATATCGAAGGGTGACCGTACAGTCTTCTGCTGAACTTTAGTTCGAGGAATGGTATATGCCTGTCCAAAACATTTGTCACATGAACTACAAACAACATGCAACTTTCTAACAAATCCATGTTGTTCCTTTGCTCTACATTCAAACTGGTATAATCACAATCCGGACATTTCAGATTTTTAAAAAGTTCCTGGAATGTGCTGGTATGAATCAGCAAATAGCTCGATTCACCTTGGTCATCCTGCATCTGAGGGAGATGTCCACACAGTTCCTTTTCAGATCTTGCCTGACTTTCAATGGGACCTTCTACTCAATCCTGTAACAATATGATATTCCTTATTTGTTGATAATATTATTATTTTAAATGAACACTATACCTTTTAATTCCTATTCGGTTGCCTGTCCACTTTCCTCCACTGAGCTGCCGGCATCTAATATATAATGCCAGATAATTTTGATTAGATTCACTGTAATATTTTAACTATTCCAGTTATATTATGTTTGCAATGAATAAAGATATGTAAGAAGAATATAAAAACAGTAGCATGAAGTGCACAATAGTTATAAGGTTGTAATATTTAATCGCTCAATCCTCAGCTGATTGCTGGTTATGACACAAACATGAGTATGATTGCAATCCTTGTGACTTGTTAATAGTAAAATAATATATAATTGATAACCAAAACAATTTTACCAATTTGTGCTACTATATTGTGGGCTCACATTTACAACATGCAGTGCAATTCCTAAAAATGCCTGTAATTTTACCTGCAATAGTATTTGTTTTATTGTAATTGTGTGTGAATGAATAAATGTAAATATGTATTAAATATTTCCAGTTTATTATGCAGGATTGCTGATTATAATACTAACACGAGAAAACTTTCAATCTCTGTGAATTCTAAATAATGGTATAATTTATTATTTGATTACCAAAACAGGTTTACCAATTTGCGTACTAACATATGGGCCCACATTTACAACATGCAATGTGGTTTCTAAAAACCCAAGTAATTTTAACATTGATTACCAGTAATATTTATTTTCTACGAGATTGTGTGTATAATGAATGAGTGTAAATATATATTTAATATCTCCAGGTTATGATGTAGAAAACAAAGCATGTTTACCACGTGCGTAGGTAATATTTTTACACACCTCACATTTGTTTTCCTTAGATTTCCTCTGGCAATTCCCTAATGCCTGCAAATATCGCCTTCTTCTGCTCATACTCCCTGTTAGAGGGTGCCATCTGCGATTTACTGCATGCATAATGATTTTACTAAAACACAATTTGCACTGAAACCAACTGAAACGCACACCAAACAAGCTAGATGGAAACAGGTACTATACAAATCAAACGATGCAAATAAACGCATATTATGTTTAAAATAGCTGTAACTGTGGGCTAATATCTATATGTAAAACGTTATTTTATTTATAAGAAACACTTCATAAGGATAGAAACACAAACACTTCAAAATACCAGCACAATTAACTTTATTTAGACTTCGCTTTATGCTAACATTAGACATATATAATTGAATAAACACGCATCAGATGGCAGCACCTTGCAGAGGTATCGATTTTCAGCGCAAAATTCAATTTCAGTATTACAGAAACTGCACAAAATGGACGTTATTTCTAGAGACAAGAAGTGGGTGTGTCAGGAGAATTTAAAGGGATTAACACAACGCGCACGGAGCCATTTAAATGGCTGTAGCGAGCGAAGGGAGAGGCCGATCTGCAAAAGTTGACTATTTTTCAATACCAAAATGTTCAAACAACCATTTGGTGCAAAAAGCTCATTTTCGAATTTTTTTACACATTAGCCTAAAATTTCACTCCCAGTCAAGGGGACTTAAGCACCAAGTACTTAGTTACATATAACATGAGAAAGCACGTTCAAATGTTCATCAGTAGAGTCAATAATTCACAGGTCGTACTAAGACCTGTTGACAAGGAAAATAATGAAGTAGAATCGTAAAATGTTTAACATCTTCCTTCAGAAAAGACATTCACATCAATGAAGTATCCAGCAGGAAATGCTTCTAAAATGTTTTTTACCATGAAAAAAATTCTGATGTGTTGCACTTACATGACTTTTTTTTTCTTTTTGTTTAACGACGCTGTCAGTTGCCAGGATCACATCAGCGTCGCCGGTGTGCCGGAAGTTTGTCCCGCAGGAGTTCTTTTATATGCCAGTAAATCTACTGACAAGGAAATATCGTTTTTAAGCACACTTAAAAACCATCGGCGTGGGCCGGGTTTGAACCCGCGACCTTGGGATCAGTAGGCCAGCGTCTAACCAACTGAGCCACCCAAACCGACAACATGACTTTCTCTACTCTTGTACTAACCATTCTTACAAACTCTTATTTCTATATCTTCTTCGTGTTAGTGGAGATGAACATTTGCAGAAAGTATCTTTTGTAGGTACACGGATAATATGGGAATACATAGACTTTCAGCGATAGTCAAATGTTTTAAAGCATTCAAATTCCATTCTCTTTGCACGGTTAACATAGGTATACAAAATGAATAACGATGTTCCATTTGACAGAAGTATAAATTCTCTAAAACTCAGACAAATAACAGGGAATATCTCCGAAATGCTTTACTCTGCAAAAAATTTATTTGGACATAAATTGTGCATTTTAGTAAGATCCACATTTTTTGTATAGTAAGATTTGGTTCATATCTTACGGTTTACCAGTTACGTAAGTCATCCAGAGGAAATAGGTCTGCATAGGCTATAGCCAGAAAATTCAAGATATACATTTCATTTGCAATAAAATATATCTCAAGCCTATGGCATTTTAATCAAAATCGTTAGATCCATTCAAAAAAAAAATTCGAAAAAGTTTCCATGTAAAGGGTAGTTTAGGTAGTGGAGCAATTTTCTTTAAAATCTTCCTGTCGCACCTTTGAACGACGTTAAACTTAAATACCAACTTTGGTATTAAATACCGACTTTTCGTTTTTGAGTTGTCCACAGAGTGACGCACAGACACACAAAGACACATACACACAGACCTTTTTCTAATTAATTTTTTTTTATTCAGGGGGCCCCATAACTTATATTTATTGGAATTTTTGGGTGAAATTTGATACTTGCTCTACTTCACTATACGTAGTAGATAAAGTAGTATATTAAAAATGGTAAGCTTTCTAGTGAACAACTTTTAACTTGCCACTGTTCTTGTTTAGCACGGGCTGAAAAAAAATCCTTGGGTTCCTTCCCTTGAAATGGCCTGAGGTGGTATGAGGGTGTTGCGACTGTTGCAAGTAAAGTAGGTATCGGTTGTCAACTTGAGATGCATCTACCCTGGTGTGTCTACCCTGTCTGGTTCACCATAAGCGAGGGACGGCTTAGAAAAGGATGGAGCAAGTGGCAAATTACACCTCGTCCAGTATAATTAGTTCTACATTTTTCCGAAAGCAAGTTTTTGTGTCTATTGATTTTCTAGTTACACAACATTTATTAAAATTTTGTGCACAAATAAGAAATGTTCAGTTTTCACAGATAGCTCAGAGTGCGTGGATTGTATTAATCTTAAATATATCTCGAACCGCTTTTGTGAAAATGAAACGTCAGGGAAGAAATCTTGTACTACTTGCCCAGTGTCGTTTATATATTTCTGAGATATATTAAATTCCATAAATTCCGAAGATTTATGCTCTATAAAAACTTTATTTTGCTATTTGCTGTGGGATAATAATGGTATAAAGGTTTCAGAAATTTTTATATTACATATTTCGTTGCAGGTAGAAAAAGAATATAAGGAGCACGATAGTCAAATATTTAAAATGGTTGCTATATGCTGGCGTTAAAATGTCATACTCTTCCCATGATATAAATGACAACAGAATAGCTACAGCACCTTAGGAGATGACAAACTGCTGAAAAATTCAAATCAGTGATAACGAATATCTGAAAAATTGCTGATGTCAAATACAAAGTAGGAACTTTAGAAATATTTAATTGTTATGTAATAACGTTTTGTGTATCTTGGTTTGCTGGGTCGTGGTGGTAGAGCTGCTGCTTAGCAAGCGGGAGATCCGGGTTCGACTCCCGGTATCGGAGTGGAGATTTTCTCCAGCTGAGAGACCTGATCAGGGTTCACTCAGTCTCGTTAGCTCCTTGAGGGTCAATTTGAGGAGGTACTTGATTGAAAAGTACCGACCGCTAGTAGAGAAGACCGCATAACCGGCCAGGGGGAACCGGCGCGCTGACCCCGTCCCACCTCCAGTAGTGCACCCCACTCATGATGCCTGTGGCAGGTAGATGCGGTCGGACGGTAGGCCTTGGCCGGGAAAGGGCTTCTGCGCCGCAAGGTTAGTTATGGTTTGTTAGTCATACAAAGTTGTACATAAATCCTTCTAAATAAAGAGGATTTCAAGATTATTCCCAGGATCTTTAGGATACACATTTCTTGCCATACAAATATCTGAAGTAATAAATATTACCATTTTTTTAAAAACTGAAATCCCTGGAAAGAATTTTTGGTGTGAGAATTTTCTTGAAAATGTTCGTGGCGTATTTTTGAAGGACATTGAACTTCAATACCAAGTTCAATATTTATATAACTTTTTGTTTTAGCTGTTCAACGACACACATGGGCTCACTTTTGTAATGCAATTTATTTTTCTGGTTGCAAGTTTTGTTAGAACACCTATCTGCGGTGAAATCTCGATATAGATTTTTGGGTGGGATGTGATATTTCTTCTATTTACTATAACAGAATGCAATCTTGGTTCAATGCAAATGGTTTGCAACTAAATGTTAATAAAACAAATATTGTAAAATTTACTACCATTAATGCCGCACAGCATAACTTTGCAATAGGCATACATGGTAACTCTGTTCAAGATTCAAATGCTTCTAAATTTTTAGGTATGCAAATTGACAAGCACCTACATTGGAAAACCCACATAGATGAAATTGCCCCTAAACTGAGCTCGCATGCTATGCATTACGACTTTTATCCTCCTTCAGTGATGCTCATACATTAAAATTAGCTTACTTTGCGTACTTCCACTCGGTAATGAAATATGGTATACTCTTTTGGGGAGGTTCAACAAATTCAAAGAGAATTTTCATCTTACAAAAAAAGGCCATCAGAATTATGTCACACTCTCATCCAAGAACATCCTGTAGAAGCATTTTCAAAAACCTAGAAATATTAACCCTTACCGGAGTATACATATATTCACTGATGAACTTCTACATAAAAAATAAAAACTACTTCACTATTAATTCTGACATCCACAATACCAATACAAGATCTAGATCTGAACTTCATATACCATCAACTAACCTCACATGTGTCCAAAAAGGAGTGCATTACCAATGTATAAACATATTTAATATGCTACCTAATGAGTTAAGGACCTGTAATGATAAGGTATTCAAAATTAAGCCAATGGAATATCTTCTTAAGCATTCATGCTATACCATAAATGAATTTAACAACATCTAATGTAACCATTAGATCATTTTATGTTTATAATATTAATCCTGTTTATTGTAAATATTGTATAACATATTGACATGTTCCATATCCTGTTGCCAAGGCACATTGTAGGATCTATGGAATGCAAATAAATGTATGTATGTATGTGTGTGTGTGCGTGCGTGCGTGCGTGTGTGTGTGTGTGTATGTACAGAGTGCTGACTGAGAACTTAATATATCTATGCATGTGTTTTAATTAATATGGAACAATGAACAATTTAGATTCAGTAATTTTTCCCCAGTTTTGCACTCTGGTACTCATAAAGGGAGGGGAAATAGGGGAATGTTTTCACACCTGGTGAGTACACTTCGCCAGGCCTGATTAATAGGGGATCCGCGTTTTAAAAATATGAGTATTGTTTAGACTTGAAGCAGATAGTACGTGTTCGCCATACGTTAGTGCGACAGATTTTGCAAAGCCACACGTTGGAGTGGCAGTTTGAAACAACAATGTGTTCTAGGCAGATGAAGCTGTTTGAAGCAATAATGCCTCACACCACCTAACAGTGTATTGAATTCCTCTGTTAGATCCGCCCCTGCCACCGGTAGAACATTGAGATTCCTCTCCCAGACTACGCGGCGATTTGTTGTTCAGAAAGAATGGCACTAATTATGGTGGTAACGTCATTTTAATTAATGTTTCCAATATTTTAAACGAATCGTTGCCGACCGATAACTTACTAGCTAAACAAATCTATAGGCTATCTAAGCACCTAGAAAAACATCCTTCACGAAGATGATGTAATTCGTAATGATTGGTTTCAAGTTATTACATGCGATAACATACTCCAAACGACAACGGTGTGTTCGCTGTGACGAACTGAAGCTTTTTGCTGAACTAAAATAAATATCACACTGTTTCCTTGCTTTTAGAACGGCTTTAATTCCCCACTCTTGGAAATCCGTGAGGCTAACCATTTTAAGTTCATTTTCGCTATTCATTCTTTATTGATAATTAATTACTATTTTGATTACTTTTTTATTAACTTTATTTTAAATGGTTGACTTTCTTAATCAGGCGGCGCCGTGGCCAAGCGGTTAGACCGTTCGCCTACCACCTGGGTGTCCCGGGTTCGATCCCCGCATGTGGTATTCCTGGTGGAGGAAGCGGCGTCTGGACGGGTTTTCTCCGGGTTATACGGTTTCCCCTGCCACTCATTCCACCAATTGCTCCATCATAACCCTTTCGTTAATCGATTTCGCCTGCATTTCGTACCTATCATACCTTCTGTTTGGCTGACCACGTGCTTCCAGGTCTTCACTCTGTCCAGTCCATAGGTTCCTGTGCTCCCCGACAGGAGTCTGACCCCAGGCACTGGCTTGTAAGTCCTAGGGGATGTAAGTCGTACATAAGAGGAGGGTAATCAGATAAAGAAGACTTTCTTAATCTATAATGTTGGTATCAGCCTAGTGTATTCTTCGTTTGGCTACAAGGAAATGTATATTTTGTAAAGCATTGAACAATTAATGAGACTACAACATATCAGAATTCATTTTGCTTCAATTTTAGGTTAACCCTAGCACTTCCAACGGGAGGGGGGGGGGTGTACTTTAAATCCGCCTTCTGTAATTTTTTATGTTCTGTCTTTTAATGTGTTGATTAAAGCCATGCAGTTAATAGTTGTCAACCACCACTGAATTGCGTAATTGTTTCAAAGTTTCATTGTTTGTCTTTTTGGGAAACATTGGAATGTTAAAATACTGCCGCGCCGGTATAATCTGATTCAATGTAAAAAGGTAAAAAAGGAATAGTTAAAAATGTTAAATATTAGATACCTTTATAAATATGACGAGACATAATAACCAAATTTTAAAATAAATTTGTTTTAAAAATTTCCGACATAGTGGTGGTCACGGAGTGCCCAGCCCCCCCCCCCCCTGGTAGTGCAAGTTCCGTAATAAGAAATGGCGTAAAATCTAATGTGATTCATGCAAAACAGTAAACAAGAAGTAGTTAAAGTGTAAAATAATACCTATATAAATATGACAAGATGTAATACCCAATTAGCATTGCTAGGGTTAATAATAAATGAAATGATTTTTAAGACTTGTTGCTGTTTTTCCTTACTTTGTCCTGAAGTACAGGCTCCTTTTAGCACGCCGTAGTCCTGACTTAGTTTGGCGTGCTAGGTATGTTCTCATTTTCTCGCTTCCTTGCGTGCCGATCCAGCGTGAAGCATACGTATCGAGGTGCAATTAGACAACCACATTGTTTCCGTGCTACAAAGTACACAGCCGGAGGCAATCACATTATTTCAGACAATTATTTGAACTGTTAGAGTTTTAATTTGCCTTTTGGCGCCTTATTAACCGGGAGAGCAAATTTGTCCGCCCGAATGGTCCTCCCCGCACTGCCTTTTGTTCGCAAGTCTGACAAAGTTTCCAAGAGGCGGCGGCGGCAGCAGCACCTGTACCATTGTTTGTACAGCGTAATGAGATCGCTGCTGCCGCTGCTGCTGCATGTTCACGTGGTCGGAGAAATTCACAAAAGGCTGAGACCTCATACCTTATTGCTTCCCTTCGGCCGACCATCTGGGCACAATAAGAACGTCACTACACTTCCTCACAATGAATCTTTCCGTGTTTCTTTTCTGTATCTGTTGCTGCAGCAGCCGTAAGGAAGTTTGATTTCCAGGAAGGAACCAAACAGGAAGGGAGCTCTAAGGGCGCTAATGATTCCCTTCCTTCACGTTCGCTCACTCGCTCTCTACTTTTCTGTACGTATTTAAGTTATCTTATTTCCTTTCCCGTTGCTGTTTACCCAATACTTCCTCTACCTTATTTTTACGGATATGCCTTCCTTCATTTATCGTTCCCCTGAATTCATTTCACTTACAAATGCTGAACCAGACGTCCTGTGTCCATACACATACGTATGTATACACACAGCACCAAAGAAAATCTTCGACAGATTTTGAATTGTTTCCTGGGGTCTTTTGAGGGGTGTTCTTCAGCTTACCTACCTCAGAGTGTGGTGGATCGATAACACAGTAAGAAGGTGGAAAAGAGGGGAGGTTGATGTCTTTGCTTTTTCTGAAAAGATGCAGCGATACATATTTATAACCCCTCTCACACTCACATAAAAAGAAAACCTTGCCTTGAATACCAGCGAGGAAATCTTGTATTATATAGCTGTTTAAAACCGCTCATTATTAAAAGGAAATGCAAACAGAATGTTAAGTAGAACAAGAGGAATATGATACATGTGTTTGTATAAGGTGATTTATAACTATGATGCATTTGTGAGAATAAAGATATCTGTAATTAAATTACTCTTTTGTTATAATTCAGTAATCATGTTTAGAAACTAGAACTATATTTACGACTTGATTTACATGAGTGTAACAATATATATGATGGCGATAAAATTGTAAAATATTTTTGTCTATATGTAGTTCTGCCGTATTCCTATGATCAGCAATGGATTAGTAAATATCAATTAACTAATTGTAATTCGCATTGGAGGTAAACTATACTACCATATTTATTTATTTTTATTTATTTTTCATTTATTTTTTATTTATTTTTCATTTTTTTATTTATTTTTCATTTTTGTATTTATTTTTCATTTATTTATTTATTTTTCATTTATTTATTTTTCATTTGTTTGTTATTTATTTACTTACTTATTCTTTTATTTATTTATTTATTTATTTATTCTTTTATTTATTTACTTACATATTTTTGCTTCTATGCAGCAAGAAACTCGACGTCATTCTAAGAATACTTACTGTTCTGTTTATTCTTTTCTTAATAAGTTCTGCCTTGCTATGTAATTAATGAATACCATTCCATCTTTAATTTGTATCCTCTAAAACTCTTCTTACACATACACATCATACATTTCGCTAACCTGGGCGCTCATAAACTTTTCCCTCAGATTTCAGCCCCTTCAAAGGCTTGTCCTACACTGGGCTATAGCGTGTGGCTACCAATCATAATAACAGGTCTGTGTGACAAACTGAATGTACTCACTCCCTCTTTCTCTTTTAGCCAATACGGTTGAAAACGTAAACATTTATTTCGTTTCTACGCCATTGAGTATCCTTTGTTTTGGTTATTTAGCAAACGGAGTGGCATATTCCTGCACCGTGGCCTAAAGCAACCAGTGAAATTGACAAGGCTTCGTATAATGATAAATAATGTGACACAGACGCAAGGTGCCGTGAAATGATCGCAGGCGTTCTGTGTATGTGAGTTCTGGAAATGCAGAGAAAGAAAGTAAAAATGAACATTCATAGGAGTACTTTGTAGAACCTATATAAAAAATCTGATGTGTTGCATTCGGATAATTTTCCCTACTCTTGTACTGACTATTCTTACAAACTCTTATCCATGTTAGTCGAGATAAAGACTTGCAGAAATTATCTTATTGCTGATGTTCTTGGGAATATGGGAATGCAGTGGGCTTTGAAAGATAGTCGCAACATTTAAGGCCTTGAAATTCCGTTCACTTTGCACGGGCAAAGAGATGAAAGAGCGAATAACGCCTTTCCATTTGAGAAACGTATTGTAAGACTTACACCAATAGCAAATGGTGCACAGCACAAAAATGCACTTGGACATAACTTGTGTGTGTTAACGAAATTTACAGCTTTATATAGTAACATTTGGATTCTCTCTTACGGTTTACAGTTGTTCAAAAGTGGACAAGACGAAACAGGACTACATAGAGTATAGCGGGAAAATTTAAAATACACATTTCATTTGCCGTAAAAATATCTTCAACATATGGAATTTTAAGCAAAATCGTTAGATCCATCTTCAAGAAAATGAAAACTTTCGAAATATTTTCCACATAAACGGTACTTACCTTAGGGTGAAGAAATTTTGTTCAAAATCTTCGTATCGCATCCCTGAAACATAATGAACTTAAATACCAACAATTGTTTTTAACCAATTTTTCGTTTTTGAGTTGTTCACACACACACACACACACACACACACACACACACACACACACACACACACACACACACACACACTTTGCTCTAAAACTGCGTTTTTTGGATCCAGAGGCCTCAAAACATATATTTCCGGTGAAATTTCCACATCAAATTTTTGGGTGGATTGCAATACTTTCTCTACTTACTATACGTAGTAGAGAAAGTAAAAATGAGTTTTCATAGCAACACTTCGTAGAAGCTATATAGAGAAATTATAGTTCGCAGCATATGTCATGCCTTCTTTAGCTTCTATCTAAGATAGAAACAATTGCCATTTGTTTTTAAATAAAGCTCCATTTTAGGCTATGTTGTAGGTAAACTGCGTTTACTTTTGTGCGAAAAGATAGATGCGCATCATATACAATTGAAATACGTAGAATGAGAGACTGGTGCGCTTATAAATAAAAGGAGTATTGGCAGCCAAGCGTAAAATCAGAGTTTTCTAGAGACAAAGGGAAAACGCATCCCTTTACGCCCTCCGCCTGAAGGTGACAGGGAGATCCTTTTCCTGTTCCTGCTTCCTATCGAATTCTCTAAATTAGCCCCAGTCCCCTACAGACAGAAGTTCCTTTCAAAAAACGAAGAGAAAAGGACCGGCTGAGCAGTGAGAAACATTTTCAGGAAACAGGTCTCTGCGGAAAGCATAACTTCCATGCATCTGAAGCAGTCTTTTCTTTAATAACATGTGTTTAGACCCAGGAAAGTCCTGTCATTAGCTTCAGTATGCTTTCGTATAGCACTAAAGTAGTCTGAAATACAAGCTTATATTGAATATATAACTAAAGATAATATGGCATTCTCTGATACTAAATATTTTGCATGTTCATCTAACAAAGATGTACATGTAAAAATATGACAAACCAAGAAGAATTACTAGTGTTAGTTAGACGGAAGAACAATAGAATATTGTAATTGGTTCAAACCATCAATTTAAAGCGGAACGACGCGAGTGAACTACGAGTAAATACCTTCCGGGACATTAAATTGTCTAAACAGTCCAGTGCATTTTCTTTAGCAAATCCAACAGCAGATCCAGGACGCCCCACACCCTGATCCTTAGATGTAGATCTCCATGCACGAGTAACCCCGGGAAAACCCCGGCATTCCGAAGCTTTACCCATGCATCTAACTCACTAAATTATAATAAACGGCCTTGGTGTACGACTCGTAGAACCGTCGCGTCGAAAGCAAGATAGTGAGGCAGGTAATGAGTGTTGAGTGGTCGTATCAGAGTTAGTGTTTGTGAGACAGAGAAGAACTGAAAGACAGAAAAGTGTAACGATTTTAGGAGAGGTCAAGAATACTAGACTGGTTATCTCCAGTAGAAGGAACTGTGTTTTATGAATTCAGTTAGAAGGGAAATAAAGTAAACAAAAACAATTGGACTTTTCGTCGTCTTTTTCACACTGGTGTCAGGAGGGGGATTTGTTGAATTATAAATTGGTACCTGGGCGACCGAACTCCGCTCGACGTTTTTCGCCTCTGTTTTTGTGAAATCTTGTTTTTTGTGGGAAAAGATACTTATTTAGATACACCTGAAAGGCAAAACGTTAACTAAATAAAACTACTTGTCGTAATTGTTAAGAGTAATGTCCGAGATACAAGAGATATAGAAACACATAAAACTATTTCATAATTATATGACTTATTTCTATAAGAGTAAGTAGAGAATCAGTTATGAGTGTGTTACCCAAAAGCAAGTAGAGAAAACAGTATGAATATAATATGTAGCATTTCTTTTTGAAACATACAGAAAATTGCATGACTTCTTTGTAGAAGAGTGAGTAGAGAAAGAGATGTGAATGTGTTACCTAATAGTGAGAGGAGAAAACAGTATGAATGTAACATGTAGCATATCTATTTCAAACATACAGAAAAATTCATGACTTATTTGTAGAAGA
Source organism: Tenodera sinensis (assembly GCA_030765045.1). Taxonomy (NCBI): domain Eukaryota; kingdom Metazoa; phylum Arthropoda; class Insecta; order Mantodea; family Mantidae; genus Tenodera; species Tenodera sinensis. The sequence goes on along the minus strand of CM060968.1, from coordinate 125,849,909 downwards.
GTGAGTAGAGAAAGAAATGTGAATGTATCACCTAACAGTGAGAGGAGAAACCACTGTGAATGTAGTATGCAGCATCTCTATTTCAAACATACAAAACATGGTTTGACTTATTTTAAAAGTGGGGATAAAATGTTTTTGGTGCAAAATCATGTTTTTTATGGAAAATTGTTTATAGAAGACTGAGTAGAGAAAGGGATGTGAATGTGTTACCTAAAAGTGAGGAGAGTCGTTTCTGAAATGCTGGGAATATATATACAAGAATTGCACTGTAGAAGTGAGAATAAAAAATGTAATTTTTTATGTAAAATCGCGTTTTTTCGGGAATTGCACCTATATAGATGAACTTAAAAAGCAAAACTATCTGAATACAAAATTTGATCGAAATCGTTAGAGCCGTTTCCAAGTTGCGTGGAATAAATATATACAAGAATTGCTCGTTTAAATATATAAGATATGCTCATCTGCAGTGGCGATGCATTTACGTTTGATGAGCATAAGTGTGTACTGTGGCGGAAGTCGACATTTTGAACATCTGCGGATTTAAGGAATGCCACACAACAGAAATCGATTTAATTGAACGTTGCGTTCAAAAAATCCCTCATTGCCATCGGAGAGCTGGAGTTGGAGTGCTGTTAGAGCTAGACGCATAATCGGTCCAATATTCTACGAGCAGACTGTAAATGCAGAGAGGTACCGAAATTACATTTTCACCCCATTTTATCATAATCTGGCAGAACAAGAGAAATAATATGTGTAGTTTCAACAAGATTCTGCTTCTGCCCAGGAGTTCATGAATAAAACTAGGGAAGTGTTTGAAGATGAAGTGATTAGTGTTGGTGTATGGCCCTCTCACTCCCGCGAACTAACATTGTGTGATGTTTACTTGTGGGTTACCCTGAAAGAAAAAAATTTACGAGACAGATCCTCATACATTGGAAGAAATAAAACAAAATATTAGGAATGAAATCGGAAACATTGCAGAGACCCAACTTAATCGTGTGAATCGGAATGTGTTCTCGCGATATAATGCTTGTTCAGACGAGGGTGGACGACGCTTCCAGCATCTTCTGCAAGGTAAGAGTGTTATACATGCTTTGCGTGCGGAGTTCATGTAGGAGCAAACCCGGCTGTAGCACGCCCAATCGCACACAGGCGAAATACTGTGCGCCCGTTAGCTTTTAAATGAAGAACTCTGCACTTGGAAGGAAGAAGAACATATAACTTTACACAGCACGTCACTTCACTTTGCTCTTTCTTTCTTCATCGTTCAGCAAAGGAGAGCATTTAGCATAACAATTGTCTAAATCACTTTACGATTACACATTTCATAAAGTGAAATTAACTAAATCGTAATTTGGGTTTGAAACTGGGTAAGTGGGGTAGAGAAACATCAGCAGATTGCACAGTGGTGGTTCTTCTATTTTACAAAGTGAGTAAATAAGCAAGACATTAGAACATCGTAATGCTTGTATGCATGTCTTTTCAGTTACGAGTACCGCTGGGTATTTCCCTGGAGGAAAGAGAACTCCAACCCCCAGTTAGTCGGCTTAAAAACTCGGTTGTTTTGTTAATATTTAATAAGTCTTTGTGATGTAATTAAAACTATATTGTGCTTAAGCATTTAGAGAAGCTTTTGTAGCACTGATATTCGCAGCATAATTATTGTCAACGCTTCTTTCCGCTGCCGTTTGGCTGTCAGCGCCAGAGCAAAACAGCTGAGCCACTTTCCGGCGCGTTAACCTGACAGGTGTTGTCTTGACACATTTAATTATTATTAGACAGAATATAGATAGGATATTTTGCAACTTGTCAGGCTCTTGTACATCAGATGTTTCGCAGACGTCCCTGTTTGACTGACAGCAAAATATGCTAGATTAAGCGTGCACCTGATTCACGTAGCATTAGACTAATCGCGCAGCACAGTGAGATAAATAACACGAATATAAAGGTTTTACGAGCTATTTCCATATAAACCAGCGATATCCAACGTTTGCGAAAGAGGAAAGGTTGGATTTACCTCCCGCCACTATACGCAGACTTTGCCACTCTTTAGCTCTCGGACGTGTATTGTGTTGCAATGCACGATGTGTTTGATTTACGAAAGATGTTTCATAACTTATACGATGAACATATATTCATTAGTGACTTCCTTTGTACCGCTTGTCAATGAACATTTGGCGACAAAGACGAAGTGCATAACCTTAGAAGATACACCAAGTGATCGTCGCGTAACATGTTGCGACACAGACTTTTAATATAGTTCAATTTCGAGAAACTGTTCGCAAATATACGTGGACTTAAACTCTCTCGTATATGCACTATTCTTCCAAATGCTCACTTCTTTATCTGCTTTAATGTAATCTACATGGACATTTTCAGAAAGCAACTTATTGGTAATTTTCTTGTAGGTGAATATGAGGATACAATAGGCTTTAAGTGAGTCAAATTTGTAAGACCTGGTTACTATACGATGCCTTTGAAATGCTGTGCAAAGCTAACAGATAACGCATATTCCTATTTGAGAAAGGTAATAAGTATTGGCAAGTTCAAACAAATAACAAAGATCCTCTCGGAAATGGTTCACTCAAAAGAAAAAAAAAATTGACATAAGTTGTGCAATTATTAGGTATTTATTTATGCCAACAAACTTACTGTTTATCTTTCTAAACACAAGCCGTGTGTGGGCAATGTTTGAGAGGTAGATTTGGAACTGAAAAAGTCAATATCACAGGTGGGATTGGAACCACAGACCCTTGGCTTACCAGGCGGGTACTCTAACCGTTAAGCTATTGTGGCAACCTGGCAGAATGGCATTGTGGACCGGATTCGATCCCAGGCAACCGCATGTGGGATTTGCGACGGACGAAGCGGCGTTGGGACGGATTTCCTCCGGGTTCTCCGGTTTCCCCCACCGTCTCATTCCACCGATGCTCCATTTTCATTCCATGTATCATCAGTGTTACTGCCTGTAGTGCTGTATGTAGTAAAGGCGGGCGTTAAATACTACAAAAATGGCATTGAACTCTCCAACCACTTGTGGTTCAAATCCCAGTTGTGGCATTGAATTTTTCAGTTCCAATTCTGCCTCTCAAATATTGCCCAAACACGGCTTGTGTGTTTGAAAACACCAGCAGTAAGTTTGTTGCCATAACTGCAAATAACAGTATAAGTTGCGCATATTGTGAGGAAGAAGACTCAGTTGAGCATACTTTCTTTCAAAGCCCACGTTGGGATAGGAAGAGAAGGGAAGCATACCCTAAATTGGATGTGGAGTTGAGAGTGGAAAACCTGAGTACTACAATGAAACAGAGTTCCGAGGCATGGAATCTAGTGCAACAATTAGCTAAGTGTATCCTGGAAACCAAGGAGAAGGTAAGGGTACATTAGCATGTACACTAATTTACTTTTTAGAAAAATTGCAAAGGCATAAGTAATAGCAAGATAGCAGTTAGAGCTGCCACTCTGATGTGATGCATTATTCCGGTTCTAGTGCGGTGTGCTGCGAGAGTAAGAGTTTTTAGGTGCTGAAAATCCATCTCGCCACGTGAAGTGCTGTCTTTAAAAGATTTTGCCTTTACTATAATAAGAAAACCAGGATTCGAACTCGGGAGCTCTTACATGTGAGGCAGACACTTTACCACCACACCACACAGGCTGACTTCTACGAGTTCTGATGTTGGAATAATGAACCAGGATGCTGATGAAAGAGGTTTCAATTTTTGCTCAAGAAAGCGTGTAAAATAAAACCAATGGTCGCCTACAACAACTAAGCAAACAAGAAGATAGGGTCTTCTCACACGTGCCTAAACATGAAGCAAAGAGCGTTTTGATAGTTGTTACTCTGTCGATTTATGGCTTACTTGCACAACGTTTACGAATAATCTCTCGCAATTACAAGTTTACAAGCCCATAGTAAAGGTTGTATTCTTGCAACGGACTAAATCGCCACTTAAAGTTACAAACCTTACTTGTGGATGATGCATCGCTATCCACATAATGTTTTGTAATTTCCCACACTTGTAGCTTGATGGATGCAGGCTGCACGAGTAAGCTTATTCTTCTGTGCGCTTCCTTTTGTAGGAGATAAATTACTCAGTTGCAGATTCGTTGCAAGTGTAACAATAATAGTAATTATTATTATTATTATTATTATTATTATTATTATTATTATTATTATTATTATTATTATTATTATTATTATTATTATTATTATTATTATTATTATTATTATTATTATTATTATTATTATTATTGTTGTTGTTGTTGTTGTTGTTGTTGTTGTTGTTATTATTATTATTATTATTATTATTATTATTATTATTATTATTATTATTATTATTATTATTATTATTATTATTATTAGATGCAATAATATTAACCGGGCTTGTGGGCCGTGGTCTATTGGGTTCCTTCTTCTTCCCAAACGTTTCGTCTGCGACTACGGCAGACATCTTCAGTGGCGGCGAGGTCGAAGTTTCCTAGTGGAGATCTCAGCACCGACTGAATTATTATTATTATTATTATTATTATTATTATTATTATTATTATTATTATTATTATTAGATGCAATAATATTAACCGGGCTTGTGGGCCGTGGTCTATTGGGTTCCTTCTTCTTCCCAAACGTTTCGTCTGCGACTACGGCAGACATCTTCAGTGGCGGCGAGGTCGAAGTTTCCTAGTGGAGATCTCAGCACCGACTGAATTATTATTATTATTATTATTATTATTATTATTATTATTATTATTATTATTATTATTATTATTATTATTATTATTATTATTATTATTATTATTATTATTATTATTATTATTATTATTGGTAGTAGTGATCATAATCATAATAATCTTCGACATAATAATGATGATGATAATGATAATATCATCATAATCATCATAATAATCATCATAATAATAGTAATAATACCTACTCATCACCATCATCATAAATTTCTTTAATTTATTTATGTATTTATTTATTCATTCCAGGTTTGCAATGTTTTTCACATCTTCCTTTATTCAGTTAAGAATTACGTATATATATATAATTTATCTTCATTCTTCTCTGTCTTCCCAGGATCTATCTTCTAACCTCCTTTCTTTCATTGTTAGTGTTGTTCTTTACTTCCATGTTACTGGGATCTTCCTCTCTACCTACGTCCCGCTGAAGTGCATCGATGTATCTTCTTCAGCAGTCTGTCCTCATCCATCTTTTTTCACTTGTCCAAACCATCTTAATCGTTTTAATTTCTCCTACCAATGAACGTTTTACTTTCATTTTTTTCCCCTTATAACTGTATTTTGTTTAATCAAAATAGCTACTCCTGTTCTGGCTGTTATATTTTTAGGCACTCCAGTATAAAAGTACAAATATGGACCTTTTACTTCTATTCCAGTTCCTTTTTTCTTAGTTTCTGTCAGGATTATTATGTCTTGGTTTGTTGTTTTCAGAGTATTGATAATTTCCTCTAATTTATTGTTCATGCCTTGTGTGTTCATGTTACAACGAGAATAGTCCGTTCGCGTAGCTGTTGTCTTCTGTTGCTACTACCCGGCTTTTCCTCAATGAGCCTTTTAGCAAATTACACTTTTTCTGATAAACGGGGAGCTGGTCCGTTGTATCAACGGGATGGAGGAGGTGGTTTTTGCATCAAGGTTTTCTTCCTTTAGCCTTTGACGAGCCAACGCCTAACTGCAAGCCAGCAGTGTCTGTAAGCCTAAGCAAGGGGTCCTTCAAGGGTACTGACAGTCGGACCAGCTGAGCCTTGTTTTTTTTAATTTTTTTTTAAACGAGGTAGTTCTTCCCCTCACTATTTTTCAACCTGGCTTGGGACAGGCTTCGGCGGGTTTTGGTAGCAGAGCGTAGTAGGCTATGATACAAAGCGTCAGTTACTATAAGTCGCATACATTTTAATCGAAAAATTCCCTCACTTAGGTTGCAAACATGCTCGAATCAAGCGCGTTGCTCGACGCTATTTCCGTAGAAACTCTATCATCCCATACAACGTAAAAGTGACACTAAAGACACGAGCTAACGCCCGAGTAGTAGTCATGTGATTTAAACGTACTTTCTTTTCTTAGCTTAAGCCTCACCTACATACACATCACTTACCCCTACCAATGTCCCTACATGCTTGTGAAGTCCAATCGTAAATTCCCATGTACTTGTATCTGCAACACAATTTTCACTGCGTGAATTCATTCTCAATCCGAGGAATTTGGTTCGCGTTCTAATTTTATTCTCAGGAATGGACAGCCTGATTCTTAACACACTTAACTTCCCGGAACGCCTTAAGCTAGTGGTTCTCTACAGAGACTCGATTATTTACTTTTCTTAACATGAGACTCTCCGGACAAATATTTTAGCTGAAACTTACTACATTATGCATTGATTTAATACACTTAAATTAGCTATTGTAATAATTTATCTTACTATTATATCATAACTTCATTATTCATATCATTCTATTAATAATTATTGTATCAACATTTTCTGTTTGCCTTGAGTTAATCTATTGCATCAGAAAATGTTAGATGACACTCACCCTTCTTGGTTCAAATGTCCATATTTTGTATTGTAAGTTTACCACTGTTACGAATTCAGCATTTCTCTCTAAACGTGGTTCCTGGTATCGGGAAGTATTGAAGGGAAAACATTACGATGAATGGTAAAGGAAAGTTCTTGTCATACGAAAGTGGACATAACATTATTTACGATGTCCAACTTCAGCGAGTCACTGACAAGCAGACTTCACAGTTGTGTTGGTGAATCTGGTGACAATGCGTTTTCAACTTATGGAATATTTTTATTATGTAAGATATGTAAGCTAGTTAATCACGAAGCATGTATGTTATCAAATAACGTGCGTTAAGAAAACAGAAATCGAACTTCAATTCAAAGAGTAGTGTAAATAAAACACGACCAATTGTAATAGGCGTTCCACAAGCAGTTTTCATTAGATTTGTGAAAATTATTAGCTGATGCCGGCATAGACTAAGATAAGAACAGTTACAGGAATACCTTCGGCTAATATGTAATTTGTATCTAATATAAACAAAATATTGGGTTTTAAATATATTCTGGCACAGACAACAAATCCAGTCTTTATACTTTTCTATCACTTTCTCTTCTACAGTCTAGCACAAATATACAGTTTTCTTCTTGTCGTTAACAAGGTCTACAGTCTTTTGTGATATCGCAAGTTACAACTGTTTACTTCTCGTAACCCTAACTCAGTCCTTTCAGTGTCTTTCTTCACTTTTTCGGTCGCTCATACACTAACTCCACGATACGATCACTCGACACACATTAAATCCTTCACTTCGACGCGACCTACCACACAGCTGTTCTTGCACTCACTGGCACACTGACCAACTCATGTCTATAGCTGTAACTTTGTCTCTGCTGTTTCCTTGCCTCCTTATATAGTAAGGACAGCTTTACACAGAGCTTTCTCGACTGCCACACACGTCAACGATGACGTAGGCTGTGGGGAAAAGCCCCTTTTGGTTCTGCCTCTCTGATTGTTGTCACGTATTTGCTCACGTGAGTAATGTGGGGAAGGTTGACCGTGACCACCTTTGATACGCGCCGCGCTAGTGGAGTGGGGCAGCCCAGCCTCGACCGTGCTTTGTTGTTGCCGCCGTTATGGACCGGCGTGACGATATTTAATTATGGTAATTTAAAATTGATAATTTTTTAAAATTTACTATGGGTGCTCTTATTGCCTTTTTGGCTGCTGATTTTTAGTTATATAAATGAATAAACATTTGGGCTGTGATTATCATCCTGTGATGGATTGTCTCTGTAAAATTGCTTGGGAATGCAGTCCTTGGAAATACAAGACGTTTTTGTATTCTCCGACTGATTGTGATAGTTTGGAAGCCAGATTAAGCGTTGATATAATGAATAGTAATGTATTCACCCATGAAAATGCATGAGACGTTTCAATAGAACGAAGTAAGGAATTACTGAACCGGATTCCCTATTATTCAAAAGCAAAAGACCAGATTTATGCCAAACTTTAATTTACGCAATTGAATAAATCACATTTCACATGCCACTTTTTTGTAGCTTAGAAGTTCCAAGGAACACCAGCAGTTGCACGAAAGCTCCCAATTCTGTATGTTTACTCTTAAAGAACGCAAGCCATAACCTCAATTATCATATCGTGAAACCAAAATGTTCCATTATATTCCATGTAAAAGGCAGCATAAATAGCGTGTATCTAAACCTCATAAAATGTTGTGTTTAAAATGTTACAATGACTTTTTTGCTAGAGCAAAAGCATTCATATTTGTAGGATAGCAGAAATAATGTTTGGAGTAAAGGAACTTGAATAATGGATTCACATGACTTTCTCCACTCATTCTTCTACAAAAGTTTATCCTTCTAGAGGTTTACTTAATTCCTGTTAATGGAGATAACATTTCTTAACAGTTTTATACACTCCGTTGTAGGTTTGAAAAGCAAAAAGAGCTAAACAGGTTCTTAAAATACGGTTCCGTAGGTTTTGCTTTTTAAGTTCCGTGTTTTTTTAATTATGTCGAGATAAAACCAATAGCAAATACAAATTGATAACAGAGAATGTCTCGAAGACGATTAACGTCACAAAAAATATTTTTCATAAATCGTCCTTTAACGAGATCCATTCCTTTTGTGTACTAACATTGTTTGCCAGTTACCCAAGTTGTTAAAATTGAAGAGACCTTCATAGGCTTATCACAGAAAACTCAATACTTACATTTTATTTCTCACGCAGATATCTTAAACATATTGTATTTTAATCACACTCATGTAATACATTTTGAGAAAATAAAAAATAAAAAAAATTGTACGTGAAAGGTAGTTTGGTAAAACCTTTTGTTGAATTCCTTTGTGTCACATCCACATGCAAAGACAGTGGAGTTTTAAAGACAGCACGTAATGAACACGTCTTAAAAAGGTTGAGTATAACTTAAGTCCACTATGATCTATAGAATGTGAATAGATGCATCGGGATTTTCCCCCAAAGAACCGCAGGATATTTGTTTCCGGTGAAATGCAGTTATTGCATTTTTTAATTGAATTCGATCCGTACATACAATAAGTAAGTAATAGACCAAGTTAAAAGGAAATATGATGTGTCCCTTTCACCTGATAACATGGATACTGATAAGACAACAGGTAATGACTGTTGTAAGAGTGATGTTGATGCATATCACGGAGTTTCCTCTTGCTCTTCATTTATTCTAGGAAAGCAGAAAGACATTGACATATGTGGTGTACAGAATGCTACATCCCGAAAATGACAACACATTTATCATCCGAATATGAACTCTTATCTTCACTACATTCACGTAAGCTTGTCCTATTATGTTCAGAAATTTGGGGAACGAGCTCCGCAATGCAAAAACGAATATGTAGCTCCAGGAATATTTTACCTGTCAACTTCAGAGTCATTAGGGAAAGAAAGCTTTCCAGAATAAGCCGGATTTATATCTGCTAATACAGGGCGTGTGATCTTTACCGTGAGAGCACACGCGCGTTTGTTTTGCGTGCGCTTTACGTACGTAATGTACGCACGGCTTAGCTTCACTAGGCATCTAATGGAACAACGCACATGCTCAACGCGTAATCAGGGTCACGAAATCAAAGCGCACATATTAGCGGGGAGCAGAATTGAACTGCTAGAACGCAAGTAATCTGCAAGGTGCGTGCGCTCTAAACTGGCTAGCATAACCAGAGAAGTGAAACACTGCACATTCAGTGCGTTTCGGTTGCGTTCCGTTTCTCCAAGAGCCTCTGCAATTGCTAAGATAGATATAGAGCGATTAATAGCTGAGGTTGAAATTCGTCACCGCTTGTGATGTATACAAGGACAAGAGTTCCTTTATATGTGAAAGAAGTTCATTAAATGAAGAAGCTGACATTCGACAATTAAAAATGTTGTTACTATGTTCACGGAGTGGAGACTACAGTGTGTAAAAGTTTCCGTGCAAATGCCTTTTAATTCCGTGTACTTACCACCTTCTTTTTTCCTGTTTAATATGAGATAAGCAAGACTCACTTATGCAATATCATCAGCTTCCATATTGGGGGACTGAACGGACGATAGAACACAAGTGCTTCAGTCCTGTGTGTTGAGATCTCAAACGCACGTAAATATAGGTGCGCAAAAGCGGATGCAAAAATTACGCTCGTGTGCCAGCACAACCCGAATAGCCCTGGTCGTTAACACACGACAGGTCTGCGGTTCTTACTCCGCCAGAACCGTTATCACTGAGTGAGTTTTTACTTAGTAAGATAGCACTCGTTCTTAGCACGTATTTGGTATAGAAGTGATAGCATTCCACCCAGAATCTTGATAACGCGATTCTACTACAACTGTTTGGAGTTCCCCTGCATCAAAATAGCCTTTTATAAAAAATCTACGTGTGTGTGTGTGTGTGTGTGTGTGTGTGTGTGAGTGTGTGTGTGTGTGTGCGTGCGTGCGTGTAGTTGTGCGTGCCTATAACCAGCATAACTCAGAGATGAAAGGTCTTAAATACCAAACTTGTTTTAGCGTCTTCCAACGATGTAACGTGATTATTTTCAATAAAATATCGTCATATAACAGCAACTAATTAACACAACATTCACAAATATCTAAATACACTTAACATTTTCACTCACCTTATATATACAGGGTGTTAGGGGTATGAGTGCGCAGACTTCGTGTGCTGGGAGATCCAAACATGACTAATAATAAAGTCTATGGAATACATTATCTGCACAGTGTGGCAACACAGAGCGAATCTTTTGTTTTGTTTTGCGTCCTGGCATGCGTTCACACCTGCAACGGGTGAAGGTATAAACTACAGTTCGTTCGGTTTATGTTGAAACATGGGAATTAGAGAGAGAACGCACTACTGCCCGCGCTCTTGTGGGTACTCCATGAGTGCCTAATCCCATTTCGCATCGGTTCCATGCAACATGCAACGGTGCGATTGACTGCCTGAATATAGCGCAGCTATCAGAGAGCAGCGCTTTAATAACTGCTGTTAGATAGCGGCATTGTAGAGTTCCCGTCCAAGAAGGGTTCCTTGGAGGGTCCCGGTAAGCTGGTAAGATCTTCGGCTTCATGGATATCGGATGCTGGATCACATCCGCAGTCTTCACACGCATCTTCCGATTCAGAGTAACTGTCTTCTAAATTTATGTTGAAACTGTCCAATATATCGTCCATTAATCCGTCTTTTTCCCAATACATTTCTTCTACGCGCTTCACATGCTCACAGACAGCTTTCCAATTTTGGGGCAAGAAATGCGATGTGTACGACCTATAAATTGTACTACGAATAGCCGCCTTTGTAAATGAAGCAGCTGTTGTGCTTGTTGGTTGTCTGTTTGGTCGTTTCCTTCCTGGTGTTCTAACAGCGGTCCCATTTTCGTCTGCTTTCTTCTTTTCTTGCAAAATTCTGTATATTGAAGTGCGAGATACACCAGTAGCTGCGGCGGTTCTTTCCATGACCTGTGTCACGGATATTGTTGGTTTATCCGATGTTAACGCCTCTAGTTCATTAGCAAAACACTTGTGTATGTACCAAACATACAACTTCCCGTGCATCAGATTGAAGAGGTTTCCCCTTTCTTCCAACACCAGCTTGCAACAATACGATTGTCAACACAATGAGCAGGACTAAACGCATCACCAGCATTTTCATATTTCACTCTCAATATTAAGGGCTATATGTACATAAGCAGCCCGTACACTCGTCGAAACACGTATTACCGACAGACGCAGACTAGGCAGTCGCGGATAGCCGCGGCGATGTGTTGTTATCCCTCCCCTATCACAGGGAGGGGTAGCGCTAAGTAGGTCATGTTCCAACTTAGACCAGACGGACTGTAGGCTAGCGCTCGAAATCCGGTTCGCCACGTGCCTATGTTTTTCTTGTCAGCTAATGCCAGTAACGAGGAATGGGGTGGTTTGCTTTTAAGCTATTCAATCGTATTCACTAGAACTAAACTAAAGGCTGTGTAAGAGGCTACGCATAAGATGTAGTCGGATGATCAAAGATAGCAACTTCAAATGTTAAGTATGGAAATGCCTCATTCGTGCAATTCTGTAATTAAATAACAGCCACCTTTAGCTAAACAGGAAAATCTATTATAAAGAACACGACGTTGGAGCCGGAACAGCCTAAATGGCCTAACACGTGAAGGAGAAGAAGGAGAAGGCGAAGGAGACGGAGAAGGCGAAGGATAAGAAGGAGAAGGAGGAGAAGAAAGCGAAGGAGAAAAAAATTATTAATGATAAACAAGTGCAAACTCAACAAGATGTCTTTTACAATAGATGTTCAAAATGTACTCAGTGAGAATCTATGCAGGCATCGCATCTTCTTAGCCAATTTTGCCCTACCCTCGTTAGAGCTTCTGTGTTCTGCTCAATATCTAAGGCTGCTCAAACATACGTGTGCGAAGATCATCAAGCGTTGCGTATATCTAAATACTCTTGATTTGTAAAGACTGCCATAGTTCTGAATGCATTTAACGCACCTGAAGCACTGACAGGACCTACTGTTGTGCACGGATGTCGCGGGGGTAGTTGTACTGTCACATTCCCTCACCTTCCGCTCTTCTCACGCGGGGTTGCCAAGCGTATGCCCACAACTTTATTCTGTCGGTCTGGGTGATTCAGTTGGTTAGACGCTGGCTTACTGATCCCAAGGTCGCGGGTTCAAACCCGGCCCAGGCCGATGGTTTTTAAGTGTGCTTAAAAACGACAGCTCCATGTCAGTAGATTTACTGGCATGTAAAAGAACTCCTGCGGGACAAACTTCCGGCACGCCGGCGACGCTGATGTGATCCTAGCAATTGCTAGCGTCGTTAAACAACAAAATATTTAATTTAACGACTTTATCCCAATAGACACGCTAGAATCCAGTCCTTTCATATCATTTTGTGCCTGAACGAATCATTTTAGCAACATATGGTAAAGACATAAATAACTCATCTTTTGTAGCTCTACCTCGCTGTTCTAATTGCAGAAGTAAACGATAACGGAGTGGGGACATATTCGCAATCACACGTTTGACCAGTTTTAATTTTTATTTATGAAACTATGCACTATAGAGGAAACTGGTGCAGGAACTTATGTTTCAGTTTAACGTCAGGAAGTTAGTTCCCTTTGAAGTCTGCGCACTCACACGCCTAACACTTTGTATATACAGGATGGAGGTGACATCAATAGCAAATTTCTCATGTTGTGAATAACAAGAATGTCTAATACCAAAATGTTGAAACGTTTATAGTTTTCTAGAAAAAAATATTTTTATCAAAAAATTTATCATCACCTCGCTGAATTATTATTTACTGAAGGTGAATTTATGGCTATATTCATTGAAAATTGAATAACAACTACTTTTTCCTTTTGCGTATTTGAATAGATTCAACAGTTTTTGTGTAAATTAATTTTAAAAGAACCCACTATTTGCTGCCTTTTTGTTACAATAAATTGTGGGGTTTTAAAATTTAATTTACACAAAAACGGTTGAATCTATTGAAATACACCAAAGGAAAAAGGTGTTGTTTATTAAATTTTCTATGAATATAGCCATAAATCAAGAACCTTCAATGAATAATTTTTTAGCCAGGTGATGATAAATTTTTTTGATAAAATATTTTTTTTTTCTAAAAAGCTATAAACTTTTCAACATTTTGGTATTAGACTTTCTTGTTATTCACAACATGGGAAATCTGCTGTTAAAGTCTGGCGGATCATTTCACTTCCACCTGTGTGTGTATATATATAAATACTGCACTTAACACTAACACGATCTGGACAAACTGTGTCTTGGAGTTAGTATTTGTATAACTGAATTTGTATACATCTTTTTTTCGTTTTTGGCATAATCCGAACATTTCTGAATCGAACAAACCACACTCCAATTAATTCGGATTAGCGGGGTTCTACTGTTATCCTACTAGACAGCCTCTGTGGTGTGGTGGTAGCGTGTCTGCTTCACATTCATGAGGTACTATATCGATCAGGTTGAGTTATCCAGATAAGGTATTTTCGGCGTTTTTCCTTGTCCTGAGAATTGGGACAGATTTAAGCCCAGCGGACACATTTGAGTATAATTTTATCCATTCATTCATTGTCCGATATGACCTACTAGATTAAAGGGGGTAAAACTTAAAAAAATTTCTTATATTCAGTTATCAGATAAACACTGGTTTTCTTTGCCAGAACACCCTAGAGAGTCAGTTTTCCGGCGCGTCACGCTCTGCAGAAAATGAATCTCCATTTCGTCGGGCTGTTTGATGGCTTCATACCTCATTCAATTTGCAGTTTCATCCAAAGGTAAATGCCTGACCCCACAGATGGAAATGTACATTTTGGGACGAGAACTTTCATTTGGATGTATGGTGAAATCAGTATGATCAAAGTGAGAGGGCTTAGCTTTCTCCCACTTGCCTCTTTACACACACAAAGTACGACATTTTCTCAACGACGGAGCATTTTATACCATCATGTAAGCCCAAAAATAACAGAAATCCAATACCTCCCTCTGTAAATTTTCTAATCAAGCTAAAGAAGAGAGTTTTTTGAGAACACTCGGTAAACATTTCACTACATCAAGTGAAAGTCACGTTAAGGTAAAACTCCCGCAACACTGTCCGCCCTTTTGAAACGATGCTCGGGCACGAAATAATATACTAGCAGGCACACACGAGACCGCCTTCATAGCGCAGTGGTAGCGCACCTGCCTCAGGCGCAAGGGGCCCGGGTTCGATCCCCTGTACGGGCGTGGAGATTCTCCTCTTGTGATGTTTCCAGTCTGTTCTCGAGCTGTTTGTGAGAGGTTCTAGAAAGGATGAATTTCGGGAAAAATCTGTGTTACGTCATTCTTATCTACATAAGCGAGCGGGGTGGGGATAGAAGCGAGTTCTTTTTGTGATCGAGTCATGAGTATTGAAGGAAACTGCTGTTAGGTGTGTGTGCGTACGTGCGTGCGCGTGTGTGTGCGTGTGTGTGTGTGTGTGTGTGTGTGTGTTTTTTTTTTTTTTAACAGTTTACCCAGAGAAATTCGACAGAATTCAGACATAACGTCGGAGTTATTTAAGTGAGAAGCAGTTTTAGTGAGTGTGATCGTCGAAGCGAGCTGTTAGACAGAGAGAAGTGAAGGACAAGAAAGTGTATGTCGAGGTTACGGTGGGACAGAACAGCTGTGAGTTCCAGGGACATGGAGAACTGTAGTCTGTGTTAATGGTAAAACAGAACCGTGTTTTTGTGCTACAGTTTTAGAAGCGAAAATAAGTTGATGGGGACGAAACAGGAATTTATACACAGTTACAATAGCGTGTTTAGTCCATGATAATAGAGAATAACACTATACACAATCTTTGTTTTCCAGGGAATAAACTCACTCCTGCACATAGTGCTATCGTCTAACATTACGGATTACAGACTGTAAAGTGCAAGCATGAGGGCACTTAATGTTTCATTGGCATTTGCTCGTTTCTTATTAATCTTACTGTTTATTATTATTATTGTTGTTGTTATTGTTATTATTGTTGTTAGTATGTTTATCACCAGGCTTTCTGTCAGCGCTCGCCTGCCACATGCAGCCCGGGTTTGATCCCAGGGACCCGCATGTGGTATTCCTCCGGGTGCTCCGGTTTCCCCGGTCACTCATTCCACTAATTGCTCCATTATCACCTTTCCAATCATCGATTTTGCCTGCATTTCATATCATCCTCTTCCTCACTCTCATATCTGGTGCTGGGCTGACCACTTACTTCCAGGTCTTCACTTTGTCCGGTCCATAGGTTCTTGTGCTCCCCGACAGGCGTCTCACTCTAGACAAATCCAAGGGGGTGCAAGTCCTGCATAAGGGGAGGGTAATTAGGTAAAGAAAAAGAATTTCTGTCGCATATGTTCGGAAATTTAGTGTTTTCCGTAATATACGCCATACAGGAGTAGGAAATATGCTCAATTCCTGAGCAGTTTTGGACAGTATTTTTGGGGCTGTCAATAAAACACGTGGACATTCCGTATATTTTATTCTGCATATGCTGCAGACCGACCTGATCTCTTGTCTTTTACGGATCCAGTTTCCTGAAACTCTTCACGAACTGAAAAGATGCTCTTGTCGGGCATCAAACTGTCGTCGCAATAAACGTTGAATTTCAGTCACAGGTTTACGGATCTCAAACCAGGCAACGAATTTTGTTCATTGTAGTAAAGTTAACAGAGTCGCATCATCTTGTTTCTTCGTTCCACGCTTTAAAAAAAATGGTGACAAGGTAACAAGGCCTAAAAATCTTATGTGTTGCACTCACATGACTTTCTCTGCTCTCGTACTAACTATTCTTACAAACTATTATTCCTATATGTTCATGTTGGCCCAAATGAGCTCGTTATCGACGGGCCGTTAAACCCTACACATTCACTCACTCACCTTCGTATTAATTGAAACAAACATTTGCACAAATTATCTTATTGCTTATTTCCTTGTAGGTGCAAGCGGAATATTAGAATACAGTAGACTTTGTGTGATAGTCAAATATTTTAAAGCTTTGAGATTCCGTTCTCTTTGCACACTTAACATACAACAAAATGAACAACGATGATCCATTTTACGGAAGTTTTAAGTTTTCAGAAACTCGCACACATAAGAAGGAATATCTCCGAAATGGTTCACCCTACAAGAAAATTTATTCAGACATAAATTGTGTATTTTAGCAAGATCTGCATTTTCTGTACAGTGTGATTTGGTCCATCTCTAACGGTTTGCCAGTTATGCAAAAGTCGTCCAGAGTAAATACGACTACAGGGGCTATAGCCAGAAAATTCAATATATACATTTCATTTGTCATAAAAATATCTCAAACATATGGCATTTTAGTCAAAATCATTTGAGGCATTTTCAAGAAAATCAAAATTTTGGAAAAATATTCTATGTAAAGGGTAGTTTAGAGTGGGGCTATTTTCTATAAAATATTCGTGTCGCATCCTTGAATGACATTAAACTCAAATACCAACTTTGGTTTTTAACTGACTTTTCGTTTTTGAGTTATGCGGTCCACAGACACACACACACACACACACACACACACACACAGACACACACACACACACACACACACACACACACACACACACACACACACACACACACACACACACATACACATACACGGATCTTTTTCTAAAAATGCTTTTTGTGGATTCACAGGTCCTTAAGGATACCCATCTGTGTAAAAAGGCTAAAAATTTTAAAAATTGTCAAAAATGGATTTTTGTTCTATCAAATAGTTTAAATCTTCTGCTTTAGTTTGATATGCTTTTTATGCTTTTGATATGCTTTTTAACTATGTCACGTGGCCGTCTAACTGATTGCTTGTAAGTGGTCATGTCCATTTAAATCAATACAGTTCCATTATCCTTGCTATGACTTCAAACTTAGTTTTTCCATCTTTTTATTTTTAAGACTATTTGCTCTTTAAAATGCTCCACACGATGCAATTTTCAGTACTTATGCATGAACTTTGGTGTACCTGCTTAGAAATAACATTAAAAAGAAATGATGAGATAATTTTTTCATAACGTGAATAACTGCTGAGTAATTAAATATTAAAGTTTACATTTCAAAATTTAAATGAAAGAAATTATGAATTTAAACTTTAAAATTTATTTTTATCCCAACTAATAACAAGATTAAAAAATTATCTCATCAATTTGCTAACATTCTATTACAGAACATAACTGAAAATTATCAAGTTTTTCAAATCAAAATTGCATCATGGGGAACCATTTATACAAATATTTAAAAAAATATAATAAAATATTAATATGTTAGCAACTAATCTGACTAAATGTATGAAATTTAGCACAGTTACTCCTCATTATACAGTGATTATTGTGTTAAAATTTCAAATCAATCCAATCAAAACTGTAGATTTTCAAAATTTCACAGATGGGTATCCTTAAAACATATTTCCGGTGAAATCTTGACATCGAATTTTTGGGTGGAATACAATATTTTTCCTATTTATCAGTAGAGAAAGTAAAAAACGATTGTCGTTGAACAAAAATGCACCCTAGTGGACATTGCTGGACACATTAAGAACTTAATTGACTGTACGGCACCGAGAAATGCTTTTATTAATAAATATGTATAACATCCAAAAAATAATTAAAATCGATTAATTTTTCAATAGCCCAGTTAGTTATGAAAGACTCTGTATTTAGTTATACATACATACTACACACATACACAAATCTTCTGTCCGTGTAATACATATTAGCACAAATATAGGTATTCGCTGGAATACTAGAATAGCAAATGAATTTGTAAGCTTGAATAAATCAAAGAAGGGCGCCTGATGACCACGGAATGAACTTGGAAATGAAGGCAGCTGTAGTCAGTGCGCTCGAATGAAAGATTTCCAACACCAATCTCTCTGGCATGAAAATTCATAACGTGTGCTCCATGTTTGTGGTATGAATGAAGTACCTCTCAGCAACTACGCTCTTCTGGCTTTAATACTTCGCCCTAGAGTCGCTTTACGCAACATACCTTATGCTCATAGATGCTTGTTTTTTCCTACTATTTTATGCCAGGGCAAATTAAGAACTTGCACAGCTAAGTTTCAGGAGTAGGAAGAAAATATAAGTTCTAACAGATCCGTAACCTATTCAATAAAAGCATAGCTTTAAACCATTTTAAATTAACGACAGCCATTATCCGAACTTTAAAAAAGAAATCTACACTGCTCTAGAAATTAAATTTACAAAAACTTATTCGTCTACCTACTGCTTGATAATTGGGACAAACCTTCTTTGCACTTTAACACATGTCTTTGAAGAAGAATGCGGTAACTTAAAACGACATGCAGATTATTATGATGGTGGTGGTGGTGGTAGTGGTGGTGGTAGTGGTGGTGGTGGTGGTGATTTTTTTTTTTTTTTTGAATTAACGTCCTACAACATTGTGTCATATCGGACGAATGAATGAAATGAAAAGGGTGAAATGATGCTCAAAGGAGCCCAAGGTGGGTAGGGAAAACCTCGGAAAAAAACCTTACCCGGATAACTTACCCTAAGCGAGATTCGAACTCGCGACCTCTTGAACGTGAGGCAGACACGCTAACCATCACGCTACCGAGGCGGGCCTGGTGATGGTGATGATGATTATTGTTATTATGATTATTATTGTTATTTGTTCTTATTGTTGTTATTATTGTTATTTGTTATTATTATTAACATACGTATACCAGCATTATTAATATATTAGTCCATACACGCTAACATAATGACTGATTATGAGGGAATACAGTAGGCTTTAAGCGATAGTCAAAATTTTTAAAGCTTTGAAATTCCATTTTCTTTGCTCGGCTAACATATAAAAAAATGAATGATGAAGTTTTAAGTTTTTTGAAACTCGCACAAATAACAAGGAATATCTCCGAAATGGTTCACTCTACAAGAAAAAACTTATTTGGACATAAATTGTGTTTTAGGAAGATCTACATTTCCTGTACAGTAGGATATGCCCTATACCTTACGGCTTACCAGTTATACAAAAGTCATCCAGAGTAAATAGGACTACATAGGCTATATCCAGAAAATTCAAAACATAAATTTCAGTTACCATAAAAATACCTTAAACATGTCATTTTATTCAAATTCGTTATAGCCCTTTTCGAGAAAATTAACATTTTCGAAAAATTTTTCATGTGAAGGGTACTTAAGACGGAGGAATTTTCTTATAAATCTTCGTGACACATCCTTAACAGATATTAAACTTAAATATCAACTTTGGTTTTTAATCGACTCTTTGTTTTTGAGTTATGCTGCGCGCAGACACATTGACACGCACACTGACAGACGCATGCGCGCGCGAATCTTTCTCCAAATAGGCTTTTTTTTCGATTCAGAGGGCCTCAAAGCATGTGTTTCCGGTGAAATCCTGACATCGAATTTTTGAATGGAATACAATGTTTCTTCTACTTACTATATGTAGTAGAGCAAGTAAAAATGTGTTTCATATGCGAAATTGCTCCAGAGCAGCAATGTCCAACGTCTGCGAAAGAGAGGAGGTTGGATTTACCTCCTTCCACTATACGCAGAATGTCATTCGTGTGCATTGTGTTGCAGTGGTGGGTCGGCTACATATGCATTGCTTCTGATCTATGAAGGTACTTTGAAATCTTATGCGATAAACATATCTTCATTAGTGACTTTTTTGGTACTGCTTACGTTTCAAAAGTCTATCAATATTTGGCGACAATGGAACACATAGCCTTAGAAGATACACTAAGTGATCGTCCCGTAAAATATGGCGATTCAGACTTTTAGTATATTTAAATTTGGCGAAACTCTGTTCGCAAATACGTATATGTAGAGCTATATTCACTCTTGTACAAACTATTGTTGCAAATGCTTATTTCTTTACTTTATTCCAATCGATATAAGTATTTGCAGAAGGTATCTATTGCTAATTTAAGTGATAGTGACATATTTTAAGTGCCGATTACTGTACACAAAGAAAAACCGTTTTCTTTGGAAGGTCTAGAGATACAAAACTAATAAGATATTCTTATTTTAGAGAAGTGTAAGTGTTGGCAAATTCAAACAAACAAGCAATATCTCGGAAATGGTTTAGGCAAAACAAAAACGGGTTATGTGTCATAAATTCTGCGTTTTTTATTTAGTAACCTTTTGTCTGTCTCTTATTGTTCACCATTTAAGCAAAATCGTCCAGGGTAGAGAAGTCTTGTGAGGACATTGCCAGAAAATTCAAGGTATACTCAGAAACTACCATGGAATCGCCTGCTTGTCTGTCACTGGATACTCACTGCTTGGGGTCTAAACGCCATAGGTGTGATTCACCCTCTGACTGAAAGAGTAGGATGGAAAATAGCTAATTATATAAGCGTTTCTAAAGAGATACGCCTGGACATCACTGCTTCAGAGGAATGTTGGACGTATTCAACGAGCTGCCAGAAGATGCGAATCTGAAAAGCTGAGGGTTCATCCCTAATATTTCTTGTACAACTTTTCAAATCAGGGAGAATTTTCACAATGCTCTTCTTTGTTGTTTTACCATTCTTCGAAGAATGAATTTCTCCATTTCCCTTAAATTAGTTTTCCAAAGTATTGTTCACGGAATCTTCTACGTCACTTTGTTCAGGATCAATGTTGTGATCGCCTTCTTTAATTAATGTTTCACATAAAAGGGTTATGAAATTATGTATATGCAGGTATTTTATGCGTACTAATTTTAGGCAGGTTCTTTATTTCAGCATACACTCCTTTCTTTCAGTTGTTCGTTAGTAATGCCCTTTCATTGTGTGCTACATTGTGACTATCCTGTTTACGTGTCAAGCAAACAGAGTATAACCCGCAATAGTTGATTATACTGGTTTTAAAATTCAACTATGTTATTTTTCTTTATTCTTTTCTTTATCACCATGCTCCATTACAGGGCCCTTAAACGTCACTCACTCACTCACTCACTCACTCACTCACTCACTCACTCACTCACTCACTCACTCACTCACTCACTCACTCACTCACTCACTCACTCACTCACTCACTCACTCACTCACTCACTCACTCACTCACTCACTCACTCACTCACTCACTCACTCACTCACTCACTCACTCACTCACTCACTCACTCACTCACTCACTCACTCACTCACTCACTCACTCACTCACTCACTCACTCACTCACTCACTCACTCACTCACTCACTCACTCACTCACTCACTCACTCACTCACTCACTCACTCACTCACTCACTCACTCACTACTCCATTAGATGCCTAATATAGTCTAGGTACACGAAATTGCATAAATTTGTATATGTTACATTATTTGCACAGTACGTTTGTTCCTCCATTTTTGCGAATCTCCTTCACCTGTTTTTGCTTGTTGCTGCGTTTCACATTCATAAATAAGATGATTCACAGCCTGTGCTGCTTTCTGGCATGGGCACGCTGAATCGTTTATAATTCCTATTCTGTGGAGATGTGATTTGTTTGCCAACTATTGTAGACTATTGTCTTAGGTATTATATATACTCTATGGCCCTTCTGTTTCCTGCTGCAGCATGCTGCGTCAATCTATGTCATTTCATTGCCATAATTTCCAACATGCACTTTTATCCAGTTAAAGAGAATTATCCAGTTTTGTTCTCGGAGCTTACCTATTGTCCGATATTATATATTCTTGTTTAAAGTTGCTTTTGAGTAGGTATCATACTGCAACTATTCTTTCTTCAGGGCTGATTTGGTTCAAAGATGTTATGATTTTAGCACTTTAAGTATTGCGATCTGTTCAGCTTGATTGAGCAGTGGCTAGACAGTTTGACCTTCAATGCTTGCAGTATTAGTATGTTCTTTAAGATGACCAGCAGCCCCTGGATAATTATATATTATTAAAGGATGTAGGTCTGTAGTTTAACCAGTGACTAGTTTAAGTGTGCAAATAGGATGAAAATATTGAGAAACGTATATGGAGCATAGAGTACCACACACTCCTGTTTTGAAAGTAGGCGAACCCACTTTTGGATTAATGACATGTAATTACTTGGATTTCACAAATTAATTAGTAAATACGTGTAGAACATGTATTTCAGCCGCGGTGCATCATACCGCGCACAATTAGTTTAATTACTAACAGGAACGTGAGAGTCGTAGACACGTTCACAGGTGAATGTATACAGTAATTAAATGTTAAGGTGTGAAAATGTATTACTAAACACACAATGTGTCTACAATTAGATAGTTTCCACTCTGTAGGCACCGCAACCATGAGAGGACACAAGATCGCCTCATCACTCAGATATGTTTACGATTAACCGACTACACTACGTTTAAAGGCATTCAGTAAAGATGAATACCTTTTGTATGTTACAATGAAAACATACCAAAGCTGACAGACAATTTAAGGTTGGGTAGCAGGAGCTGCTCAGCACCCAAAGTAACCAGAGGCTTGCCACGCCTTGCTACCTTCACCAACAAAAACAAAACAAAAACAAAAGCCATCATATAAATATTCTGACAAATGACAAGTTGAGTTACCTACTTTTACTTTCTTCACTACGTATAGTAAGTAGAGAAAGTATTGCATTCCATCCAAAACTCCGATGTGGAGATTTCACCGGAAATATGTTTTCAGGCCCCGTTATTCCAGAAAAGCATTTTTAATCTGAGTCTGTAAGACTGTGGGCAGTATAACTCAAAAAGAAAAGGTCGGTTATAATCCAAAGATAGTATTTAAGTTTAACATTTTTTAAGAATGCCACGCAAGATTGTGAAAAAATTCCTCCATCCTAAACTACCCTTTAGATGGAAAATTGTTCAAACATTTTGGTTTTCTTGAAAATGGCTAACAATTTTCATTAAAATCTCACATGCTTATGATATTTTTATGATAAATGAGATGTATATTTTGAATTGTATGGCTATAGCCTATGTAGTTAAATTTACTCTGGATGACTTTTGCATAACTGGTAAACCGTAAGAGGTAGAGCAAATTTTACTTTACAAAAATGTAGATTTTGCTGAAACACACAATTTATTTCGGAGATCTTCCTTGTTACTTTTTTGAGTTTTCGAAAGCTTCAGCTTTGGTCGAATGGAACATCGTTATTCATTTTTTATATGTAAATAGAACAGAATCTTAAAGCTTTATAACATTTGACTATCCCTAAAGCGTACTGTATTCCCATGTTTCCGTTGTACATGAAAGGACATAAGCACTAATATATAAAAATCTTTGTCAACTAACACGAAGAAGATATAGGAATAAAAGTTTGTAAACGTGGCTAGTACAAGAGTAGAGAAAGTCATGTTAGTGCAACACATCAGATTTTTTAACTATCTGGCCCATGTACTAAACTTTGTACTATGCTCCTAGAATTTTTCCAGCATATGCTCCGTTTACATGTCTTAAACTTCAATCTTCGATTTCAAAATCAAAAAGCTTAATTACCCTTAAGAAGACTACATAAACAAAAGAGTGAATACAAATATTTTCAATGGTTATCAACGCAAAAAAATTAGTTACTGTGAAAGCAATTGTTCTTTCTAGAAGGAAGGAAGAATCAGAGGAAGAAACAAGGCGCTTAAATAAAGCTTGGCATCCAGAATTATACAAAGCACACAAAAACCCTGACCGGAAATAATTTCAAGATTCTATACCATCAACATCCTCAGCCACAGTGAAACCAAATGGCTCCATATCAGTCCTCGCTGAGAGTAGCAAAGTACTACGGTCATACCACTGAGGATGTTCGACGCAGCGTCGAACGAAACGTCCGAAAGGAGAATTTACACTAGACCACGGCCCGCAAGCCCGCATAATCATGATCTATTTTATGACATTCGCCGTGTAAACTTACGCAATGTGATCAATTAGTCTTTCTTCCTGCCAGAAATTGGTGATATTTGTTGGCCAATTATAGTTTGTAAAATGATACAACTGTTGTGATATTTTAGTTTTTTAGCCACATGGAGTATTTTGAATATTAAG
The DNA here is from genome assembly GCA_030765045.1 of Tenodera sinensis. NCBI lineage: Eukaryota > Metazoa > Arthropoda > Insecta > Mantodea > Mantidae > Tenodera > Tenodera sinensis. The sequence goes on along the minus strand of CM060968.1, from coordinate 125,825,394 downwards.
GTATTTTCATATTGTGAATAAATCAAATAATTTCCTCAAAACTATTAAAGAAATTGTGTTGGAATTTTCTATAGTAGTTTATGATATAAGCACCCTAAATGTCCAAAGTATTGTTTTGCGCCCTATAAAAATATGGAGCGTTCAAATTTCAATTCCAGGGTACCTTAAACACGGTCCCAGATGGTACTGAACCAATTTAATAGCCACATTTGGCGTTAGACATGTCGGCATTAATAGTAATCAGTTACGTAGCATGGAAATACAAGTTATAAGTGTAACAGATCAGAAAACAAAAAAATCTCCGCTTACACAGATACTTTAATGTAATAATTTGAAGCATATAATGTTCAGTACTTAACTATTAATGTGTGCTTGTATGATAACGACTTAAAGCGCCAGGAAAGAGGAACATCGTAATTGAAAGTGCTGTTTCTTTTCCCTGATACGAAGCTGGGCTGATGACGTGTCTGGCGAGATCAGTAATTATTGTTTGCGCAGCCGGTGTCTACACACAGTATGGGTGAAATGTAGGCTCGTTTGGCGCTAATACAACAGTAAAATAAAAAACTAAATGGCAAAGTAACCTCGAGTGGATGGAAAGAGGACTCTCATAAAGGCACATCGTGCACGTTGATAGCAAAGTTCGCCGTTAGCACAAGGTAGAAGCTGACAGAGAAGATTACAGAGGTGTGTCGTTCCCACAACAAAAACGGGCTATAGAAGAAAGGAGGAAAGAAGGGATAACCAGAGCGTAGACTCTTGTGCCAAAAGGAAATAACAAAAGACTGCCTGAGTCTTCTCTTACACGGGATGTTGATTCTCTACAGCCATCAAAAGCAGTTGCCCGCGAAACAGTTACGAGTACTTTGAAAACCTAGATGTTTGAAGTTAAAGTCCGGATTTGTGAGCGTAAAGACTAATTACATGGTCTCTTGCAACGAAAGCATATCAATTAAAGGACTAATTACACTGAATATTAATGACTAGTGAAAAATCGTTTCTCGGATGACGAAGCATTTACATATTGAAGTAGACGCTGTTTTATGTTTATCAAGTACGATCATAGCTGATAGCTCCCTTGGTTTAGTTTAGCTTAAGTTTAAGGTCCCTCAACTACTTGGTCAACAGCACCCTTGTAAATGGGACTGTGGCAAAAGCCAGAGATAAATTTCAATATAAAACTAACAAAATCAATGCTCACAACTTGTGCACATGTTACATAATTAAATTATGCTAATCTTACTACACTGCTTATCACACGTCGGACCTGATTGTTCACATTGTTTATTGATTACAGAGTTCTACCAGTGATTTTACTCGTTCACATGGTAACGGTCACAGGGTTGGATAGTACAGCTCACACACACACACAGTCAATAATATCAATAACATCTCTAAAAAACAAAGGCACCAGGCCCCAACAGAATATGATGGACACATGAAAGGTTCAGCTAGGCTACTACTGCAAGCAATCACAAATATTTAAACCAATACCTAAAAGTGCTCAACAGAACAGAAATATGGAGGACGAGCGTTTGTTTGCGTGCGCTTTACGCACGTAATGTGTGCACGACTTAGCTTCACTAGGCATCTAACGGTACAACACACATGTTCATGCGCAACGTCACGAAATTAAAGCGCACGTAAACGTGCGTCTTAGCGGGAAGCAGAATTGAACTGCTAGGATGCACGTAATCTGCAAGCTGCATGCGCTCTGGACTCACTAGCGTAACCAGAGAGCAAGTGAAACACTTCACATTCAGCGCGTTTCGGTTGCGTTCTGCCTCTCCAAGAGCGTCTGTAATTGCAAAGATGGATACAGAGCAATTAATAACTGAGGTTGAATTTCGTCCTGTGTTATGGCATACTGCTTGCGATGTATACAAGGACAAGAGCCCCTTTATGTTTGAAAGAAGTTCACTAAATGTACAAGTTGACATTCGAAAATAATTTAAAATGTTACAATCTTCGCGGGGTGGAGGGTACAGTGTCTAAAAATTGCCGTGCAAATGCCTCTCGCTATTAATTGGGTGTGCCTACCAACTTCTTTTTTCCTTCCTTTTAATACGAGATAAGCAAGACTCACTACAGCAATAACTTCATTAGCTTCCAACTTGGAGAACTGAGCGGTCGATACAAAGCGTGTGTTTAGGTCTCAAACGCACGCAAATATTAGGTGTGTAAATATTACGCTCGTCTACTATTTAAGGGCAAAGGTATTTAATTGGATCCGATTTCCTGCAGAAGAATTGCCATGGAAAAATGCATATTGCAGATACTCGCAAGCGTTATCATTCTGAATGAACAGCATAACTGCTAAGGAAAAGCCAAAATATTACTACAAAAAAATGCAGGTTTTTTAAAAACACATTTAAAAGAATGTCACAGTGAAATCAACTATTTTCGAAATATTCCTTTTTATTGGTTTGGACTTTCCAATACGTATGCTTTTCTCTAACGAGAAGTCGTTATTCATTGTTTTTTCTCGTACTCATAAAAAAACATGGGTTTTCAAAGCCATTGCAAAGCGACACGTTCTTCAAAAATTCAACTGTCGGTTTACCTACTCCAATGACATCTAAATGAGTTGGACATTTATGTATATTAACAAGAATTAGCTAGAATGATACACTTCTGTAAGAAGAGTTTGTAGGTGAGTGAGCAGAATTAGTCATTTAAATGCAACACATGAGAAATTTCTTCACAAACATCTCCAGCTGTTGTAGTTATCAAAAAGTTTGACTTTGTTAGGTTACAAATAAGCTTTATAAAATAACTGGAAAGTGCGTTTACGATTATTCATGCATAACCGTAACAACGAGATACTGGTCCATTGTTGCCTTATCTGATTTACTCGTGCTGCTTTGCATAAAATCGTGATTATTCATCCCGGCATTTTACCGTGCACGCATATATCGATATAGTTCTACTTCTTCCATATTTATTATTATTATTATTATTATTATTATTATTATTATTATTATTATTATTATTATTATTATTATTATTATTATTATTATTATTATTATTATTATTATTATTATTATTATTATTATTATTATTATTATTATTATTGTTATTGTTATTGTTATTGTTATTGTTATTGTTATTGTTATTGTTATTGTTATTGTTATTGTTATTGTTATTGTTATTGTTATTGTTATTGTTATTGTTATTGTTATTGTTATTGTTATTGTTATTGTTATTGTTATTGTTATTATTATAATTATCGTTATCATTATTATCGTTATTATCAGTATCATTACCGTTGTTATCATTATCATTATCATCATTATTATTATCATCATTATCATCATTATTATCATCATCATAATCATCATCATAATCATCACCATTATAATCATCATCATAATCACCACCACCACCACCACCATCATCATCATCATCATCATCATCATCATCATCATCATCATCATCATCATCATTATTATTATTATTATTATTATTATTATTATTATTATTATTATTATTATTATTATTATTATTATTATTATTATTATTAGTTCAATTTGTATGCGGTCTTAACATCTAAGGCCATACGTGCGGTTGTTGCTTTTTTGAACAATGACCCATTGGCAATAATGTTCACTAGTGTGCTATGTATACCTTGAGTTCTGTGTACGGTGGATTTTTTTTATCAACATTCAATTCAGTTACCTCTACACCCTTGTTCATACCTTCAGGCTCTTGAACAGGGAATAACCTGTCTAAAGGAAAATGTTCCATCCTTCAGCCGGGAATCGATCCCGGGACCTTCGGATGTGGATGGTGGCATGTTATCCAACCCACTACAGAGGCACTTTGAATAGTTATTGATTACTGATCAGTTACAAGAATTCAAATCCATGATAGTAGTCCTCATAATGTAATAACTTATGTTTCTCGTTTGCCACAGATGTTTCATCTATGCTTTAGGTTAGGGTTACCAAATCACCCGTTTTTACCGGGGGCCACCCGTTTTTCAGACCCTTCTCCGATCCCCCGTTCAGTTTTCAAATATTTTGCGAAACCACCCGTTTTTTAGTTAGCAGTAAAAATATATTATTTGTTTATCACTTCAATTCATTTTGAAAATGAATTCACACGCCGCGCCTTTAGCAATTGCTTTTTATGCCCTCTAGTGAGTCTTTGCTGAACTCAGCTTAAAGTTTACTGCACCTGTGCGCCGCATCACTTTCTCTTCTTTCTTTGAGTTCTGTGGTGAAGACGCCATGAACTGTAAACAAGAGAAGCTTCCCGTAAAGCTTTTGTTTCAACTGAACAAAACCTACATATTCTTGTTGTAGCCTGGAGTGACTAGTTTTGCCGATATATCATATACAGATCAGGATGCCAAAAGATAATTATAAGTGCAAGTTTAAAATTAGGGCGGAATACCATTTTGTCCCTTTAAAATTAAAGGGAATTATTTGTAAATGTGATGATGGGAATTTAGCTAAAGTCTTTGAAATTGATATGTGTACTTTTTATATAGTTATAATTGGATGACCCAATATGGTGGTATGTCTGTGTTTCAATGGATAACTCTGGAAAAAGAACCAGAGTGGCAAGCGGTGGAAAAAATTGTGTTATTTTTAAGAAGTGTTAGCATAGTTATTAATGACTCTGTACTCTTTGATGAAATAAGTGCTTTAAGAACTTACCACAAAATGAACTCTGCAACATTGGTAGGGAAGTGTTGCCTAGAAATGGCACAAATACATGAGTAATAAGGTTGAGTGTATAGAACAGTTGAAAGTCGTACAGCACTATTTTGCCATACCTGCACATAACGCAGCTGTAGAGAGAATATTTTCTCTGCTAAATGTTCAGTGGACAGATGAGGGAAATAAGCTCGCTGCTAAACATGTAAAGTTAATGTTGATCATAATGTACAACATGAAAAATGTAACTTGTGCTCAATGTTATGACAGGATTATCTGTAAAAAGGATTTCCTGAAAAAGGTCAAAGGAAGTGAAAAGTATGTGTAATAAATGTCGTTAACTAGATTCCCCCAGATGGTAATCCTGCTTTAGGTGGACTTTGTCAATATCAATAGCGTGATTTGTGGATATTTGCGGACGAGATTTCCATAAGAAAGGAGGAACCGAGTGGACTACCGCCTACAAGCCTGAGAATGTCCTCACCTAGTTAAAACACCAGCCACTGAAGCCTCCGAATCGTGTACCACTGTACATGAATGCTAGTCATTGCATATTTCAAAACTGCATCTCGGATTATTATCTTCACATGTGTGTCGTATAATTTCATCAGTACAATTAAATTTGATAACCGTGAAGATTTCTAGCTAGAGTTCGCTGGTACTGGAACTCCAAAACAGAGCCGGTTCCAAGATGTCGCGTCATGCTGAAGAAGTATCCGCGCCCGATAATTATACGGATGCATATAATACCTATTTATATATAACTGAAAATAGAATGTGAAGAAGGGTATAGGAACAGCCTCAGGTAGTTAACGGGGCAACAGGAAGTGCAGGGTGAAAGGAAATTAACACAAGTGCTGAAAATTCCAAGACTGAGTGACGCTAAGGAAGACGTGCTTACAAATCATACGCAAATTCGGCCAAGCGTAAAAAGCGAAGCCAAAAATGATTGATCTTAGGTAGTAAAATTTTATTTGCGGACAGAAACAAGTTATACTATTTTACTATTATAAACAATCAATCTGGTTCTGGTTTTGCATGGCAAAAACAATATGACGAATGACAGTGTGATGAAACCACGTGAGAGGACAAGTTTTGGCTTGTCTAGAAAATGGATTAACCTCACAGACAGAACAACGAAGCTCTTGAAATGTAGAGGTGAACACTTGTATGTCCTTGATGTCATAAAGATGCGTTAAGTTGTGAGAACCTGTAATGCCAAATGACGGAAAATACCTATTCGAAGTCCGCAAGTCAGGCTAGTGACCGGGCGTAACTGCTTCACAAAGTAACGAAGTGAACAATGCATATCAGTGACGGTGTCAACAATGATTATTGTTGCTTACTGATTCTAATCAAAGCAGGATCCATTGATCCATTTCTTGTGTGTCGGAGAGGGAAGAACAAACGATTGTAATCAAGGTGAAGCGTTGTCAGGCTCATTAAATGGAAAGAAGCTATAACAAACCCAGCTCTTTACCTGATTCTTCCTCCGCCAGATGTATACTTACTATGCCCGGCATCCTCTAATGTACGGCAGAGAGACCCAAATGCATCCGAAACGCTGCACGGTGTGTTTCACTGCGCACACAGAAACACGATAACGCAGCTGCTGTACATAAGGTCACGCGGTTGACTTGCTTTTCTCTGCTCTGAAAGTGCATTACAGAGCTGACGCACTATCATATGGTTGTGTGCTTTATTATTTTTCCTGTACTTAATCACCAAGTTATTATGACTCAGCGTTTGTTTTCTTCTACACAGCATGCATTTATTTATGATTAAAATGTATTAACTCAGTCAACTCGCCAGGTGCAAGTGGGATTTGCAGAAAGATTTCCAGGTGATCTGCGATTTCTATCTAGGGGATAATTTAAAACATACCAGAGAAACTCACACACCGTTGAAGAATTAAAACAAAATATCCACCAGGAAATTGCCAGCATTTCTCAACATGAACTACGGCGAGTGATGGATAGTTTCCTAAAAAGGTATCAAGAGCATATGGACAAGACGGTGGCCAGTTTCATAATATTCTTTATTAAAATTACTAAGTAATGCCTTTACAAGTAGTTTTAAAAGTTCTGTACGATTTCATCCGCGCTGTTCCATAATGTGACTTTGGTGGGTGTAAAGTAAAGAAGACAGATGTAGTCGAGATAAAGAAACACTTGTCCCTTCTCACACTTTACCACTATTTATATCTCCCAGGCACTATTCTGGAAACTTCAGGAAAGTTCAGTTATTATTGCGGTGAAATACAAAGCAGAAAATTCCAGAAGTCTCTATCCCTTTCTCTCTTTCGGCAAGCGCCCCAACAATGCGGCCATTCTCTGTCTCTTCCCTTCGGCTCCTTTGCGGTAGTGCCGACAATATTGCGATGGGCGACAATAACAGCGGCAGTCAGCGATGACCGCCCAGTACGCGTGAGGCAAATCACAACGTAGCCGGTTCGGAGTGTTTTGGATCACCTGATATTTTTGGGGAGAATGACCTGAGCTAAAACCAAACGATAGTCGTAGAAACCAAAACACCCACGCTTTCCTAAGAGACCACCTCGACAACACCTGAAGCCAAAGTACCCAAAATGTACTGCACCAATGTACAGCGTTCTGTTGGATTGTAATGTAATCAGAGCTTTACTATTGCAACCGGTTATAAAAATACTTGAATGATCAAGTTACTCAAAGTTGTGGGACTGTAGCATTATTTGACCGATCTATAGCCGCAGCTCAATAAAATAAACAGAACTATCAATCTCAGCCAACAATCACAGCTTCAGATATGCCCTAAAATCAATATTTGAACAAATCCAAACATTACTCAAATTACATGATCTATTACTGTGTATGCAATACAAAATTATGATTACTAATAGATGACAACAATTCACTTTATTTGTTACTTTTATTTTATAGTTTTCCTCACTGTAAAGTTGTGTATGCTAAATGATTATTTCCAATTAGGTATAGTTGAATATGTTAGAGGAAACAATATGCCTAAGCTCAAATGTTATGCATTTACCAATGCTTCACTTCTGTTCTTCATGGCATAACTGCTGATGTCAAAAATAAATAATTAAAAGGCTTTAATTAGGTAACCGTTAGTAAATTTAGTAGGAACAGTGTAAAGTGATCTTTTAAGAAAGTTTTAGAAATGAGTATAAAGTTAATAGACATAATATATTCTGTATAAGTATAGATGATAGAAAATAAATGGATTAACATAGAGAAAATGCATAAATATCTCTGTAAAGTGCTACGCGCTGTTTTCACCATATTGTAAATGGAAATGATAGGTTGTAATGATATCAATAAATTGATATTGTGTAACATATTTACAGTATGGTAGTGGTTTTAAAACACTACCTCTCGTTACAAGAAGAATGTAGTGGAAGAGAGAGCTACTTCTCTTAACATTTTGGAACATATCGGAATGGAATATGAATGAGAAAGGTTTTTGGAAGAAAGTAAAACCAAGAAATGGAGCTCTGGAGAAGCAAGATCTTTTAAGCAGCTTTATTGGAAAACGGCACTGTTTGATGTTTGAAGGCAGAGAAGGGAGAGAGGGAGAGAGAGGGGGAGAGACACAGAGAGGGATGTGGAAATACAGAATAAAGCAGAGAAAGTAGAATGCATTTGGAAGGAACGATAGCAAGCTATTAAGAGGGCTTAGAATAGACTTTATTATGGGCAATCGGACACAACAGTATACAATGAGATGTTTAGATACTCCACAGTACCTACTGCAGATAACTGTCAAGCGGTTGGTACAATAGCAAGCCATTTTCAAGGAGCTGGTGGTCCATAACCAAACCACCATCGCATTTTAACAGCGATGGTCAGTGTAACAATCTCTCTGCCACTGTACAAGTATGTTTTTATTTAATTAAAAATGTTTTCCACAGAATAGCGTGCACGTCTATAATGAATAGTGCTTCTAGAGAAGGTAGTATATAAATAGAAACGGCCAGCGGCTTCTAATTCCAGATTACGCTTTCGGAATTCTCTTAACGATGTAATATATTTGGAGAGGCAGTTCTATCCATACCACTGCAGAATTGGTACAGTGATTTACTTTATTTTTTATGTATTTATTTAGTTTATTTTTTTGGCGGGTACTCTAAAGTTCAGTACAGTGTGTAAAGGTAATCCGTCAACAATAGGTGAATAATTTGTAGGCTTCCAACCTTTATACAACTATCCTGAAATGAGGCATCGAAAGTTACCTACCGTTCGGACAGAGTGACGTCATTGTCCCAGTACAGTGACAACACAAAGTACACTACCTAGAGCGCATAGTGTCCCTCGAATGTGTTCACTAGTACCACAAAGAAAATGCCTGTAATGTGAAAATTGAAATGTCCTCGTACTGTTGAACTTGTGCAAGAATTTGAGAGTGAATATTTTACTGTAATTGGTGACAACGTTGAATGTAAGTTATGCCTTAACGTTAGCTACAACTTTCCTGATCTCCTCTATGTTGTGATCATGTGACAGACTGACCCCTCCCACTTGCTATAGTCCAAACTCCGCAACCTTTCGTTCTCTGTATGACGGTTCCCACGTACACGCAGCTGACACACTGACTCCCGACCACTCATGTCTGTAACTAAGTTTTGCTACTCGTTGCCTCGTCTCCTTATATAGTGAGGATGACGTAACACGCACCTATTTCGAACTGCCACAAATACGCCGCCCGCCGGACACTTCTCGAATAATCTTGAAAAGCCCTTTTCGTTTTGCCACTCTGTTGTCACTTGTTCACAGCAGTCATGTGGGGCAGCCTGACCTCATTGCAGACACCGCCGCCAATGCCGTGAAGTACCTCAGCCCCAAGCCTTTGTTGTTGCAGCTGTCATTGGCCGGCGTCACAATATTTTAATCAAAATCGTAAGAGCTATTTTTGATTTAATTAAAACGTTCAAAAATCTTTCCATGTATAGAGGTGGGGTATTTTTTGAAAACCTTCGTTATAATCTTTGAAGATATTTAACTTAAATGCCAAGTTTGTTATTTATCGGACTTTTTGTTTTTGACTTATTCTGTTCGCACACATGCGAGCGCACACACAAACTCGCACATACACACACACACACACACACACACACAGACACATACACACACATACACACGTTCCTTTTTCTGAGAATTGTTTGCTTTTTTGGATTCAGGGGCCACAATTGTGTATTTGTGCAAAAACTCGATTGGGTGGAATACAGTACCTTCTACTAGGTATGGTGCACAGAAGACAAAAAGAATTGTCTATTTTACGTGTCATTGATATACAAGTTCAAATCCGTGTCATTTTGTTTGTTTGTTTTCTAGTATTATATGTAGGTGGGCCAATCAGCACAGGTTGCGACGTGTATTTGACGTTGATGTGAAAGGCTAGAGGTTGCAGATGCCTATCTTTGTTGTTACCCTTATGTTTACGTTGTGGATGTTGTGAATGGGCCCATTTCATTACACGGTTCGTTATTCCCTTAGCACACGTCCATTCAAATTCACTCACCGGAAAGTGTGAAGAAATTTAATCGCTCTATATAGTCCATATAGAAGCTGCTTTTCCTCCTAAATATTGTCTGCTTATAAAACATCTTTTTACTTGTTATGCTATTTATGTATATCACATAGAGTACTAAACATGTATTACAAAGGTTTCACTGGAAATTAAACTTTTGAGCTGCCCTTAATCCAAAAACATTTGTATAATCAGGTTTGTGTATGCGTGCGTGCGTTTATGTGAACAGTGTAATTCAAATGCGAAAAATCGGTTGAACAACTAGCTATTTTACATCAGCTTGTTCCATGAATTTAATCTTTTTTTTTTTTTTTTTTTTTTTCAAAATAGCTCTAAAGGATTTATTGATGTACCTACCATATTTGAAGTGCTATTCATTCTCAATGGCTTTTGTAAAATAATTTGTTAAACGCATAATATATACACGAAATCAGATTAGGAAAAAATATAGATATTGACGTATCGTACAATTTATGCCAAATACTTTGTTTGACATTAATCGTTTACCAGCTATTCCTTGTTATTTATTTGAATTTTCAAATAAACTACGTAAGTACTTTACCCAAAAAGCTCGATTTCAAAGGCTTACTGAATTAAAAGTTTCAAAATCAAAAGTCAATTTTAGAAAATATCAAAATGGAAAGGATGTGATTGGAAGATTTGGAAGAAACTTCCCCAAGTCTTTACAGGGAATATTTTTTCTGTATGTTTGATTTTTGTTTAAAATAGCTGTCTTAAAGTATATTATGTTTAGGATATTTTCATCAAAAGGTGTATATCCAAAATTCCTTGTGAATAGTTAGTGAAACTCTCTGCATTCAGAATGACGTTTACTAATTGTGAAACAGAAAAATATACACAAAATCTTACTATACAAAAATGTAGATCTCTTAAAGCACACAATTATGCCAAATTAAATTTCTTGTGGCGCTAAGCATTTCTGAGCTACTCCTTGTACTTAGTCTAATGTACTACTCTATGTCGTTATTCCTTTTTCCCCTCGTGGTCATTTAACATTTCAAAGCCGTCATAAAGTGTGGCTAACGAGAAGCACAGGTTACGGCGCGAATCGGAGTTACGTAGTAATGGTAGTCTGATGCATGTATACCATCATGATAAAACTGTATCTTTTGTATTAACTCAACGGGTAATGTGTGGTTGTTTATAACATTGATGATTGTGGTTTTATTTCATTGGGCCATGCACGGACTAGAACTATGTCAGTGCAGTTCGCACCGGAGTCTGTCTTACTCGTTAGTCATGTCACATAGCTATCCACGTTTAAGACATTTGATTAATGCTTTAGCGTTACTTTTACCTACAACGAAATCTGTAAATGTGGAATGAATACTTATGTTGACTAAGAGGCATCTAAAAGAAATAGATATTATCAAAATATATTTAGAATAGCGAATAGACAAGCCAATGTGAAGAAAACACGTTACATTACTTGTTTTCACTTTCTCTACTACTTATAGTGAAGTAGAGGAAGTATTGTATTTCACCCAAAAATTCGATGTCGAGATTTCACTAGAAATGTACCTATGTTTTAAGGCAGGGGGTATTGCTCTTCTGATTATTACAGTCGTATTCTATGTTCCAATCCTTGCTTATTCTCCTTACTTGTGACATTTAGGAAGGAAATACGTGGTTGGTCTGGGTCTAGGCACATATGTCTCTTTTCACGAGATTACGGCCTTGAGTGCTGCTGCACTGAGTGCGGATTCTAATGGAATAAGCGTTAATTAAGATGAGTGAATGTTACTGATTGTAACAAACGGGGTCGTGCTGGAAGCGTGATTTTGCTGCGACGTTGCGCTACATCATAGTGGGTAATGAGGGGCAGCCTTTGTGCAAGAAAACCATCATTACAGTGCAACCTGCGCGTTATGTACGTATGCACGGGAAATTTGATTCATAAACCGCTGTAAGGGAAAGGCATAGCTATTGACATAGTGTATGTATAAGGGCTGTAATTAAAGGAAAGCGTCAACAATAACTATTGCATATATTACATAGGATTGTATAGTACATCAGAAAAAGAAGGAAAGAGGTATTCAAACGGCTATTTAGACATTCTGATGTGTTGCATTAATAAACGTTTCTATACTCGCTCTTCTACTGACTTTATCGAGGCAGATTTTCATTAAACATTATTGCAATTTGTGTAGGTATAACAAAGATAGTCTAACTATAGTTTGTTTTGTATAACTTGTTTTATATAATTGGCTCCATGTGTGACGCAAACCTAATTGCATGATCCTTGCATAACCACGATAAAGACCTATGACTTACTTACCACTTGAGAAAGCAGACATTGTTGAAAATTCTAACCAATAAAGCAATAATAAGATATAGCTTGGAAATGGTTAACACGACCGAAAGTGTTACTTGGTATAAATGGCATGCTTTAAAGAAACATACATTTTTTAGTAATAAGATTTTATTTACCTTCTACAGTTCAGAAATGACATATAGAATGAAGAGGACTTAAACCGGGATTTTGTGTGCGTTTAGCTTTCCACATGTTGAGGGGACATATGAAGCGGATTTTATATATATGATTCTAGTAATCACATTGAGGTGCGGTTCTGGTTTATACATGTTAACCTTGGTGTAGCTTCTGTCGGGAAAGTATGATGAAGATTCCTTTCTTCGGTGGGTGCAGTATCAGCTTGATGTGAAGTAATTCCATCTTTCCGCTCTAAAGGCTTCGTTGCAGTGGATAATTGATCATGTATTACACATAATCGTTGATTTATTATATTATTTATTTTTATTTTAAATATAAATAATTTTGTATCGTTTTACAACTTAAAACACACAAATCATCTGTATTTTCTGTTTGATTATACCGTTGCATTTTTTGATAAAAGTCCATATTCCATTGTAATTGTTGATTCAAGAAGTGAAGCTCGACTTCTTAATCCCTCTGTTTAACCTGTTGTTATAATTTTCGAGGGCTTAGTTGAGAAGCTATTTGAGACTTTATGGGCTCTTTCCAGGAAATTCAAAACATACATTTTTTCTGTCATGCAAGTATCTTAATCACGTGGTATTTTAAACAAAGTCAATGCGCAGTGGGATAGAACCACACATTTTTGTGGCCAAGTAGAGTGTGACAACTATACGTGCTATTATTCTACAAATTAGAACTATACTCCAGATTAAGTTAAGAAAAACATGTATATATTCACAAACATGTCAATGAAGCACTAGTAATTACAAGAAAATAAATCATAATAATTCTCTGTGAATACAAGATTATGACTTTGATAATTTTGGGTAGGAAGAAAAGTTGGCGAGTCTATACTTTTTGTTTTCTTGAACTGGAGAGTTGTGGCTTTACAAATTGGACAGGTCTTATTACTCTTTGTTAGTATGTATAATATGTTAGCGTCATTTAAAGCTATATGCATTCTGCTATGTTTCTACAGCTCAATATTACTTTCAGTTCATTAATATCTGTGTCTAGGCTGTCCTCACACAGAGCATGTTCTCTAGTGTTTTGTGCATATTGCAACTTCACTGCTCTACATAATCTGGCTGACTGAGGCAAAGGATTATTCTAAATATTTCCTGAAGAACTAGTCGCTCTTAGTGTAATTGTAGTAGCCGCAAACAGAGTTGCTTCCGAATCTTTGCTAGAAGTTCCGGGGATGACTTCTGTTTAAACCTACATAGCTCTCCTCAAGTTACCATTTAACCCGTAACTACGTCTGTATCAGTGTTACGTTGGGTAATAACTGTGCTGTATCATTTAGCATATCTTTCAAAAGTGAATTCTTTTGGCAGGATTGGATTGTTCTGCTGAAAAACTTAATAGAAGTTCAGCTGTTGTATCAGTTACCTGCGACCCAATAGGTCTACATGCCAATTCAGCTTCCTTAATTTTTTCTTATGTTTCTGGGAAGTAAATGCATTATAAGGTATAAGAAAATTGAAAAAATGATCATTTTTAAATTAAGGTACAATCTTTTTTAATTCCAGAGCTTTGTTACATCTGTATGTTGATACATGAATTCAGTTTTTCTTAGCCAAAATAAATGTTAATGTAAGTCTGTGGTTGGACTGTTTTTCAGAATGTGGAGACGAAGGATGTGTGTACCAGTGCGAGTTTGAAAATGGGAAGGATGAAGTTTGTAATTGTCCCAAGGGCCCTCCTGTTCAAACAGGTAAGTTCCAACTGATTTATTTTTCTGAAGATGTGCATCTAAGGTTCGCGTCAAACCTTCAGAGGATCCACAACTGTAGCGAATCAAAGACCTGCAGCATTGTCTAGTTAGAACCAACTTCGTCTCGTTTAGTAATTACTAGATTAACCCTCGGACGTAACACATATGTTTAAAACATATGTTAGATGTAAGATGTAAACAGAAGGGTCATGCAAGCACGTGCGAAAAAAGAGGGTTATTTTAGCTTCAGCTGTTCGGCATTTGTACGCAATTATATTTAGGTGTATTTTATCACAACTGAAGCAGACCATGAGCTGTTAACAGAGGCGTGAATAACCTTAGTGAACAAGTGTACCGTTATACTTCCCTCTTTCCCCTAATACATCCCTAATTACAGTGAGGAGACAGAACAAGTAGGTAATGTGCAGCTCTATGAATTTGTAGAAGCTTGTCGCTAAGTAAATCAAGTGAATATGATAGTGATAGAAGAAGACAAAATATAGTATTTTACGTAGTTAAGCACAAGTTGTTTATAGAGTGTATGAGTTTTTTCAAAGGAACTAAAGTGACGAGAAAGCTCAAACTTTATTCTAAAAAGTGCAAAGAGCAAACTGCGGCAGTTGTGGAATAAAACATCCATTTTATTACCATTTATTTAGTTTAACTGATTAGCCATATTTTACTTAAGTTTTGTTCTAAAGTTCCACTTAATTGTTCTCTGTAACACGAACATCAAAACTTTATTCTTACACCGCGCGCATGTTACTATGTCTCTCTCACGCACAAGCACACGATATGGCTACGTTGTAGCACGCTCCTATTGGCTACTGCCATATGCAGCAGATTTGACGCGGATAATAGTACCAAACATATCAACATTTGTTACTAACGTCCTCCATGTATTGGACGGGGAATGAATGAAATGATGCTCAAGCGATCCCAATATCGTTAGAGTTTTAAGTTACCTAACATTCCTCTTCATAGGATAAGGGAAAATCTTGGAAAAAACCTTATCCGGATAACTCGCCCTAAGTCAGATTCTAACTCGCAACCTCTTGAACGTGTTGTTTCTCTTTCACAATAGTTTTAAGTAAGAACACAAGTACAAACATTTCTGGTGAAAGAGTCCAAACTGAATAAATAGTTGCTCCAAGGAACAGCATGAATGTTCTCCCTATTGCTTGAGCTTGTAGTCGTTTTTCTTTCTTGGCAGTATTTCCTGTGCCAATGTAGCAATTGTTACGGGGCGTTGCACCCCGGAACAGCTTGGATGTGCCACATCGTTTGTTCCGTGTGTGGAGGACATTCCTTTGCTATTAGAAGCAGGAAACCTTGATCAGGGATGATGTGTACCTTATCGTAATGTTCATTAGGTTAACATGCAGCATAGCAAAACATCGCGTCTATCTTGCTTCTGGCTTAGATAACACTGGCCAACAATGAAACTGTTCCGGGCCAAAAATAGCTGCTTATCATGTACTTTTCCACCTGCTGAATTCATGAGTAACTATAAAAATGTCTGATTAGCTCTTATTTTGGCGATAAAGTAATAAGCCACTTTTTCTGTGTGGGGTAAATTTTAATTTTGAAGTAGGCACACCTGTCAACTGACAAAGCACAGTGTTCTTCAGCTGTTGGTTATAAACATTCATATTGTTGCTCGATTGTAAGATTAATATTGTTTCTGTTGTAATGGTGACAATCTCTGCTGTTTTGAGTTCTCTAAGGTGTAAAGTTTATTAAAATAGCAAGAGAATGCGTAATTTGAGTGAATAACTTTTGTTGGTTTTGTTTGGAGTCACATTTTCATGACAGAAATTGAATCTGACACCTCTTGTAAAGACTATCTATTGGATTTACGTATTTTGGTATGAAGCAAGGCGACCACGATAAGTCATGGGCTTCACATACAAGATATTGCAACTCTTGTTCTGTTATACTACGACAATGGTTAAGAATTAAAAACATCAATAACTTTTGCTGTACCTATGGTTTGGCAAGAGCCTACAAACCATATAAGCGACTGCTATTTCTGCTTAACTCCGGCGTTATAAGGGCAGGATTGTCAGTGAAAAAATAAACACATATTACCCGAATGTTTAATCTATTACTCAACCTACTCTACACTGAGATACTTTAACACTTCCTATAGAATGGAGGCTCTTCAAAAATCTCTCCAGGGTAAGTTTGAAAGTTGTATTACTTACAACAGCAACTGTCTCGCTTCTATTTCTTTTGGTCATGCAGTTTACATGAAGGAGACTTACGCAAACACGAAAGCCCTCCTCAACTCAATCAAATATACTGAACACAAACGAAAAATGGAACAGAGATATTCGGGCCATTGTAATGAAGCAATGGTCGCAGATTACTGATGGTCTCTGTACAGGGATGCTCCGGAACTCGCTTGTAAGCGGAAGGCCAAAATCGAGTTTATGAAGCCACCTCATGATTCTCTTCAGATGCCACCACCTGCCAGGGGTTCTTCCATCAATTTAAAGCTCTTGAATGTAACGCTCATTAAAAAGAATTCAACTTGACCTTCCATACTGTTGACATATTTAACTAATGTATAGTTTCTTTTCTTTGATAAATTAAAATAGGTCCACCTATTGTAGATCACAGAAACTGGAGCTAATAAATATTTTTCTTTGTCGTATTCGCTTTTTTACAACCAAAATTAGTAAGATTTGGCTCACGAAGTGAAGGAAACATTGAAAAGTGTTTCTTTTTTCCTTGTTGTTCAGTGTAATTTTAAATTTACATCACAACTGCGGGTAGAGTCAAAGTATACCGAAATTTTGTGGACTTTCTTAACAGCCTATTCCATTCTTTTTTTATTTGGGTTCGGAGATCAAGACCTTCGTCTTTATTTCTTCGTCCATTCGTCGCCAATTTCTGTCCGCCGGCAGCACATGTCTTAACTTCAATCCAAGACAACCGTAAGTGGGATTTGTGATGGACGAAACGGCGCTGGGGCAGGTTTCCTCCGGGTTCTCCAATTTCCTTCGCCATCTGATTCATGGCACCATCTCCATAATCATTAGTCACCGCCTGCGGTGCCGCATGTAGTAAAAGCGGGAGTTAAACACCACCAAAAAATTCTGATATGTTGCACTCACATGACTTTCGCTACTCTTGTACTCACTATACCTACAAACTCTTATTCCTCTATCTTCTTCTTGTTAATTTTCTTGTAGGTGCACGCGGAATATGGGAATACAGTACACTTTGAACGATAGCCAAAGCTGGCTCCTATATGTAGGCTTTGAAATTCCACTCTCTTTGCACGCTCGAGAGGTAAAAAAGTGAATAACGACCTTCTATTTGACAAAAGTTTAGGTATTTCGAAACTCACGCATATCACAAGGAGCATCTCATGAATGGTTCACTCCACAAAAAACTCATTTGGACATAACTTGTGTGTTTTAACAAGATACATCTCTTATGGTTTAGCCAGCTATGCTAAAGCAGGGTTGCCAACATTTAAAAGTAAAATTATCGTACCAGTCACTCAAAATTATAGATTTGGATTCAAAATTATCGTACATCTTAAACCAAATGCTACAATAATAAAAATAGCAGCATAATACCTGTGAAAATGTAATAGTACTGATGTTTATGGTTTCCACTTACAAGATTGATGACCTCAACCAATATAACGACTTCAGTACTTATGTTTCTCGCACTAATCATCTAAAAGTTCGTCTTCCTCAACTGTTGCAGCATTATACAAATTTGTTGTTGAGATAAACCTGAATATTTTCTCGGTGATTTGCAGATTTTCGGACCCACCACATTCTTTCATAAGCTGAGACGACCGAACAAGTCAATTTACTGTATCTGGTGCCAATCTGTTTGAAACTTTGGCTTTTATTAAATCCAGTTTAGAAAAAATTAATTCACAAGAAGCGCTTCTGTGGGGCAACGAATTTCCCTGATAATGCAAACTGTGTCAGTTCTTTGAAATCAGTATTTCCACCAAGGTGACATGTGTTTAACAGCACTCCAGTAACTGCCAGGTTCAGGCATGTTATTTCACACGGAATACCACTTATTCCGAGTTTTCTCCTCTGATCATCAATTTTCTGAACAGTGCCTTCTTCATTGAGATTATCAGATCTGGGCACACTGGCAATAAGAGGACAAAGGATAGGAGGCTTAGTAGGTTTGGAAACGCTTGCCTTAGAGGGGTGGAGACAGGCTATGATGGCAAAAGTGGTGACGCTTTTGTAATTAGTTTCATTTCGCTGGTGTGACAAACCAGTGAAAATGGTATTTCGTCATTCGAACTATTATACATTCAAATTATCGTACACCCCCATAATTATCGTACGGGTTGGCAATCATGTGTGCAAACATTAAAATTATCGTACACCCCCATAATTATCGTACGAGTTGGCAACCCTGTGCTAAAGTCATCCAGGGTAAAGAGGACTACATGGGCTATAGCCAGAAAATTCAAAATATGCATTTCATTTGTCATAAAAATGTATTAAACAAATGGCATTCTAATCAATATCGCTATAGCCATTTTTGAGAAAATAAAAATGTTTTAAACATTTTGCACGTAAAGGGTAGTTTAAGGAGGAACTATCCCCAAAATCTTTGTGTTGTATTCTTGAAAGATATTATCTGAAATACCAACTTTGGTTTTTGACCGGCTTGTTTTTGAGTTATGCTGTTCAGACACACACACACACACACACACACACACACACACACACACACACACACACACACACACACACACACACACACACACACACAGACAGACAGACACACACACACCTTTTTCTAAAACTGGTGTGTTTGGGTTCAGGGGGCCTCAAAACATATATTTCCTTTGAAATCTCGACATCGTGGCTGCAAAGTTTGGTGCATATATGTTAAGTCATTCCTGGATTACATGTTTTAAACCAGTAAGTCATTTTATTAAAAAGTTCTCCTCGCGATGCAATGTTCACAATGTTTTAACAATACTGCATGTTTATGCTCCTTATTGAGCTGTAAAATAAGTTTGTATTCTTTAATATAATTGATAATTATATTTTACCCAGGCGGCCCGGGTTCGATCACAGGGACCCGCTTGTGGTGGTAGAAGTGGCCTGAGGGTGGGTTTTCTCCTGGTGCTCCCGTTTCCCCCACCACTCATTCCACAAATGCCTCCATTATCACCTTTCCAATCATCTATTTCGCCGCATTTCATATCATGCTCTTCATCACTATCGTACCCGGTGCTTGGGCTGACAACCCGCTTCCAGGTCTTCACACGGTCCGGTCCTGTGCTCCCGGACAGGCGTCTGACCCTAGGCGCTTGTTTGTATCTCCTAGAGGGTGTAATTGCTACATAAGGGGAGGGTAATCAGGTAAATATTTTGTTTATTAATAATAAATATATGAATAATATTTTAGATTTTCTAATTGCATTAGGTTAAAGGGCTAAGGTTAACGGCAATTAAAAGGAAGTTTAGAGGTATCCCGTTTTCAGCTTCACAAAATGCGGTCACATTATTTTAACCTTAAACTCATTGGTCATAAACTCCAAAATAAACCAAGTGTGTGTAAGTAGAACAATGTAAAACAGTGTTTATTTAGCACATAGGGACACCTAATGGGATTTAACATTCCTCTGTATATAGTGAGAATACCTACCAAGTTTATATATCTGCCCTGAAGTATTTACTGTTTATCTTTCGTATTCTGGTATTGTAAGGGAAGCAAGAGCCACTTAATTAAAGTGTCAAGTGCTCCTTAGACTAAAATGATTGTTTGCTATTGTTAGCAGAGAGCGGGTAGCGTATTGTCTTTATTGCTGGCAACAGGAGAGAGGACTGACAGGTGTAACGTCCAACTTGGAAACAATTTAATTGTCCCTTGAGCACAGCGGATGTTAAACACTTGACCACGCAATGTCTCACTGTGCCACGCGATATATTGCTACTGACCAGTTCGGTCGGCTTTTTTAATAAAACCAAGGAGAAGTTATGTAACGCGCTAATTAAATTTCAGCAATATTTTCTGGCTTGTTCTGTGCGGTTGCGGCAAACAGTTGAAGTACTTTTGTAATTACTTGCTCGTCTAAACTTGTTCTTTAACACCATCAACACCACAGATAAATGAAACTTTCATGGTATTGATCTTCTTTACTATTGGTAGAGGAAATGTTGCATCTGATACCAGTTTTCACCGAAAATATTCTCTATGAGAGAAGCATGTTATCTGTTGTATTCACTTAGCTTTCTCTATTTCCTCCTCCATAAACTGTTCTTACAAAAACTTTTCATTCTTCCCGTCAAGGTTAAGGTCAAAGACCTGCTAAATAAATTGGTCACTCCATCTCAATTGCCCTCCAAGGGAGCATCCTTAAAACACGGTCTTTCTACTGCTTCTGACAGCGTTGAATGTCCTCAGTAATATTATCTTCCATGTGTTGTGCTCTAATATCGTTATTTTTCATTGTCTAATCTTGTTACTCCCAGTAGTGGTCGTATAAATATCATTTGGGGTGCTTCTACCCTGGAACTCAGGACCCTAGTTTCGCAAGCGTACTTCAGTGCTCATTTTGACAAGATCTTTGTTTCGCTTCTCTTCTTATGCTTTTGTCAAAGTATCCTTTTAAACATCAATTTAATCTTTTACACATTTCTATGTTGTTCTCAATATCTGCAAATTATTTTTGAGCCTAAGTATTTAAAGTTGATACTTGCTCGATAATACCTTCATCTATAAGTATATTATTATTCTTTGTTCTTTTCTTACCACTGCCATCGCTTTCGTTTTCTTTCTAGAAATTTTCATTTTATATACTTTTCCTATTTCATTTAAATGTAATTTTATTTCATTTTCAGCTAGCAGTACTTAGTTTTTATTTAAATTTTGTTCTCCAGTCTTCAATTATTTTATTTAAATACAGAACAAAGAATATTGGTGGCAATCCACACAATCCGTAGGCATTTATTTGGAATCTATATAGGCCTTCGATTCATATTTACACATGATATTTTATAATACAGTAGTGAAAGCGATAGCTAGGTTTCTAAAATGTGTGTCGTAAAGTATTGGCATTGAAATTCCATACTGTTCCCAGAAAAGAAAAATAAAACACATCTGATGACTTTCTCTACTCTTATATTAACCATTCTTAGAAACTCTTATTGCTATATCTTCTTCGTGTTAGTTGACATAAACATTTACAGAAATTTGTTATTGCTTATTTCCTGGTAGATACAAGGGAAATATTACAACACAGTAGGCTTTGAGCGATATTCAAATCTTTTAAAGCTTTCAGATGTCGTTCTCTTTGCACGGTTAACATATAAAATGAACAACGATGTTCCATTTCACGAAAGTTTTAGGTTTTCCGAAATTCACACACATAACAAGGAATATCTCCGAAATGGTTTGCACTAAAAACATTTTATTTAGACACAAATTGTGATTTAGCGAGATCTACATTCTTTCTATAGTAAGATTTTGTCTATTTCGTACGATTTACGTGTTATTCAGAAGTCCTAAACAGGACTACATAGGCTATAGCCAGAAAATTCAAAATATACATTTTATTTGTCATAAAAATATCTCAGACATGGCATTTTAATTAAATTCGTTAGAGCCATTTTCAAGAAAATCAAAATTTTCCATGTAAAGCGTAGTTTAGGGTGGGGATATTTTCTTCAAAATCTTCGTGTCGCATCCTTAAAAGACGTTAAACTTAAATACCAACTTTGGCTTTTAACCGGCTTTTCGTTTTTGAGTTATGCTGTCCACAGTCTCCCATACACACGCACGCACACGCACCCACACACACACACACACACACACACACACACACACACACACACACACACACACACACACACACACGGACGTTTTTCTAATTTTTTTTTTTTTTTTTTTTTTTTTTTTTTTTTTTTTTTTTCAGGGAGCCTGAAAACAACCATCTCCGATGAAATCTCTACATAGAATTTTTGGGTGGAATACAATACTTCTTTCTACTTACCAGTAGAGAAAGTAAAAAAAGGTGTTGACGTATCACTGGAAAAGAGAATTGTCATTTGAATATTCAAACCAATAACAAGGAACAGCTCGGAAACGTTATCTAGGTTAAGGATTTATTTGATTTAATTGGTGTGTTTTAACCACATCTACAATTGTGATGCACTAAGAGTTTGTTTCCTACAGCTTTCTAAGTATACAAAAGTCATTCATAATGAACACTTCACAAGTTATTCCCAGAAAATTCAAGATATTTGTATTGCGCACAAACATCTTGATCATAGGAATAGGAGAGATGCGGAGGGGTTTTGAAACGGAAGCCAAGTTTATTGTACTTAAGCCACCAAGAGGGCATCCCCGGGGGGAAGGATGAGATGAGTGGAGACACCTGGCAACCACATCCAAAACTAAAGGCACAGACGTTAACAGAAGTCTCTAGGGTTTCCCAAGTTTCACACCTGGAAATCAAGTACATTTTTATAAAAACGGTTTTACGACTCTCTATGTGTGTCTGAGCAGAATAGCTGAAATTCACAACTTTCTCATGAAAATATGGGATAGAGTGTTTATTAAATAGAATGAATTTAAATGTTTGATGAAAAGCATCATGCTTATCGAGAATATGCTGTTAATTAAATTGTGTTACGACAATTATTAAATAATCTTCATTGTTATATAATGCAAATTACAACAGCAGATATTTAAATCAAAATATTTATTGAAGCTGAGAAGAAAATTAAACATAAAAATAAGAAAAGAATAAGTACATACATTAATATCAAAGCAAATGGAAATAATGCATATAAAAAGAGAAAAACCCCCATTTCCTAGAATTTATTATGCGTACGAAGCAACTGGAGAAACAAGGGATAGATAGAAAGAAACCGTAAAGAAAGAGGAGGAAGAAGAGAGAGATAGTAGGAGGTGTTAAGGGGAGGCATCTGTGAAGATGACTAAAATCCGTAATTTTTGTCACAATAATGTGAAAACTTGTGTGCATGTGTGCGGAAATATATCTATAGGTTTGCCAAATTTCGCCTTTCTATGTAAACTTGTTCTTGCAAACAAAAAAATATTTATTGGGTTTTTGCTGCAATTTTAGTGTAGTATTATAAATGCTACTTATAAAATATTATTTATTATAAATGAACCAAAATGTAACCACATGTTTCCCTTGACTATGTCTACAGAAGTTCGTATTTTTATTCGACTATGTCAAACATTTTGGAGAAAAAAATATTGAATAATGGCCATTTTAATTTCAAATTATTAATTTTCAAATTAAAAATTCAATAACCATTAAACTACTCCATCTAGAGCATTTAAAATACCAAGTTTTATGAAGCAACTATTTAAGAACATGTGTGCAAAAGTTTAAAGAATCTAAGATTCCACTAGAAGGTGTATTTTGAAGATTGAAAAATGTAAAAAATATAAAGTGAAGAAAAACGAGTTTAAAATTTTAAGTGTATGAAAACATATATTTAATGCTTTAGAATTATTAAAATAAATCTTTACTAACTATATAGCGTTTCACTCTTAGAAGACAGTATGGAGTTAAATGGGACATCTCTGTCTCTATCTAGCGCATACAAGTTGCCATTAGCCGCGTCCTTTTCTACCCTCGCTCTGTTGCCAGATTCCTAATAGCATGGTATAAATATTCATTTGTTATAAATTTCAGGTTTGAACACATTATCCTATGCAGAATTTTTTTCTCTATCAGGTTATATCCTTTTCAGAGTCATTATACATTTCTATAGGTCCAAATTTCTTCAGAAAACGTTTTTTTCAATAGAAGTCCGATATTTGCTGTTTCTACACTCATCACGCACTAACTAACAAACTAACTGCTAGAATGCATGTATATTTTTTTTCTTAGGTAGAGTAAACTATAGTGCTACTACCTGCTTACTTTTAATTCTCTATGTTTACCCAGTTAAGTGTTATAATTTTTTAAATTAAATGTTTTCGGAAAATTTTATATATGTGCACTGCAAAAGTTACGCAGTGTGAAACTTTTTTGTTATTGAGTTTACATCAGGGAACCAGCAAGAACAAATGTTGAGGAAGGTTAGAGAAAGCTTTTAAAATAAACCAAAAGGCAGAAACCTCTTTCTTTTATCCAGTAAGGCAAACAAAAGGTATTCATCTATTCAGCGTCAGGCCTGACACAGAAGATAGTATATGGAGCAGCACTAGCATTAGTTCGAAAGAAGCCGTGTGTGTAACTGAGCTGTTATTGCGTTATTTGTTTAATATTTTTGTAAATATTTGTAGTTATGGAGGGTGAAGCTAAAGCGCGTCTCACCCTTAAAAGACAGTACACGTTAAATGGAGCGCAGTGTTGCAACATGTACTAGTTGCGAATCTTTCTCCGCGAGCGACTCGAGGTGGCCTGAGTCCTGTACTTAGTCCTTCAATTGTTGCTTGACGAGATGGACACTTTTAACTTTGGTATCCCTCCACGCCTTTGTTACTGTATGACCTAAATTTACAAATGACTCGTCTGTATAAACAATTGATTTCCCCTGGTCCCTAAACCTTTTACGTCTTTTAGATATTTATGTCGCCATCTGATGATATCTAGGTATATCGTCTCTTTCTATTAATATGCAATTGTTACCCTTTCTTTCATATTCGAACCCCAAATCAGAGTGGCCCTTGAGAAATTTGGTAGGGTCTCATAACTGTTGAACTGTGACAAAATTATATTCAGCGTGGGTGGAATATTTGCAGACAGTAAAGAATGAACAATTCGCCGCACTCCACCTTGCACTATTCAATCATATTGCGTTAACCTAGCGTTTTGTGTAGTCCCGCCCCTTTTGCTTTCTTTTTCGATGGCGTTCTTAGAGGTCCTTCCATTAGTTCCTTTTTAATCATACACACTACTGCTTCTGAACACCCGATAGCCTTAGCTGTTTCTTTTACTGCCTTTACTGCCAAGCATTTTGCTTCAAAAATAATCTAACACATTCATAATTATTTGGCGTTCCTTACTTCTTAATTTACCAACATATCGTCTCTTCCTAGCTTCCCCCTCCATAACTACAAATATTTACAAAAATATTAAACAAATAACGCAATAACAGCTCACAGTTACACACACGGCTTCTTTCGTACTAATGTTAGTGCTGCTCCTTATACTATCTTCTGTGTCAGGCCTGACGCTGAATAGATGAATACCTTTTGTTTGCCCTATTGGATAAAAGAAAGAGGTTACTGCCTTTTGGTTTATTTTAAAAACTTTCTCCAACCTTCCTCAACATTTGTTCTCGCTGGTTCCCTGATGTAAACTCAATAACAAAAAAGTTTCACACTGCGTAACTTTTCCAGTGCACAGATATAAAATTTTCCGAAAACATTTAATTTAAAAAATTATAACCCTTAACTGGGTCAACATAGAGAATTCAAAGTAGGCAGGTAGTAGCACTATAGTTTACTCTACCTAAGAAAAAAATATACATGCATTCTAGCAGTTAGTTTGTTAGTTAGTGCATGATGAGTGTAGAAACAGCAAATATCGGACTTCTATTGAAAAAAACGTTTTCTGAAGAAATTTGGACCTATAGAAATGTATAATGACTCTGAAAAGGATATAACCTGATAGAGAAAAAAATTCTGCATAGGATAATGTGTTCAGACCTGAAATTTATAACAAATGAATATTTATACCATGCTATTAGGAATGTGGCAACAGAGCGAGGGTAGAAAAGGACGCGGCTAATGGCAAATTGTATGCGCTAGATAGAGACAGAGATGTCCCATTTAACTCCATACTGTCTTCTAAGAGTGAAACGCTATATAGGATGGGACGATGTGTTGGTAAATAAAGAAGTAAGGAACGCCAAATAATTATGAATGTGTTAAGATTATTTTTGAAGTAAAATGCGTGTAAGTAAGGCAGTAAAAGAAACAGCTAAGGCTATTGGGTGTTCAGAAGCAGTAGTGTGTATGATTAAAAAGGAACTAAGGAAAGGACCTCTAAGAACGCCATCGAAAAAGAAAGCAAAAAGGGCGGGACTACACAAAACGCTAGGTTAACGCAATATGATTGAATAGTGCAAGGTGGAGTGCGGTGAATTGTTCATTCTTTACTGTTTGCAAATATTCCACCCACGCTGAATATAATTTTGTCACAGTTCAACAGTGATGAGACCCTACCAAATCTCTCAAGGGCCACTCTGATTTGGGGTTCGAATAGGAAAGAAAGGGTAACAAGTGCATATTAATAGAAAGAGACGATATCGATATCATCAGATGGTGACATAAATATCTAAGAGACGTAAAAAGGTTTAGGGACCAGGGGAAATAAATTGTTTATACAGACGAGTCATTTGTAAATTTAGGTCATACAGTAACAAAGGCGTGGAGGGATACCAAAGTTAAAAGTGCCCGTACAGGACTCAGGCCACCTCGAGTCGCTCGCGGAGAAAGATTCGCAACTAGTACATGTTGCAACACTGCGCTCCATTTAACGTGTACTGTCTTTTAAGGGTGAGACGCGCTATAGTACGCAGATGAAACAAAAAGGAAGCTCGAAATGGTGTAATGAATGAAGAACATAGAGAACATTTTTAAAGCAGAACAGAAGGAACACGGCAGGTTGTGAGGATAACAGGCATGATGTGATAAGATGTAACGAGATTGGCACAGGACCCACAACCGTTTAGAAAATGATTAGAAGACCCAACGCCCAAATGCAGAAGTGAAAGAAGTGTGTTTTTTTATACAGGCGTCAAATATTTTGACTTAATCGAAATGTGTGTTGTATCCCGTAGCAGAGAGACAAGGACACTACCTCGGAACTGTCACGGGTGTTAATTTTAGCTCCAGGATGTAGTACATGAATTAGGTCATCGTTTCATAAATTTCAACCATAAAATAGTGTAGCTATATGTTCGTTTATTTCAATCTAACAACCGAAATTAATGTGAAACCTAGGCCGCAGTCTGAAAATGTTGAAGTTGTCCAGGAAGTGCCCCTTTAAAATAATATTGTTAGAGGAAATTCAAGCATAAAATCCATCGATCCGATATGTGCGATAGTCATAGATCTAAAAAAAAAGGTTGTGTTGCACTCACATGACTTTCTCTACTCTTGTACTAACCATTCTTACAAACTCTTATTCCTATATCTTCTTCGTGTTAGTTAAGATAAACTTTTGTACAAATTATATTATCGCTTATTTCCTTGTAGGTGCAAGGTGAATATTAGAATACAGTAGGCTTTGAGCGATAGTCAAATGTTTTAAAGCTGTGAGATTCCGTTCTCTTTGCACACTTAACATATAAAAACATGAACAACGATGTTCGGTTTCAATAAGGTTTTAAGTTTTCAGAAACTGACACACTTAACAAGTAATATCTCCGAAAGGTTCACTCTGCAAAAATATTTATTGAGACATAAATTGTGTTTTAGCGAGATTTATATTTTTTGTACAGTACAATTTTGTGTATCTCTAACGGTTTACCAGTTATGCAAAAGTCGTCCAGAGTAAATACGACTACAGGGGCTATAGTCAGAAAATTCAAGATATACATTTCATTTGTCATTAAAATATCTCAGACATATGACATTTTAATCAAATTCGTTTGAGTCATTTTCAAGAAAATCAAAATTTTTGAAAATGTTACATGAAAAGGGTAGTTTAGGGTGGGGCTATTTTCTTCAAAATATTCGTGTGAAAGACATTAAACTTAAATACCAACTTTGGTTTTTAACCTACTTTTCGTTTTTGAGTTACGCTGTCCACACACACACACACACACACACACACACACACACACACACACACACACACACACACACACACACACACGGACCTTTTTCTAAAAATGCTCTGTTTTTATTCAGGGGTCTCAAAAAACATTTCCGGTGAAATCTCGACATCGAATTTTTGGATGGAATACAATACTTCCCCTACTTACCAGTAGAGAAAGTAAAAATGAAGTTTTCAATGTATATAAATTTGAGTTTTTTTGCGATTAACCAGGGTTTACGCCTTATTATTTGGCTACAATATTTCAAAGACACATCCACCCATATGCCGTATATTTGATATTGAACAATATTGTATAGCAATGCCTCGGATATCGACCAATCAAGTTGGTTTATCTTACAATATGCCTGCTGGGATGCAATTTTATTGAATAAATCGTCAGATCGTTACTGAACCGTGTTAATATTGGTATGAACTGATTAGTGTTATCAACTATACAATTCTATTTTTAATGAATGCACATTTAAATAGTGTTGTTTCTCAAATTATGTTTTTGTATAAATGTGTATCTTTATGTTTTGAGTTCAGTTTATTTTAAGGTTGTTTTCTTGTTCCCACTGTTGTTAGCATTGAGTAGTATTCCGTACTTTCGATTGTTCATTCATTTAGTCGGTAGCTGAGATCTGAGGAAGTAGTGAATTGATTTTAAATAACACAAGTAAGAACATTTCTGTAACTGGTGTGCAATCTGACTGATATAACACGAGTTAATTTTTACGGGTGTCACAATGAAAAGATTATACACGTGTTCCATAAAACGTTTTATGCAATTTTATTATTAACACGTGTAAAAATAATTAATAAATTTGCTAAATTAAAAATTATAATTTATCAGACATCACAAATGTACGATGTAATATGGTTGTTAAGCAGATGTTTCATTTGTTTCAACACTTATAGAGGAAGTGGAAGGTAATGACAACTAATGAAAATATGGGTTGTGTTCCGCTCGACATTTTGAACCAAGCCAAGAGTGCTGAGAATTTATTAAGTCCAGAAGAATCAGAAGATGTTTACGAAAAAGGAATGAGACGATTCTTGTATTTCAATGTTGCTGTACTTGCAAGAGTGACGATTTCAGGTTTTCTTAGAGGCACATTACGTAAAATTGTTTTGTGGTGGTGATGACGCTGTTGCCATGGTGATTACGTTGCTCATGTTCTGACACTGGTACTAGAAATAGAGTAACGATTTATGCCGCCAATTCGTTTTAATGCTAGCATTACATAAACTAATACATTGTATAATATGTTGTCACGAACCTCAGCTAACTATTGTTACTAAATAAAGCTGTACATACATTAAATGGGGATTCAGATGCCGTAATTGAAACTTAATATTTAAAGCCGGATTACTTGAAGAACAGGAGTGTAACTGTATCTTAAAGCATGTACAAATTACTCACCATAGTTTTATTATGATACGTTTTCCATCAAGCAACTGCGAGGACATCTCTTTATCTGGTAAATCTTTTAACAAAATGCCTATCCTTGATATTTTACAAAGCTCACAAGCTTGGCAACCGCCAACTGAATCCGATGAACCCCGGAATGAGCCGAGGACTCCCAACTCAAGTAAGACCCATCGACGGAGCCTACACATTGCAGTGGGTGAGAGATATCTGATATCACCTCCATCTAAATATCGCCAAAATATCAGACAGGTTCGGAACCTCTCTTGAGATAATCTAGTATAAAGGGAAACAATTATGAAACTTGTTTTTACGATTTATTCACTTGTTTTGCTTAAGAATAAATTACCGTGTCTTCTTC
Source organism: Tenodera sinensis (assembly GCA_030765045.1). Classification (NCBI taxonomy): domain Eukaryota; kingdom Metazoa; phylum Arthropoda; class Insecta; order Mantodea; family Mantidae; genus Tenodera; species Tenodera sinensis. Next base: position 125,795,477 of record CM060968.1, on the reverse strand, counting down.
CGTAGGAAAACAATTATTTTAGAATGCAAGGAAGCTGTAAAAACGTACTATATTTTGCATGGATACATAACCACTCTCTATGTCCTTGTTACTTTGTTTCGTAGACATGAAAATATACACCCTATAGAATAGGCAACGCGTTTAGATGTGAGAACTTATTCCCACTCAAATATTCCGCTGAGTTTAAGAAGATAACGGGGCAAAGTTTAAGGATGCTGCAGTACTTCGTATGCCAGATAGCTGCAACAGCTGTTGAAATCATAACCTGAGAGGAAAGGGAGAGGGAAACAAATTTGAGTTTTACGTTTCCTGCTATTTCCACCACTTTAGCTTTCCAACAACAGAAATGCAATACATGGCTGTGATAGCTTCCTTGATTTTACCGCAGGCAATAGTAGCGTATCAGTCTCATTTCATAAAAAGAAACTGTTATTGCCCTTCAGGATGTCTTCCAAGGATACGGAACGAGCACATCTGTCTGTTCTCATGTCTCTGAATTGTACAAAGTTATTACTTTCTCTATATAGTAGGAGAGAAGGAATTGCATTCCATCTAACAATTCCATGCCGTGATTTCAGTGGATATGCACGTTTTGAGGTTCCGTTAATCCAAAAACGCATTTTTAAAAACGTTCCGTATGTGTGTGGACAGAAGAAAATTGGTCACCGAGGGAACATACTCAGCAGTATGCATTGCCTCATTGAATCTGACTTTCAAACTTTATCACTAACACATCGTTGTTTCCTGAAATCACTTTCAAGCTTTGTTATTTTTATATCTCTTCAGTATTTGAATACATAATTTAAGATGTTTTCCATATTTAAACACTAATTTAATTTAAATCCAATAAAAGGCATAGCATGCCCCTTCGACATTGGGTAATTTTAAGTTAAAACTTGCATATAATAGATTTAAACGCTCCTATAGGTTGAGTCATCCTATATACAAATTAATCGACAACTCTGGATATTAATACTAAAATATGTGATTGTACACTCATAATCTTTTGCTACTCACACATGTACAAACTGCAGATGTTTATCTAATTGACGGTTACCGGTATAAAGTTTAGTAGAACTGGTTTTATTACATATTTCTCTATAGATACAATGGGAATCGGAGAATGCAGTGTATTTAAGTGAAGGTCAAATCTGGTCGCTTTGTGATGGTTCATTCCATTCTCTTTGTATGTCAAGAACATAAAAAACTAATAACGAGCTCCTGTTTGAGAAAAATATTGTTGTGGAACTGTTGTTGTCCATGGTTCTTGCGTGTTGTACTACGGAGAAGTAAGGTGAGGATGCGTACCCCTCGACTGGATATGGCACCTCGTGCTTTGTCCCGAGCGCTTCCTCGTGTAAGATGGCTACGAGGGATCAAGCTGGGTTCGACACACCAGTCCGCAAGGGTGTCTAGAGGACTAGCTAGCGCCGGTGAGGCTCCTGCTTGATGGTCTGGAATGCACTCAGCCTCGTATTTATCCTCTCCACTTACTGACACAATTTGAAGGACTGACCGGTTATCTGAGGTAGACAGACAATAGCGGGAGGCGTGGCCTGGTAGCTAACCGCTGTGAGGCAGTGGAAGGGGTTAAAAATGCGATGTAGGGAAAGTGATACAATGCGTGGGTTCTCCCTATATATGCCCTAGATTGTCATCCGGCACACCACTTAAGCTTCTCAGCACCACCCAGAGAGAGGGGACGATGCGACTCTGTCATACTATAGTAGTCTATCACAGTGGGAATTCCGGTTTATGGTACGTCAGACCTTGGGAGGAAGGATAATATGAAAGTATCCTACAGGCGACCAGAACTCATCACAGGTGGAACTACAACTACTGTGGCTCCCTAACAGGTGAAAGCAAGTTCTTCAGCCCGACGGAGTTCAAGATCCCCCACAGGGAATCCGCCACCACCCAGTTCCGATCGAACAATCAGTTTCCTTGAAATGGCCGCCGGCCGACCACAGCACCTCCTCTCAGTCAATCACCGTATTTCGAGAGCTCAAGCCCGCAATTGAATCCGCTTTTTTACAACATAGAAAGAGCAAATACAGAGAATGAAATGAAAGGAAGTGAAACGGGGGATGCACGGTAAATATCCTTTCCAGCATTCACCTGAGTGAATGAAAAACCCACGGTCAGCAAGGTCGGTCGTGGGAAGCGAACCTACTACCTCCCCAGTGCGGGCGACGGACGTTACCGCCTGAGCCAGCCCGTTTGATTACTATAGTTGTAGACCTGGCTCATTCTTGTCTACGTGTACTTCAGTTACAATGCCTGGTATAATTGCAACACTTGCAGTGTCCATTAGGCCTCTCATATCTTCCGCTGAGCTGAGTATCAAACGGTTACAGCACGTACACATTGTAACGCGTGATACTGAGATACACAGAATTGAATTGACATATCCCAAAGTGCAATTTTGGTTAGCGTCGAGTCAACGCGCGATTTGAAGTTCCGCCTTCTACCCTTGCAATTAACGAGCGCTTTGAGATGCCTAGAATTGGATTGTAACGTGCGCTCTTGTTTTAGCATGGAGGCCGAGCGCTTTGTCATGGACTTGCTTATCGAAGAGAGGGCTAACCATTTAGAACATCGAGTGTCCGGAATATAAGAACAGTGCTGAAGAAGGGTAAAGAGATGTAAGGATACTGTTCATCATTTTATTCTTTGAGTAGAGTTGACCCAGAAAAGTCTCCCTATAAGTAGTGCAGCCTTTCCTGATCATTTTAATATATAAATCTAAGTGCCAAAAACATTCAGAAATAACGTTTACGCTACAGTCCATCGTATGGATGTTTTCATTGGTCACAAAAATGATTGACACATAAATTAATTAATTTTTCAAAAGGATTCCATCTTTTCAACTTTATACTACAAACTTATCATATCTCCTCGGATGTAAGACTCTCTTTATAATAAAATACACAAACATATAAATAAAATAATAACTGGTAGATAAATATTTATTTGGTACAATATGTAAACCTGACCTATTGTTGGTATACGTAGGTAAGCAGTAAATAAATTAGAATTATTCAGCCGATGAGACGTAGAGTTAGAGTGTGTACGGAGGGGATTCCACACTGAGCCTATTGTATGTGAGACCCCTGGGGGAAAGGAATGGAATGAGAGTGCTCTTAAGGCGTGAGGGAATTAAGGCGAGCAGCGAACCGTCGTGAGGGTCCTTAACCTATGCTAAAGATTCATCTCGACACCAGGGTTCACCAAGTAGTCGCCAGCCGCATGGGTTTCGACGGTGGTCCCCTGACAGTCCCAGCATCTACAAATCCCCTACATGGCAGCACTAACTCGGCCATCGCCAACATTTCCAAAAAAGCTGATAAAAAACTGAAAAACTAGATGGAAAGGAAGCTGAAATAAATGGAAGGACAGAACATTCGGAGGCTGTAATTATCATAATCATTAACTTTCAAAACAGGCCTGCTTCGGCTCAGAATGGATCTTCCCAGCGTCTCCGTGGCCTTCCAACTTCTCTCCTACCAACTGGTTTTTCTTCAAGGTCTGTTTGGTAAGTCTTTCTTCTGGCATTCGAGAGATATGATCTTGCCATTTCATATATTTTTAGTTGCTCTTCTAGTGTTTCATTTTTAATATGATCTTTAAGACTATACCCAGCTATGTACCTGAAAAATTTCGTTTCAGCCGTTTCAATTATTCTTTTGTAATTTCTGTTCAACGTCCAGGTCTCAACTTCGTAAGATATAATGGACAATGACATAGTTTTATAAAGTTTTAATATGGTATCTCTTCTTGTTTTCTTTTCAATATCCGTTTTGTTGTGCTACAGAGTTTTGAAATGTACACTTTTTGTTTTAAATCTCTGTCATATTCATAAGAAATGTCATATCCTAAGTAGCTAAAATATTTCCCTTATTCTAGCACTTCCTTTTTGAGAAGCAGTTTTGATTGCGTTGGGTATTTACCAATGAAGGCCATTAGTTTCGTTTTCTCTGCTAAAATAATAAGATTTTACCTTGACATAGTTTTGTCGAGTTGATGCAAGTACTTGTTATCTGCCTGAATGACCTGATCGTCTGCAAACACGGCTGTATTTAGGATCGTTCCACCTAACCCAAAACCTACTTTCAACTGCTCTTGCCACTCGGCAGCTGCTGCGTCAATATAAATATTAACATTGGGAGATATTGAGATATCTTACACCTCGGCTGATATTTTCTTCTTAAAGCGATTATGCATATTAATACAAGTCTTTATCATTCAAATTAAATGTTGAGGGTATCCGTTTTGAGCCATTTTCAGAATGTAATTATGTTTCCCAGAGTTTTCCTCATGATTTGAGGAAACCCATGGTTCACAAAGGTTGGCTGCAGGAATCAAACCCACGTCCTCCCAAATGCTCGTCACAGCTTACCACGAGCGATCTCTCTCGGTTGTTCATTCTATTCTAGTACATCATATAACTGCAAAAGTTTAGTATTTAGTATTTGTATTTCATTGTTGTGAACGGTGTGAAAGCACTTTTTCCTGCTAAAGAGATTGGTTCAAAGATTTCATGGTATTAGGATTTTTCACTTCTCTCTGCACGCACATAAACCACCTCCCAAGCTAATGACATCCAAAACTTTCTATAATGCGCGTATACAACGAAACTTGTGCTACACGAGCAATCCGCAATCAAATCAGGGACAAGTTGAAATAAAAAATGTAAAAATGTGGTAGAGAGGGAGAGAGGGAGGGAAAAAGGTGTACAGGAGGAATCCCTTAGGTCGCTGAGTTGGAAAGTGGAAATTTGCAAGAGCAGCCATGAGAATGGAACCCACGGGAAGAAGTGAACCAGGTCTCTCTCTTAATCCCGCTCATGCTTCCCGAGGGATATGCAACTTCGGCAGGGACTCCAATCGGATAAAAGAGGATGAAAAAGATTGTAGTAGATTGCGAATAGCAAATCTTACTCCAGATTTCAGTAACGAAACTTTTAAATGGGATATTCACCTGTGGTGAAGCGTGCTTGAGTTTTTCTGTTTCTTTTTTTATTTCCTTGTTTTAATTCGTTGTTGAATTATGAATGTTATGCTACATATAATGCATTACATTCACACGGTTATCTACACTCAGGTTTCTTTTACGAAACACAAAGACATTTCTTTCTGTACTCCCACTTCTAAAAAGAATTCACACAATTTTCTATATGACTGACATAGAAATGCAACGTTCTTATTCACATAGTTTCTCTACTTGCTTTTCTTCCTGTGGTATTTGAGGTTGTTTAACAATGCTTTTGCATAGTGTTTTCCAGGTGTTTGCATTTATTTGTTTATTTTGGGTTCTTTATAGCATACAATGTAGATCTGAAGGTTGAAGGGATACACTAGTTAAACCACGAGAAATGCCGGATATTTCAGCCAGTTATTTGTACTATTAAAGATAATGCAGAAACCGTTAATATGTGTACAATCAAATAAACTTAAAGCTACTAAAGATTAACATTCTGTGACTCCATTTAGTTAACCTTTCTGGAAAAGACCTCAAGTCTGCGAGCATTTAGAAAAATGCATATCTCAGCCGTTAGTTATAAAATGACACCACTGATTTTTGAGCTTACCAATTTTCTATGTCTATACAATTATTTAGCATCCGTGCTAATGAAGATGATAACTACATAGGAATATTGGGAAAAAAGCAAAACTTTCTTATATTAGCGTTATTCGAGGGTTTGGGCATCCGAAAGATTTAGTGCATACAATTGGGCTAAAGGTTATTCAGACCTTTTGCTGCTGCCTCGTTGTGCATGCACTGCAGTATTTGACAAATGTCAAATAAATAATTAAATATAAAATACGATTCATAACGTTATAAACAGGATTACCTATTGCTTTTTGCTGCATGTCTTTGGATTGCTGAAATTTTGCACCATCGCCATAAATGTAACGGGTGATCCAAAAGACTCCGAACTGGCTGCACTGTGTCTTGCCTGTATGTGTCCTCGGCGCTCGTTGCCGATTGCCGCTGTCATTGTACATTTTTAAAACTACTTTGAAGACTTTACTTACCAATGTTATTTTGTTTTAATTCTGAATCTCAGATCACTTTGAAATCTCTCTGCAAGTCGCACTTTCACTTGGCGAGCTGACTGAGTTAGCGGATACGAATCAAAAATAAATACACGCTGTGCAGTAAAATAAAAATGCTGGGTCATAATACACTTTGTGACTAAGTACAGGACTAAATAATAAAGCACACTGGCAATACCTCAACTACAAGATAGTGCGCTCAATACTGTACTTTCAGAGCAGATAAAAGCAATTCAACCACATAACCTTGTGTACAACAGCTGCGTTATCGTGTTTCTGTATGTTTTTGAATCTCTCTGTATATTGCTAGGCATCAAATGTAACAGGCTTAGGTGTTTACACGCGTTCTTTACGAAGCACAGTAACTATTTTCTGATTCATCATATTCTCAACCAAGGCTATGTAAATCTGTTGTAGTCTTTTAGTAACTTGTAAATTTCAATTACAAGGTGTTTTGTAACCCATATTCCTTGCAAGAAATAAGGCTTATTAGTGGTGTCAGAACTATGAAAGTCGGTTGAATGCTCTCTGATTACGCTAAACCCATACATATGTACAACACACATGCAATAATATTATGGTGAATAAAAATAGTGAATTTTGGTATAAAAAGTCTCAAAAAGGGGTAAAAGTTGTGAAATAAAGTGTCAAATAATACTGTTATAATTTACATTTCAAATTATGTATATAGCATGTTGATTGAAATAACACGTAGGTAAGCTTGGTTTCTAAGTTCCCTGCTCTAATATTGGTTCTTTTATCATCCAAAATATTGTACATTGAAAGAGTTCCTTCACAATCACCATTAGAAATTAAAATATAGGTACATAGACTGTGGTTGTCAGCATTCCATTCTACATTGGGCATGAAAGAATGCTTAATTTTGCTCATAGGCCTCTATCAAGCTTGAGGTTCTTTTACATACCGTAAGTCTATGACACGGGACCACCGGCTTTACTTCCCTTCCGAAGGAAGTCATGCTAAGCGGTTTTACGCACGTACAAGTTCATCGCCCTCCACCAGGTTTGAGCCCACGACGTAGGGAACCAGAGGCTAGCATGTTACTCCTAGACAACAGTACAACAATACACGAAACAAACTCAGCGTTAAACTCCCGCCATTCTTGGCATTAAACTTGCACTGCCTGCTGTCTATTACAGCGTTCTGTAAAGTACACGTGAACTTACCGTTCGAGTCTAAGCTATCTAGTTTGTGGAGCGCGGGAAGCGCATTTCTACCAGACACACTGAGCTTGAACTCTTGACCTTGACCTCGCATCTGGCTTTCTATGTTGCAAAAAGTGAAACATATCTTGTTTTATTCCTTAAATAAATCTTTTAACGTCAATTTTGCAGAAACATCTCAATGAAATGTTAATTTTACGTTAAATTTTAAATAAACGTCTAGTTCGCGAGTAAATATCGCAAAAAAATAATTAATTTGGTGGTAAATCGCAAGTAAACACTCATTTTGTGAGTTTCATTAAAATTCACGTTTAATAGCGAGAGTTAACGTTGGTAATTATAGCGACAATAGTAATAGAATTGATTCTTAAACCCTTTTATTCCGTATTAACAAATTTCGCATCATCGCAATCCACCAAAAAATTGTATCCCTAAATAACATGTCTACTAATACTGGTCTACATCATCCTTCATTCACAAGTATTAACATCTTACAATTGAAGAACTTTCTTGCTACAAAGAAATTGAAAAGTAAATTAAAGAACCACTTAGGGAAGAAAGCCTGCAGGAATTTAAAAAACAATGAAATTGAGTACGTACTACTATTAATCCATAGTCATGACCTGCTTATTTATATATTTTAGATTAGAATAACAAAAGTACTAATAATGCTTCAAAAAACACCAGTGTCTCCTCCTGCTGGTGGTATTTGAACAACTGCCCCGAATTTGGCGTTTCCATCTATGTACACTTATGGAACCGGGTCCCGGCAATCTAGTAAATCTGATTAGTGGATTCTTTGTGCCGCTTTACGTGCCTTAATATTTCGTATTTATTTTCTACACATTTTCATTAGGGTTTTATCCCCTCTCTCCAAACGCCACCCCGGACTCAGAGATTACATTAGTTATTTCTTTTAAAGCGTCCTACCTCGCTTTTTCGATCATGACAAATTTCCGGACAAAAGAGCAATAGTTCTACACGCTCGCTGGATTTTACAATAGACAAGCGAGCAGAGAGGCATTATAAACTGGCTTGGAGTCCTTAAAATCACATTTCTTACATCTAAAAGCTTGGTTTCGGACAGTATTTCAACGTAACACTTAAATTATTTACATTTAACACTTTATAACGTCACTAATGTTACAGACTAATCACATATATATCACCATCGGTGCAAAACAACATTTATACCTCTCTTGATTACAATTATATTGATTACCTACTTCAATAAGAATTCATTAGTTTTGGACTTACTGGTGTAAAGTTATCGTCTCAATCTATAATGGGGTTGTACAGTCCTACCGAGCTTAAAGTGGGGACGCACACAGACATTGTGATTGTATCACTCCGCCAACAAGCACGTGCTGTTCTCTGCGCACACATGTTTACGCCTGTTATCACAACCGTTATATCTTTCACTGTAGCAGTGCGAGGTTAGAATTACACTCGGCTCATATTTACTAAACTAATTAAAGAAATTGCTTAAGAAAAGTTCTGAAATATAATCTTGTGAATAAAAACTTAACCAGGGCCTTTAGATTGAGGCGCGGTACCCACCAAGTTCAGGTAACGTCTTCTTCACACCAGAATGTCTTCCCGATCATTATCTCACTAATTTAGTTTCTTTTTGTAGACTGAAACCCAATGTCTTTCAGCAAAGTGTGGAACATGGTTTTCCTAAAGTTTGGAAGATCTTGGTCATTGTTCAGTATCTATTATAACAAGCTCGTTGTTTATAAGGAATCTCCATTTTAAAGCAAATATCACTTTTAACAGTCATCCATTTTACCTAAAGCACTAAATCGCCTTTCCATTTTATTTTTGTGATCTTTTACAGTTCCCATTTGTTTAATTTCCGTTCTCACATTTGAAACAGTATACGTAGAAACACCAGTTGCTTTAGACGTCAATTTGGTTACGTATTTCACAGCCAGAGTGCCATAACGCTGAAAGAAAAGGTTAAACACATTTAATAAAATAGTCTTTTCAACACTTTTTAGAGGTTTTCCCCTTTTATGTTTCTGTAACTACTCTGAGGAACTGAACACTGTCACACTGACACATCGCTTCCTTGCAGTATCAACGCAATCTGAGAAGCATCAAGCACCACGTGATGATTAATGGAAATAAAATATTTCTGCTCATTTAAATGTTTAGGAAGTTGAATTACAGTATTTATTCACTCCGCTCATTATTTGAATGTATCAAATGTGGGATAATATACGCAATGTAGCAAGTAACTATTTCCAATCGCGCTTCATCATTTTACTCACTCTAAAAGTGGTGCTGGCGCGTGATATTGACATCCGTACACACTTTAAGACTGGATCGGTTATAGTTTAAAATAAAACAAGAACGCAATGCTACAGAACAATTACAATGACATTACAATTTTACATCAATAAATCGGATTAGAAACTGTTATAACAACACTGTTTTTAAATAAATGGCACAGAAGAGCACAAAATTGATTGTTACAATAAAATAAGTGATTAATAAAGTAACACATTTGGCATGAGTGTATAGAATAATTCATAAGGAACTGTTACAATAACACTAGTTTTTTAAATAAATGGCACAGAGGTGTACGAAATTGGTTATTACACTCAACTAAGTTATTAATAACGTAATATACTGAAACTTTGAAGCATGGTAAGCCAAATAACATAACTTCTCTCATGTGACTGAAGTAGGTGCTTCATGGCAGACCGGAATGCAATTTCATTGCTTCAGAACAAATTGTAATGTAAACAAACGCTATAGCTTATTTGCAGCGAAAGCAATTTGTGATTTGAGATATGATTTGGATATCCCAGTATCCACTATCTCATGCTGGATAGTATCGTTGCCAACTGCACGGGGTTTGAAATCAGAAAGGGAGCCTTTCACAGAGTTTTAATTACATGTTTATTATTTTAAAACATTTCTGAGCGTCACGAAGTATAATTACAGTCTTGTATAAACCCTAAGGTAGTAAAGATGTTACATTGCGGCTGGGCTGTCTGTTGTTCCCTTACTTATGTTTTTGTTTATTTTTTGTCATTTATAAACTTACATTTCCTTTAGCACAGCACGCTCCGTTCGTGCAAAAGCATTTCTGTAAAAGTAGCCCTTTGTCCATTAATCCTTTAAATACCCTTGATTAAATTCTATCTTAGAGCAGACCGGAAAGTATTGTTCTTATTTTTTCAGGTCTTTTAATTTCCTGAGGGCAAGTTTAATTAATGGAAGCGTAAAAGAAAAAGGGGAGTCTCTCCGTTTGAGACACGTGCGTCCTTTCAGGGCAATATGCAAGCGCTACAACTGAACACATTTCCAATTCAGGTACTAATCCACAAGGTATAATGTACCATCGCTATGAATGTGTCTGCAGAAAGGCCGCGCTTGAATTAATTTTCGCCTTGAGGTATTATTTAAAGGATCTTCTTGGTGGTGGTGACCAGCTAGTTTTGTAAATACACATCTACAGAGGACGCTTGGTCGGCCTAACAGGAACCTTCTGGCACCGGGAAGCCTATGTTTGCCGACATAGTGCAATATTCGTTGTTCCTTAAATTCAAACGCATAGATTTCTCATGCAAATTATAAGTGTAATAATCACACGCCTTTACTGCCCTACTCCATTTTACAGTACTGCACCCCACCCAAGACGCCTGTGGTTGACAGAGGTGAGGGACACAGCGGTCGGCTGGTAGCCCTTGGCCTGGAAAGTGCTGTTGCGCCGCGGGATTAGATAAGTATTTTCCAGTGTACGACGCTTGATTCACTCACCAACATCTTAGTCTTTGAGAAAACTGCTGCTGCCGGCAGCTGAAGTATGAATTATGGGTAGTTCCTCTCAGGGTATGTGTCGGCGGGTGTAAAAACTAACGTCGAGTCTGTGCTAAGCCAAGCGTGGTTTTAGACCCTACGAATTGTCTATTTATTGATCTCACAAAGAACCTATCAATATGCTCACGTGGCAAATATCTCGAAAGGTTTACTGTCAACTTTATGCTAAAAGAGGCGCATGTTCCAAAAACGAGCTGCTGTTTTCAACTTGAAGCACTCAAAATCGAACCTGGAATATGTTAACGTCGCGAAAATGCCTTGGCGTACCACCAGCATTTGCACTTGCACTATAAAAGGAATGTCATTCTTCCATATAGTTTAATATTTGCATGAAGATGGTTAGGCGTTTGACTTGCGATGCTGCTCCAGCTGCACGTTACTGGACCACTGATACATTACGACGATGCGATAAACTTTATTGTTCAACTTTTCGAACAGGAGTATTCAATAAAGCTTACCATACATACCTCAGCTGTGTTTCTAAAGGATGGTGAGGAAATTGTCGTTCATGTTCAGATTAAGATGGACACCATTCTAGACCTCGATTACCTACAGCTACAGGACTTTTTCGGCGGTGTGTTTTCTAAATTGACGGATCCGGATGACTTTCCCTCGGTGGCAGGGTCGGGAATGACGATTCTGAGGATGCATCATTGGTGGTTTTCGATGAGCCCATGCCAACCCAACAACAACGCTACTACCCCCACGGTTAGAAATACTATTAGCACCGACGTGTCTGTTGTGGAGATGAATGCGACAGATAGACCCATTTCGGATGTACGAGTGATGTCTACTTCTGACACTCTGCTAATACCAGGTCTACGACAATACAAATACAAGCTTCAACATCATCTACCAGCGACACACAAATACGACACTCACCTACTCCCACAAGCTATACCCAAACACAAGGCACAAGAACACGACAAACACCAGTGAGCTATGCTCAAACACAAGACACACAAACATTAACACGACAAACACCTATGAGCTATGCTCAAACACAAGACACACAAACAGCACCAAGACAATCACATGTGAACTACGATCAATCTACACCATCAACAAGCAAAACACACACACAAGACTACACAAGACAACGCAGACACTCAGTCAGCTCCAGCTGCAGCAGCGTATATTCCCAAGCACCTGACAATATCAGCCATGACTCCGACTCAAGCATAGAGTCTACAACGCAACTGGGATACAGGATAAGCACACTTTTTGATGGCACAAACACAAACACCAACACACACCACACTCCAACAACATACATACCACCTACACCACACGGATACTTCACAATCTACGTAGTAAACTGCGACCCTGCAAAACAAAATGCGTGGCTCATTAGAAGCCTAATGACGAAGACTCACCTAGACACAGACACACTTTACAGAGCTCAACGAATACACAGAAACACCTACGCACTTACTTTCAGAAACCAACAACAAGCTGTGACCTTCTCCCAAGCAATCCCAATACACAATTTCGGCAAGTACGCACATTACGCCAATAGCCAACCTCAAAACAAGCCAACACAAAATCCAGACACAATACAAAGACCAAGAAAAACCCTCACAGCCGTGATAAAAGGAATACCATACGACATAACAGACGACGACATACTCCACAGCATACAGGAAACTTACCCACAAATTTCACGCGTCTCACGCATAATCAGCCAAAATAGACAAACTCCACTGGTACGAATTTTTAGTACCTGTGTTGCAACAATTAACACAATTTTAAAAGAAGGCGCAATAATCGAAAAACAGATTTTCCACGCAGAACCCTCAAGACACACAGACAGACATGTACCGTGCCGACAGTGCCAACAATACGGACATAACGAAGATCAATGCACACAACAACCGACTTGCTTCCATTGCGGACATAACACCGACACAAGACGATGGAATCATCCCGTAAGACAGAACACCCCATACTGCTCCACCTGCCGACAAAATGGGCACTACACCGGGCAAGTGAAATGCCCGATGTATCCCAGACAACCACCCACACTTCCCGAACACACTGCAAAAACCCACATATTCCCACACAACATCCCAATACCACCAAAACCACAACACGTGACTGACTGGCCCAAGATAAATTTCCCAAAAATCCCAAGGACAAAAACAGACATGACGCCAAATGAAACCATTGGAACATTTAAACACGTAATAGGACATACAGAACAGCAAATAAAATCACTACAAGAACAAATCACACACATCCAAGAAAACATTACAAAGTACATCCGACAAATCACGAACACCACAATAACACAAATCCTAAGCACACTCATTCCACCAATTTACGACATAACTCCACCTGCACAAAGACCCAGATTCCTACACAACTTAACACAAACAGCACAAAAGACCTTGAAAAAAGCTGTCAACACAACCAGAGTTGGCAACCAACTTGCCATCTTTATAGACGACAGATAAAAACATTACAATCACACAACAAACTATAATAAAAAACACAAACACACAGTAAACATAAACACACACACAAACACAAACACACACACTTTCATAACCTAACATACAAAACAACACAACTAATATAAAAAATCACATATGAGCCGGGGCAGCAACAACAAACAACAAACTCTCCCTAAAATTAAAACTAAATTCTCAGAGGGCAGAAGCCACCTCCATGCAGCTGGGGACGACAACACATACACAAACAAACACAAACAAATACATAAGCCACATCACTACAATCAAAACAATACACACACACGTCAGGAAGATCTCCCACACGACAAACAATAATACCAAAACGAGGCTGAAGAGGGACTGTCCCTAAACAGCCTGGGCATGTTGTAAAACATGCCCGAATTACCTTTTTCATTTCATTCATTCTTCATTACGGATGTTGAAGATGTTGCCCAAAAGTTCGTCAACAATATATCTTCGTTTGTGCTCGAGTGGCCGGCTGCACCTGATGTCCGCACCTTGAATTGCAGAATATGTGGAAACAAAATAGAGGACCCAGATAAGGAAGTGGTTGAGAGACGAAATGATATTGATCGCTCTTGAGGGTCGTGCCACTATTCGAACTGGATATGTCCCGAAAATTCATGTGCGGTGTATTTCCATTATTTTAAAGGATATGACTCCCACCTTATCGTCCGCGCATTAATTAAAAAATTAATAGGGTCGAAGGAGTTAGGCGTTACGGATGAGCACATACGACCGTCCGGCTAGTGTCTTGCTGGGAAAGCAGAAGTGACCGGGTTGATGCGGTGATTAAACCACAAGTTCGTTTGGCACCATGTATAACAAATAATCACGTCATTTTCGCACTCTTCTTCATATATTCTCACACTTGTCTAGAGACACAAATTATCGGGTATAATGAACTCGGAGGGTGGTTCCTTTGTATGTCTGGTGGAAAACTATGAATATTTAACTATGTCCCTGAACCACACAGATGATATTTCGTATTGAATAAGTGACTGCATTTTTAAAATATTGAAAAATCTCGAAATGAAGGTTCTCATTAGATAACAAAATTTCAGTTGGACGGCGATGGAGAGATTTCCATTGCCGGAAGAAAAAGTTATTCAAAGCTTCAAGTTTCCCCGTAGTTCCAGGAGGAATCTGCAGAAATTCAATGGCTTTTCTGTCTTTTTCCCCATTTCGTTGCCTTCGCAATTATATTTTCGGTCTTGAACATCTGTCTTAAAACTTTAGGCACAAAACTACTAGTACTCTTTTGTAGTACAACAAACATTTAGGAGAAATAATCCATAAATAAATACTGGACATAATAGTGTATGAATGGGTCATCGCACTGTGCAGCAATTTCTACATGTTTCTTCCCAACAAAGGATAATATTGTTTTTGCTATACTTCGCGCTCGAAACCGCTTTGATCGGTATTATAAACACAGAAAGGAGGATACTGTGACAGTTACTGTCTCGCTGTTTCTAAAAACCTGTCTAATACTTTGTCTTTTTATTTCTTTTATGAATGCTCCTAAAATTAATTTTGTTATCTTCCAACTTTTAATTTTATAGGTCTCTTTGAAGCGAGAGAACCAAGCTGAGGTGCTCTAAAATTTACTCTTCCAAATAGAATTTCCAGAGCCCAGAACTTTAAATCTTCATCAGTTACGTTTTTCTTCGCTCTTCTTGCTCCAAGAAAGCATGCAAATAGTTTACGATACAAATATTTTGTATGCCCAATAGGAGTTAACAGCGCGGTTTCCAATGTTTCGCTGACGTCACCAAACGAAATCTGCTGCACACATTGGTCAATGAACGACCTTTCTTCCTACCTTTATTTAACTAGAAAGATATAGTTTTTCTCTCATACTCGCTACTAATATTCTCTTTCTCCATTTTCTGCGGACTGCAAACAATTAGAACTAATGGACTTTGTTGTTTGTCTCTAGATTCCAATACGGGATTCAAGGTCTCATAGATTTGTTCCCTTTGTTCCCCGTCATGGCGTCCATTGTGTATAAATCTAACCATATTTCATCATTCTATGGCAGCCATGGCTTAGTGCGTAGTTCTTCGATGAAGAAAGGTTCTTTTACTAACTCGTAGGCGAGTTAATTTGGGCCTGTGGTGATGACTCCCAGCATTCTTTTGAGCAAGCGTGCTTTTACTTTTTCCAGGCATATGAGGTCTGACGTGATTAGTTTTTCCCATGTTGGTTCTAAACCATACGTGGCAATTGGACATTTTAACTTGAAAGAGAGTTATACCTGTTTTTGGCGGATAGACTGCTCAGCTATGGTGTGTATGTTTTGGTGGCTGCTACCGTCTTTTCTTTTAGATGTGTCCTAAACCACGATGTTGTTTGCAGCGTTACGCCTAGGTACCTTGTTCCATTGACGATTTTGAATTTATTGTTTCCTAGAGTAATCTGTTTGGGGTAAATCAGCCTCTCTTTATGTATACCATCTGGAGGGTCTTCTACCTCTTTATTTTGAATTTGTTCCCTTCAGCCCATAAATACAGGCTGTCTATTGCCTTTTGAAGTTGGATTCTTGAGACTCCGACTGCTACGTCATCTGCGTGCATGATTATATTTGCCTCCATGACTTGGATAGCTTTTGTACTGTCCGCTTTTGTCATTTGTTCCTAATATTCTTATGTTATGTTAATTATTTACATCCTTATTTATATTTGTATGGTTTTCCATTTTGTGTTCAGTCTTAATTAATTTCCATTTTATCCTTTTGTTATTCCCTAATTTCATAAGTTTCTTCATTCATTATGCTTATTTCCTTTAGTATATTGTTATACCTTTCTTTATACGCATTTAATGTAAGGTAGGTGTTCCTTTAACATCAACCTCTCCCTCTACCTCTCTTTCCTTCTTTGTTTCCCCCTCTCTCCCCCCTCCCCAAATATTGATGAGATAAAACCTAATATGTCTGTAATGATGAAAGTATTACAAATTCAGGTTTGTGATACGAACTGTGCTCAAAAAGAGCAAGAAATTACAACGTAGATACATTTGTTAAGTATGAATGAATTTAAAATTACATAAAACTTTTATTATTCAAACAAAGGAAATAAAACTGAGGATATTGGGTCCAACAGAAATAAAATGTCAGTTTATTCCTCGGAAAACAGAACTGAGCCAAACTGCTGTTCTATGGGTTAGTGGCACAAACTAATAAGGAAGGTACAATTTGTAAACCAAGGCATATCACATTTGCAGTTCATATGTACACATTTGTACAAATCCCGAGTGCGTGATGATATGACAGAGCTTTGTTATTCTGACTACTGGCTCGGTTTACAGGCCGCAAGTGCGTTACTTGAACTGTCCAGCATTCCTTGATCATCCATCATGACGTGCTCCCTAACGCCTCTGGTTGAGTGATTAACTGTTGCCCGGCCTCTGAAAATGACGCCAGTGAAGAATTTCATTACACTTCAGTGACTATAATAGCAACAAAAGTATTCTGACATAAAGCTGCCCCAACGTAGCATTCCAGCCTCTTTCATAATTCACTGGAGAGCAGAAATGCACGTGGAACACGGCTTTTAAAACTTCCCTTCGCTCAGAACCTGAGCTGTAAATATGTAAGTCGGTTATGAGAAAGCAAAGCTCTAAACTCTAGTACCATAGTTACTGCTAAACCCGTAAGGGACGTCATTAAAAGCCACCTCTTCATAATGACACTCATAATCCACCAATCAAAGGAGCACCAGTTCATTACGACACTGCTAGCCGCCAATCAAAGGATTCGCATGTAGCAATCAATACTTCGGCGTCTACGCACATTCCCACGAAGCTAAAAGTTTATACGGAATAAAGCTACTCAGTTTAACAATTAAGGTTAACATTGTAAATAACGTTATAATAAAGTAAATTTGTCTACTTGTTTTTGGTCTACTCTTTGGAACAAACACACACACACACACACACACACACACACACGACCCAAAATTAGACCGACAAACTATGGGAGCTGACACACTTTTTGTTAAGGAAAGTTTCTTACTTCGTTTAAGGACTAGACGAGTTAATATCATAGATCACTGTCTTCCATATAGTTTAAGTACTTACGGCAAAATCGACAAAGCAACTTAGTATTGCATTTATCTTAGTAAGTTTCTTAATACAAGAAGCAAACACAGAAGACAAACAAAACACAAACATCTCATTGTTTACAGATAATGACAGCTTTACTATTCAAAATTAGACTGACAAACTTTTATACCAGAGAAACTGCTGGCGTCCTTACGAGAGTACGGCAGAATAGGGCACGCCGATGCATTCCTTGTGTTAATCGCAATGGGCGTGCGTTACAACATTTACTTGGATTAGTAAAGCAACTATTTTCGTATGTACAATCGAATCCAGTAACAAATAGTTAAAATGTCGCACACCAGTGAGAATAACATGTAGAGTAGAATATTAAAAACATTTTATAAATTTTTTAAACTTAGATTATAGAGCATAAATTGTCGTATGAATATTATGAACTCACTACCGCTCGTTTCATCAAATATACTTCCATCTTAATTGCTGCACTTATGCTCTCGTTACATAATATACAATTTCGACACTTGCTGGAAGATAAGTTGACTTCTTAAAGCTTTAAACACGGTTAGTATTGTCTCTCAATAGAGGCAGTACAGAAGATGCATAATTTTCAGAACTGTCTCTAATGTGAAGGAATTATCAGTCAAATCTACACACTACAATTCTAAACTGAATATTAGCCCTTATAACGAAAGGTGTTATCCCCGTTTAACTTTGTCCTCTGTATATTTCATTGTTGTAGATTAATCTACTAAAGTCAATGGCCTGAAACAATGGATCGCCCGAAATATTTGAGTTCATGAGCGACCAATTAGTGATCTTTATTCAAAACTAGCATTTCTCTGTCGAAACTAATCCATCACGATAGAAAGAAGCCCATAGCTGTGATCACTGGCACAGTGAGACGTGTGGTTTAGTGGAAGGAGTGCGAAGATTTCAAAATAATTTATAAGTTAAAAATAACTTATACCAATACAAATAGAGTTACGGAGGGGGTTCAGCACTGATGCCAGACTTATTGTATCTATGTCCCCATGAGTGCATCCCCGGGAAGAACGATGAGGTGAGAGGAGACACCGGACGGTCAGATCCAAGCTAATGGCACAGTCATTGATGAGGTCCCTAGGTTTTTCCAAGTGTGACAACTTGAGGTGTTCAGGTCTTCCGGGGTCATCTCAGGGAGTTGTCGGTGCGATGTCCAGGGCCCCCAGATGCAGCACCATTTCTACCCGGATCCCACGGGCAACGAGAGGCGGTAAGAGTTGTGCATATCATCCCTGCCAAGCTGCACCTAACGCCTTCGCTGACACTTGCAACCCTGAAAGAACCAACAAGAGAAAGGATCAATAAAATTATTAAATAAACGAAATGGAAGGACAGGAAATTCGAGGGATGTAATTATCTCTCCCAGTAGTCCCCTAGCGACCCGTGAAATCCCTTAAAAAAAAAAAGAAAAAAAAACATGGATTAATGTATAAATGTATATTTTCAATTTTCTCGTTATAGATAGTCCATAGTCTTGTTTACTCTTGCTAACTTTTGCATAACTGGTCAATCGTAAGAACTAGACAAAATCGTACTACACAAAAATTTAGGTCTTGTTCAAACACATAAGTTATGCCTAAAAGAATTTTTTGTGGAGTGACCAATTTCGGAGAAATTCCTTGTTATTTGTGTGAGTTTTGCAGTACATCATATTTTTCTTTTAAAACATATAGTTGCTTTAAACCTCACCACTAGCAAACATATTTTAAACATTAATTAGACGCCATGAAGTAAAATAGATGGTATCTTTGTACGTAATTTCCAATCGTACTCGCAAGGGAAAAACGTGCACAACAGAGATCGAAGGTTGAATCTCGGGATTCAAATTGGATAGTCAAAACCAATCAGGTAAACCACCAGCGATTAGTGGAGGCCACATGCTGACCTCTCCATGTGGTTAGTGTTAACCAAAATCAAATCATTTTACCGAGTGCAACGATGCATAAATGCTTTTTCACCTTAGTCTGCACGCTCCTAAATACGCATTAATTTAACGCAGGGTTGCTCAACCACAGGCAAGTCAGAGGAGGTTGAAATTACCTCCTTCCATCCGCCGGGAGAGAATGACGCATTTATCAGTAGTTACTAAGTTCCAGTGGCGGTGCATTCTTACGTACAGGAAAGCAAAGGCGTACACATTCATATTCTGCCCCTGATTAGCCCACGATGTTTCTGGGTATACCTTTTTGGGCACGATGTACGTTTGAGATGGTCTTCAATATTTGGTGCAAAAGATGAAGTGCACAGTCTCAAAAGATAAGCAAGGTGATTATCACTTATCTTGCTGTGATACTCACTTTTAATGCAGTTCATTTTTGAAAATGTTTGTTCGCAGATATAAGTGGAGCCAAAGACAGTCATTAAACTAGATGTAAACAAACGTAATCTCGGATACTCACAGCAGGACAGAGGCCTAAATAATTCCCATCCTTCTTTCTCAGAACATTTTACGGTCGTGGAATTCTGCAATGTAAGTAGTTTCATATTTTGTAGCTCGTGTGAAGCCTCACTACATGGAAACTTCAAAAGTTTGTTGTATATTTCCAGAAGAATAACATTTATCGTGAACACGGAACGTAAGCAAGGGAAATGGTATAAATCTACAACTACCAGTCTTGCAAATCAAACACTTAAGTTTATCGTCTTCATCTCGAAAACGAAAGTATTCGTCCTCCCATTGAATTGTATGTACTACTACTCCGTGCCATCCGCCTCTGATTAGTAGGTCTGCCTGTTCTTGCCTGGGTCAGTGGTGTGGGGAAAATAACATGTGTAGAGGAAGCGAGCGTGTGCTCGCCCGTTGAGAACCCATGATTTAAAGTATTTTACAAATTCATATTCACAACTATCTGCAAATGTACGTTACGTGATTGGTGCAGTAAATATATATGGTGCTGCGTAGTTGTCCTTTTGTCCAGAAAGCTGAAAATAAAACCTCAAAATTTGGTGTTGGCACTTGAAATGGATGCTGGTGTTCAGATGTTGGCACGCGTGTGGTTTCTATAACTTGTTTTATTATGCTCATTGTAGTTAGTAAAGATTTATTCTAATAATTATAATTATATAAATACGCCCTTAGTCTACAACAATAGCATATAACATACATAATTCTAACCGTATTTTCTACAATAAAACAAATCTAATTAATTTTAACAATATTTCCCACTACTCCAACTATAGCAGCTAATCCAACTGCTTCCCGGTTGGAAATTTATACAATTCGTTCCTCTATCCTGGAATTGCTCATTTCTATTACTTTCCCTTATGTTTAACATTTTGTTTTTTATAAGGAGGGGAAGTAACATTTTAACATTATTACTATCTCTACTGCGTAAGTAGGGGAAGTATTGTATTCCACCCAAAAATTCGATGTCGAGATTTCACAGAAATACACGTTTTGAGGCCCCCTAAATACAGGAAAAGCGCGCGCGCGTGTGTGTGTCTGTGTGTCTGTGTTCCTGTGGAAAGCCTAACTCAAAAATAAGTCGGTTACAAACCAAAGTTGGCATTTATGTTTAATGTCTTTCAAGGATGCGACACGAAGATGTTGAAGAAAATAGCGCCATCCTGAACTACCCTATACATGGAAAATTTTGATTTTCTTGAAAATGGCTTTAAGGATTAACACTAAAAAAATTAAATTATTTATTAAATTGATTGATGTAAAATGACACGTTTAATATATTTGTATGACAAATGAAATGTATATTTTGATGACTTTTGAATAACTGGTAAACCGTAAGACATAGACTAAATCCTACTACACAAAAATGCAGATCTCGCTAAAACAATCTATGTCCAAATATTTATTTATTTATTTATTTATTTATTTATTTATTTATTTATTTATTTATTTATTTATTCACTCACTCACTCACTCACTCACTCACTCACTCACTCACTCACTCACTTACTTATTTATTTATTTTTGTAAAGTGAACCATTTCAGAGATATTCCTTGTTATGTGCGTCAGCTTCGGAAAACAAACTTTCATGAAATGGAACATCGTTGTTCATTTTTTATGTTAGGCGTGCAAAGAGAACGGAATCTCAAAGCTTTAAAACATTTGACTATCGCTCAAGACCTACTATATTCTTATATCCCCCTTGCACCTACAAAGAAATAAGCAATAAGATAATTTGTACAAATGTTTATCTCAACTAACACGAAGAAGATATAAGAATAAGAGTTTGTAAGAATGGTTAGTACAAGAGTAGAGAAAGTCATGTGAGTGCAACAAACCACATTTTTTCCCCTAAATATTTTCTGGCTTTTGAATCATAATGCTACCATGCATTAGAATGCCATTCAAACCCAGTAATTTTTAAAATATGTTATAAATATTTCAGTGACACATACAGTCAATATAATCGTGGACAGGACATACTCAACTTTTTATCTAACATATGCCAGATGATCTCATACCACTTGAAAAATTTTACACTAAACAAAACAGTTTTGACTCCAAATTTTCTCGGGCTTTCAGCCAGGTAAATAGGAAAGGAACGCTTTGAGCAGCTCCTCATGAAAGAGTATACCATAAAGGAATTTAATAATCTTATTTTAGGAGTAATTCTGTTGCTAAACATCGTTAGACGTTGACGTACGGTTGCCAGATCCTGAAATTTTGCAACATTGCCTCACTTCACTGAGGAGTTTGTTTCTATTTGTGTGCGGATGAGTTGACAGAAGTGAATATGTACTTTATATGTACTTCTGCCAAGTGGAGAAACATCTCCCAAAATACCTATTGGTCGTTTTCGTAAGCGACGGGCCAAGCCTTAACGCCCGGCCGCTGCTTCGGCCACCTCTGTCCACTACAACCGTCATGAATGGTGTACAGAACTGAACGGTGGTACATGGTCAGTACGCCGGGCCCTCCCGGCCGGTTATGTGGCTTTCAGAAACGTGGGGCCACTACTTCATCAGTGGGGGACAAATCCCCATGCCGGTACCGGGTACCAAACCCGAGTCTTTCACGGCAGAGGCAGTTGCGCTGCCACTTCGCTACATGCAATGAAAGCTCAACTCCCTTCTTAGCAACCTCATCTATTCGTTCATTGTCCGGAATCCCCTTATGCTCCGGTACCACTTTAGCTGAACTGAATTATGGGTAGCTAGCTTGTAAGTGGTTATGGAGGCCTGACTAGCGGGAAGTATAAGCTGTTGTATCGTCTTCTTACTCTCTTCCAAATACTAGCTAAACTAGCAAATACCTGTTTCAGAAATATCTTGACATATTCGTTCCAGCTAAATGCAACGTATTATCTATACACCCCAAGTCCAGCAGGAGTTGCAATTGCACTGTGGCACTTTAGGGAGACTTAACAGTGCGGTTCTTTTTAACTGAGAGCGGAGCGAAACGAGAGCATTAAGCTATTAGACTATTCTCTACCACGTGACAAACTAAGTTAGCTGTGAAGAGAGGGGTAGCGCTCGAGGCATCGATGTTAACGCAATGAATGCGTCGATACGGTAACCGCTAAAGTCACGTGCTCTCCTACCGTAAAAGTGACATCACGGTTTGTACCGAAGAGAGCTTTAGTCACAGCCATGGAACACGATAAAACATCACAAACAAACGTAAAATATACCTAATATATAAAGTAAGGAACCTAGGGATATTGAGACAAACTGACGCTATTAACATGAAATATAGAGTTAATTAATCTCCATTATAAACCTTATCTCAAGAGCTAGAATTGTTTCCTGACTTGGGGATCAACATTTTTTTCAAGGGCGCACAGTGTCAGTTTTCTAAGAATGTTGTGGCTGAAAGATTTTTACTTTCTCTACTACTTTACGTATAGTAAAGTATTCCACCCAAAAATTCCATGTCGAGATTTCACCGAAAATATTTTGAGGCCCCCTGAATGAAAAAAGCACTTTTAGAAAGCGTGCGCGCTCACGTGTGTGCGTGTGTATGTCAGTCTGTGGACAGCATACATCAAAAACGAAAAATCGGTTATAAACCAAAGTTGGTCTTTAAGTTTGTCTTTCAAGGATGTGACACGGAGATTTTGAAGAAAATTCCTCCATCCTAAACTACCCTTTACATGGAACATTTTCAAAATTTCTTATTTTCTTGAAAATGGGTCTAACGATTATGTTTAAAATGCCATATGTTTAAGATTCTATGACAAATGAAATGTATATCTTGAATTTTCTGGCTATAGCCCATGTGGTCCGTTTTCTCTTGATAACTTTTGCATAACTGGTAAACCGTAACAGATAGACCAAATCTTACTATACAAAAATGTAGATCTTCCTGAAACACAGAATTTAAGCCTGAATTTTTTCTTTCTTTTGTAAAGTGAACCGTTTCGGAGGCATTCCTTGCTATTTGTGAAATTTGGAAAACTTTACTTCCGTGAAATAGAACATCGTTATTCATTTTTTATGTTAACCGTGCAAAGAGAACGGAATCTTTAAGCTTTAAAATATTTGACCATCGCTCAAAGCCTACTGTATTCAAATATTCTCCTTGCATCTACAAGAAGATAAACAATACGATAATTTCTGCAAATGTTTATCTCAACTAGCACGAAGATACAGGAATGAAAGTTTGTAAGAGCAGAGATAGTAATGTGAGCGCAACACATCAGATTTTTAAAGGATTTATTTTGACAACGCGGTCTGATCACAACCATACATAACAATACATTATAAATATCAGTTTACCAATTATATATGCATATATCTATCAACATTCACAATAAATCAGAGTTCAGTATCCATTAAAAACTGTAGCATCTTGTTGATCATGATGGGTCTGTTCAATGCATTAGGAAGATTGGAGATGCCTGCATGTTTGTACCTCTGCTGTTACCCCTGCACTAGCGCAAATGCTTATTTTCAATCTTTCCGAAATTGATATCTCAGTACACACGACTGATACTTGTTCAAATATACCCAGGATGTACGGTTAACAGGAATAACAAGCCATTGCTTCCTATCGCATAACTGACAATTTTTAAATTTTCTCTTGCAAACTATAGCTTGTTAAGGAAGCACCACCCTATATAGTTTCTGATATCAAGTCTCTGTAATTTTAACAAATTCCAAAAATTCCCTCCAAGCAGTAATTAAAGCACCACGCCTCTTTCGGTATCTGTGGCCATTTCTCGTCTAGATCTCACCATATGTTGTCATGATCGGTAATGAAGTAACCGATTCGGTGGCGAAAAGAGATGTTCTTGAAGTCTCCCATATTATTACATTAAAATTTCTCATCCGGAGTGAATATCGTTCTTTTAGAGACCTCAAGTAGCAACTGAAAATTTCATTGCCTTTCTCCTCCAACAAATAAATTTCACATAGCTAGGAATAAAGAAATTCAACCTTCTTCTCTCAGTACTTGAAATTACCATGATCAACTCATAGCAACAAGAATTTGCACAGACCACTTAAAAGATGTACTTAGATTCTTTAGCAATGATATGGATAACTTTGCTTTACTGTCCTGAAAATAGAACACCTTGTCAAAAAATGCCAATAAATTTGTTTAAAGTGGCATTGCTCTGTAGAATTCATCAGCGTAGTGCAAGCTGGAGATTTTCCTGAATGACATTTGAACACTAAATAACTGTAAATCACTTCTATGCCTCAGGTACTAATTGGTTAATAACCATTAAATATCACTTCATGCAGTTAGCGTACCACAATTAAGTGCAGTAATGAAATGAGTTATCATCCACCATAATATTGTAACAAAGACCACAAAATCAGTCCGGTTAATTTTCTATCCCTTAGTTATCTCGTCGTTAACACAGTCTACAGTCTTTCGGAGATATTTTAGTTTTGTCGGAAACAAACAGGCAACACTGCGAATTGTGTGGGTAGTCACTTTCCCTAGCTCAAGACATAAATACCTAAACGGTGCATCTTGAGAACGAAGTCATGCCCTGCCTTGTCCTTCCGTGTTTACTGTGCAAGTGTAGGCCAATCACATCGCTAGCTCCCAAAACATTACACGAGAGCAAAAGCGCGCGACCTGTTTACATCCACAAACTAGATCAGTTCCGTGACCAACCTCAACGCAACGTTGTCGACCTACTGCACGTCTGAAACAGCAGCGTCTTAAGTGATCAATTATTTCGAAACCTCGTGTAATGTCCCATAATTACTACCAAAGCTATGTTAGAACTAAGTCACTCTACGCATCTTACAAGTAATAAACTGTTATCTTCGTACACTCTTGTGGAATGACTATCCAATTTGGATACAATACTATTTATTTTGTTCCAGACCTGCTGATCAAAGGACAAAATGCCATTAGACCTGTTTGTTTGTAATGCTTCCATGAAGGAAA